>ML780178.1:55180-89305 GCA_009831015.1 Picea engelmannii | reverse complement strand
TGAGGTTGGAACCACTCTCAAACATCCTGAAACAATTAATGGTAATGTTAAAAATTTAAGTAAAAGGATGAAAATGAAAGATAAAGAAGAATGTCACTTTTACTTTAAGAATTTTACATTACCATTAAGAATTTTAGTAAAAAGTTTTAAATTTTAGTAAAAAATTTTGAGCAAAAATTTTTGAGCAGGCCGACACATTCCATCGACTCGCGACACATTGAGAAAATGTCGCGAGTTAATGAATGTGTCGCGACACATTCAAAATGTCGGAAATTTCGCGACATTTTCAAACGAATATTTCGGCATGGTGAAAATTTCGGAAAATGTCGCGACATATCCGTTATATCGCCGACATTTACAGCAGTGGTCACAACCTCTGCTACTCAAAGTGGAGGTTTTAGCAGATGTTCCATATAACTAAAAAAAATTGTGGGGGTGGAGGTTGTAGCAAAGGTTTTTTTTTTGGTGCTTGTATTGGTAAAAAGCGCACCGATGCGCACTCTCAATAAAAAAAACACCGGTGCTCTTAAAACTATTATGCACCGATTCCGTACTTTATGTTATATGAAAAAACAATGCTTTTCATTTTAGTGTATGCACCGATACATGTTGTTTTTGTATGTAGAAACAATGGTCGTATAAATATCACGCACCAAGTCATTTGTTTTGTTTTATGGTTAACTAGTGCTCTTATAATTTGTACGCACTGGGGCCTATACTACCATGTGCACCGAAAGATAGTGAATTTCAAATATTTGAGGTGAGATGTCAACGCCATTTTTTGTTTCTAAGCACCAATGTGTATATTATATTTAAAGCACTGGGTTGTATATTATATGTAAAACACTGTTGCACATTTTTATCATATGCACGTAATATTTTGAAACGATAAATATAATGAATTGTAAGTTATATCACTTAAAGTAACATTGTTTTTTCACAATTGTTAGAACCGGTGCATATGACTCATACAAATGCACCGCTGTTTATTTTATGGCACACATTGTTTAGTGAGTTCAAAATAATACAATGCACCATTATATATATATTTTAATTAATTGTCCTTTACAAATTTTCAATTAATCATCTGAAAATCAAATACTTTTATAATAATATTGTTTTTGTATTTTTGTTACTGTGATTTGATATAATGATTGAATTAATGAGTTATCCAACAAATTACAACTCTGTTAATATTTGTAACAATATAAATCATCCATATATTAATTAATCAACAATGCAACATTTTACAACATTCGACAATGCAATAAAATAAGAAACCCATTTTATTATATATGAATAATAAACTCATCGTCATACAAAATGCGATAAAATAAAGGTCCACAATAATCAAAATGCAACCAATATGTGATTGTTACACTTATTGGTAACATGTCCTCAAGAAATTGAGACATTATGCCGAGTATATTAAACAAAACCTGTAATACCCCTAGGTCGAACCCCAACTGTAAATGTAAATGAAAATGTACTTAAGCTAGTGAGTTTTTTGATATCATTTTTTGCATGCACCTTCCATGGTATAGTGTGCACATGTATTTCACACTAAAATGATGAAGTGTGCAGATTCTAGGATACTGCGCGCAACAAACTAAGTGTGCGCGATTTTGAGGCCAGAAAGCCTTTGTGTATATGTTGTGCTTTATAGGTTGATGAGTCAGTTATTATAAGGTAGGAGGTTTATGTGTTGAATTAGGCCGAAGAGCCTAGATGCTAAAGCCCAGTGAGCGTATTTTTGTATATGTAATTATGCATATCATTAATATAAAATACAACGTTGCATGTAGACCGACCACGATAAAAGAGTACGGGGGACTAAACTCCACTAGTTAGGGAAAGGGGGATAAAAGTTAAGGGTAAGGGACTAATCTAGGGATCTTAAGCCAAAAATGAATATTATATTAATATTCCTTAAAGTATAAAGTATGGATAATTATTTTATCCTAAGTTCTGAGGATGGGGACAAGTGGGACAAAGTGGTTCTCAACATGAGAAGTGTCAAGTTGGGAACATGCATACATATAGTTGGGACTTAGTTTATTTTTCCATTCATACCATCATCATTCACTCACTCATCCAATTTTCTTTCGTACCTTCCTGTATCTGTACCTATTTTCACTACCTTCCTATCACTATCCTCGTATCCATACATGTACCCATACCTTCATGTACCTGTACTTGTACTTATACCTGTATATGTACCTAGTTAGCTTGGGAGTTGGACTGAAGAAGCGGGTTGTCAGGATTGTGGGATACTGAAGAGGAGGGTTGTCAGGCCCATGATAAATTCTCTCTAGGTGAGAGAATTGCTAGGAATTGGTTTCCCGAAGGTGCCAAACTGCAGCTACAGGGCTCTGAGACTTCCTGTCCAACCTGTTGTTGAAGCCCCAGAAAGGAAGTGGGGAAGTCGAAGAAATATTGAGCAGAGAAGGGGCACACTTCGTGAGGTGGGACATGCATGTGAGGAATGAGGGACTGTAGGTTGTTAGTTTGAGTTGGCACCTGTTATGGAGTCTTTCCTATTGTCTGAGATACATCAACCTGGTTAGGAATCCCTTTACCCGGGTGGAGTTTAGTCCTAGCTCGGGGGTGACCCACTATTGAGAGTAATGAGAAGTGTGGTCTAAGTCTAGGAGGTTAGTGGAAGATCTGCACACAATTGGTGATATTCTTACTAAGATAAGTGTCAATTGTGTGTTAAATTACATGTTACATTATTATTTATGCGTTTATTTTTATGGGTTTTTCCTGTGTGTGCTTCATGTGTATTTTTATTATTGTTATGTATGAATATGTGCAATTGCATAATCTAATTGTCTATTTTAAGCTATATATATAAATTTTCACAAGAGTTTCTGTGTGTATATGTTTTAATTTGTATACAGTTCAAATTTTTTTACGTGGCATAGCCCAGTTGGATGTTGGGGATGCTACAATATGGTATCAGAGCCCGGTTTTCAACACTGAACCTGGATGGGCCGAGCAAGTTGAGTTGAAGTGAAATTTCATAGAGAATTGATTTTGAAGTGGCCAAATTTCAAGTTACAGAGCGTCCATGGTAAAAATTAGAAGCAAATGCGTGGAATTGGGAAAAAGACCCAATTTCTGTTGTTAAATTCATAGGAAAATTGAGAAATTTGGCCAAGTGGTGAGATATTATTAATCTAATATCTGTTCCAGCAAATTCATACCTGGAATTGGTCAAATTTGAAGTTACACGGAATCCATGACAGATGGAGCGAGATTAGTTGATTAAAATTCTCAATTCGTGAATTGAGTTTGGGAAAAAATCATTCCAGGAATATCAACCAACAACATTTTGTTGTTGCAGAGGTTGAATTGGTGTTATCAGGGTGAAATTGAACAAATTTGATAGTTGCAGAATGTCTATGGGTAAATTGGGAAAAAGTTTGGCAAAAGCCCCAATTTCTGCAGCAAAATTCACGAGGAATTGATGCACATAAAAATGAATGTGCGCAGGTGTGGGCACTAAAAATGCAAGATGTGTAGTGAAAATCTTGTGATGTGTGGAAAATAATGGTGCGCGGGTGTGCACACTTAAATTCGGAGCTGCGCGGTGCAGGGTGGTAATGCACGGAAAATAATGGTGTGTGGGTGTGCGCACTTAAATTTGGCGTTGCACGATGTAGAGTGGTAATGTGTGAAAAATAACGATGCGCAGATGTACACACTAAAATTATCATTGTGCGGTGCAGATTGGGTGTGTACACGCATAATATTGGAACGCATGGTGTGCACAGTATTGACAGAATGTAAAGGAATTTTGTTGGTGCGCATGCAATGTGGGTATATTCCTGTCACGCGATAGTTTAATTATTGGTGCACACGGAATACTGGTGTGCGATGGGAGCATACTAAAATTTGGCATGGTGTAGCGTATAGATTGCAATGAGCGCAGAATATTAGCATGTGACACAATAATTGCGTGCAACAGGTATTAGTGCATGAACCAAAATTGTGCGTGATAGATATTGGTGCGCGACACAAAAGTAGTGTGCACAAGTTATTGGTGCTACAGAGAAGTGATCCACATTGGTTATAGGTGCATGAAACATGTGATACCTTATGGTGTTATTGCACATGTTAAATATGGGTGTACATGGTCAATTTTGTGTGCGCAAAGTCGTTTGGATGGTCTACAACAACAAAAAACTAGTGAATTTCTACGACATTTTACACTGTTTGAAGGTCATCTTTTTGCAGCGCGTTTTTTAGGCCCTAAACAACCTTTTTAGCTACTCAAAAACCTGAGAAAAAAGTGTACCAAAGTACACTTCATCTTTTCATCTCAAATGAAAGAGCCCAAAGAGAGCTTTATAATGGTGTAAATCATTCGTCAAACAGAGCTTTTATGAGGAAATTACATGACAAACAATGGAGGGTAAATTTTAAGACCCAACTAACTTCGAAGGGCCATCACTTTCTTCCCAAGAATTAGATTGAGGAATAGGAGCAATATATGGAAAGCTATTGAACCATAGAAAATAGTCTTGGAGCTGAATTAAAATTATGGGCATGTTAAAAATGTTTAAGATGACAAAGAAAGTACCTATAGCATTCCAGACCAAAAACACTAATTGGCCTAGAACTTCAGTCAATTGTAACTAACAACCCAGAACTCAGAAAGAGGTGAAACTTGGACAGACTGTCCAAAATATGTATATGAACAAACCCAATTGAGATCCTACTAAAAATATAATGGAGTAAGTGTAAAAATGAACAATTATAGCGCAGATTTGCACCAAGTTGAGGTGTGAACAAAAGAATTAATGGACAATTTTCAAATAACCATAACTTTCTGCTCAAGACTCAGAATTGAGCATGGAAGTAGGCGTTGGAAAGGTATTGGATGAAAGAATGTAAATATCCACCCAAAAAATTGATCTGGGAATTCAATTTTCAAGAAATCAGAAGAAATAATTATGATGCATTATTGAACCAGAATGGTTCATATTTTCATAAAATTGTTGAAACAATTATCCTGACCAAGTTCTGTTGGCTGCACATTTTGCAAATTTAACAACAACTAGATCAGATCAGGAACATCATAGAGTGCAGAAGAATGGAATATGCACATGGGGCTTACAACCAGGAAGATGCAATCATAGGGATGGATGTCCATATGGTCATTGAAGGAACAAACTCCAATGGGCATGGAGAAGGAAAGGATGAAAACATGAATATGGTAGAGACCATTAAAAATTT
The DNA here is from genome assembly GCA_009831015.1 of Picea engelmannii. NCBI lineage: Eukaryota > Viridiplantae > Streptophyta > Pinopsida > Pinales > Pinaceae > Picea > Picea engelmannii. The sequence continues at coordinate 84,061 of ML780178.1, read as the reverse complement.
GTAGAAGGATGTCCAAAGACATAAAGTTGGTAATGAAAGGATTATGAAATCCAAGGAGCAACAGGAGGACTTCAACATGAAGTTAATGTAGAGGTTGAACATAACAGAAAATAAATTGGATAAGGAGAGTGGCTCAAGAAAATCAGTGAGTCACAAGTCTCTTGATGAGAAAATAAGGACAAGAAGTGTTAGCAAACATCGCCATCACTCCTCGAGGCATTCCAATAGGAGAGCACACAGAATCTCAAGTCCATCCCCTGTCAGGAAGCATAAGAGGTGTAGATTGGATGAGCTACGAGGATAAATGAACAAAATCAAACCTCCTACATTTGATGGTGAGAACAAGAAGAATGAAGATGCAGAGACATGGTTGTTGGGCATGAGAAAGTATTTTCAATTGCATAATTATTCTTCTCATGCAAAAGGAAGAATTGCCATATATCAACTCAAGGGAAATGCATCCATGTGGTGAGATAATCTTGTGTAGGTGCAACACATTAAAAAGAAAAATGTTACTTGGAGGGAATTCAAGAAGTATTTTGAAAATAAATACTTGACTAAGAGACACTATGATAAGAAAATGAAAGAGTTATTTGAACTCAATCTTGGGAGTATGACCATAGATGAATATGAAAGAAGTTTTTTAGAACTGTTGAAGTATGTTTCTTTCATCAAGGATGAGACAGTTAAGATTCAGAGGTATTTGATTGGATTGTTATCATTCATCAATGACAAAATACAATATGATGATCCTAAAACATTGGAGGAGACCATAAGGCGAGTTAAATGCCTATATGATCAACAAAAATCAAGGCCAACTTTCCAAAAATCTTGGGAAGACAAGAAGAATTCGAGATGGATTAGAGGAAGAAGGGAACTAAGCCACCATTCTTCAGAAATAATCCTCAGGGACAACCAACTTCTAGAGAACCCAGAACGATTGAGACAGGGGGTTAAAGGCCAAGGCAACCACCTATTCAATGTTGGGTTATAAAGGAGATCATATGTATAGAGATTATCCTCACAAGGGTGAAAAAGTGAGGATTGTTCACAATGTACAGCAAGCTAAAATAGTGGAGGACATGGGTAGAAATGTACCAAGGATCTATGCAGCCCTGGACAATAAGAAAGCAGAGTATCAATCACATATAATTGAAGTGGAAGGTATGATCAATAACCAAACCATTGCTATTTTAATTGATTCAGGAGCTAGTCATAGTTATATAGATCCTAAGATGGTGGAAAGTTTACATTTTCCAAGAAGCAAGCATGGAAAATATTGGTTGATGCAGTGGGCTACCGGAGCCAAAAGAAAAGTTAATGAGATGGTTAAGTCATGTCCCATGGACATGAATGGACTGAACACCATGGCAAATTTGAAGATCTTTCCTTTAGGTTCCTATGAGTGTCTAATTGGGATGGATTGGTTGGACCAACATCATGCTATCCTAGATTGTCATAACAAGACATTTACTTGCTTCGATGAGGAAGGGAACCTAAGGACAGTACATGGAATTCCCAGGGTAGTAATTGTCAAAGAAATTTCAGCATTGTAGCTGAAGAAATGTTACAGAAAAGGATGTCAAATATTTACAACTCATATGGAAATCCTATAGAGGATTGAGTCTGTAGCATACATGCTTTCCTTTCCTACATCAATGACCATTCATAATGTATTTCATGTATCATTACTTAAGAAATATATACCTGATGATAAGCATGTTATTGATTGGAATGTGATTCAGGTGGAGCAAGAAGGCGCTTTCCAAGTACATCTGGTACGCATTATGGACTAGAATATCAAACAGCTCCATAATCGAGCCATAGAGCTTGTAAAGTTCCAATGGACCTGGTATGGTCCTAATCACGCAACTTGGGAGCATGAAGATGCTATGTGGGCAGAATACCCACATATGTTTTAGGATTTTTGAAACTTTGGTTGTATATGTATATATTGTACTAAGGACAGTGCATAAATAAGGGGAGGGGAATGTAATACCCCTAGGCCGAACCCCAACTGTAAATGTAAATGAAAAAGTACTTAAGTTGGTGACTTGTTTGATATCATTTTTTGCATGAACCTTCCATGGTATAGTGTGCACATGTATGGTGCACTAAAATGATGAAGTGTGCAGATTCCAGGATACCACGTGCAACAAACTAAGTGCGCACGATTTTGAGGCTAGGAGGCCTTTGTGTATATGTTGTGATTTATAGGCTGGTGAGCCAGTTATTATAATCTAGGAGGCTTATGTGTTGAATTAGACTGAAGAGCCTAGATGTTAAAGGCCAGTGAGTCTATTTTTGTATATGTGATTATACATATCATTAATATAAAATACAACGTTGCATGTAGACCGACCACGATAAAAGAGTATGGGGGACTATACTCCACTAGTTAGGGAAAGGGGGATAAAAGTTAAGGATAAGGGGCTAAGCTAAGGAGCTTAATCCAAAAAAGAATATTATATTAATATTCCTTAAAGTATAAAGTATGGATAATTATTTTATCCTAAGTTCTAAGGATGGGGACAAGTGGGCCAAAGTGGTTCTCAACATGACAAGTGTCAAGTTGGGAACATGCATACATATAGTTTGGACTTAGTTCATTTTTCCATTCATGCCATCATCATTCAATCACTCATTCAGTTGTCCCTCGTACCTTCCTGTACCTATTTTCACTACCTTCATGTCATTGTCCCCGAATACGTACCTGTGCCTGTACTGTCATGTACCTGTACCTGTACCTGTATCGTCATGTACCTATACCTATACCTGCATCATACCTAATTAGCTTGGGAGTTGGACTGAAGAAGCGGGCTTTCAAGCCCATGGGATACTAAAGAGGCGGGTTGTCAGGCCCATGAGAAATTCTATCTAGGTGAGAGAATTGTTGGGAATTGATTTCCCGAAGGTGCCAAACTACAGCTACAGGGCTCTGAGACTTCATGTCTGACATGTTGTTGAAGCCCCAGAAAGGAAGTGGGGCAGCCGAAGCATTGTTGAGCATAGAAGGGGCACACTTCCTGGGGTGGGACAGGCATGTGGGGAATGAGGGATTGTAGGCTATTAGTTTAAGTTGGCACCTGTGACGAAGTCTTTCCTATTGTCTAAGATACATTAGCCTGGTTAGGAATACCTTTGCCCAGGTGGAGTTTAGTCCCAGATCGGGGGTGACCCACTGTTGAGAGTGATGAGCAGCGTGGTCTAAGGCTGGGAATTTCATGGAAGGTCTACACGCAGTTGGTGATATTCTTACTAAGATAAGTGTTAATTGTGTGTTAAATTACATGTTGCATTATTATTTATGTATTTATTTTTATGGGTTTTTCCTATGTGTTGCATATGTATTTTTATTATTGTTTTGTATGAATTTGTGCAATTGCAAAATGTAATTGTCTGTTTTAATTTATATATATAAAGTTTCACAAGATTTTCTGTGTGTGTATGTTTTAAATTGTATACAGTTCGAAATTTTTGACATGGCATAGCCCAGTTGGATGTTGAGGATGCTACAACGGTGGACGAACCTCCCCGTGGATGTAAGAACTTGGGGACAATACAAATGAGGTGGAGCCACATGTCCCATGTATGATAAATGCCTGAAGAACTTCGATAGGCCATAACTTGCAACCCAGAGCTCGCATTTGATCTTGGTAGCAGTCGTTAGAATGCTATGGGTGAGTAGAAGAGGATGCATACACCGAATAAAGGATTTGAGATTTTTAAGAAAGCGAAATTTAGATGCCCCATTCCTTAAAAAGGTACTTAAGGAGTTGGGTGTGTTACAATGGATAGTGATATGATGCAGATGCATTTATCTACATCATGCGAGTACAACTTAGAGATGGTGCATTGACACCATGCTAGTATGACTTAGAGATGATGTAGATGGTACTCCACATCATGCTAGATATGATCATGCTAGTACAACTTAGATATGATCATACAACTTAGAGATGATGTAGTGGAGACGATGGTTCTTGGAGCCATTGAGGACATTCAACATATGTTGGGATAGTCATTCTTCTAGGATGTATGTCCAAATTAGAATAATGGTCCTTGTATCACTATGTTGAGTGAGTGACTTATTCAACATCATGATTGATTACTCATATGGAGTATGGCCTCAAGAGATGATGCAGTTGATGCTATCAGATGATACTGATAGTGGTGATGTTGCTCATGAGTTGATCTATGTGATCATGAGATAGCTTTTGTGGCTATGATGATGCTACCAGCAGAATGGTCTGTCTGTGCTCAAGACTGTTATCCCCACTTTTTTGGATAACTAGGAGATCATGTCTCGGGGCCCACAGGTCCTAGACATGGAGTAACGAGAGCAGGATTGACCTGTGCATGGCCCTAGAGGGCCCACATTTTCTTTTTCCATCATCTTTATCTTGTCAATAGCAGCAACATCTATCACCATCGGCTTGGTCCTGTATCAAAAAAGGTTCTTGCTCCGTGAGGTAATTAGTCTAGGTATCATGGTATGTGTCACTTTTGATCATTAAAACCTTTAAATATATGCATCTGGTTCCTTTTATTTCTAACGACTGCTTGGATCTTACATTTTCCCACTTGACCATTTTTGGGGGAATTGACAGGGTGCCCTAGCAAGCCTGTGTCTGTAGGTTTTGGTTTTCCACTGGGGGACTTCTGAAAATCCATTGTCCTCTCTCATCATAGCACCATTGTTTCATCTTATTTCCCACTCACTTATCCCATTCCCCTTGTCCGGGCATGGGGTTGACCTATTTTCAGGATTTCACCTTATCTCGTGGGAAGAAGGGGCTAAAGGCCTAGAAGGTAAAAAAAAGTTGGTAAAAGATAAAAGCCTAAGAATAAAACCTCGAGATGCTTCGCCCAAGGATACCTGAGAAAGAAATAAAAGGATTCTCAGCAAGAAACAATAGGGACCCAGAAAAAGAATAAAACAAGACCTAGTCAGAGGATAGGGGGTCTCATCATGAGCCAACCTATTAAGTCCATGGGTACCTAACAATATGACATTGCCACCAGCTGGTTACCACACCAGGGCAGTGAATTTTGGTTGCATGGCCAAGGGAAAGGGGTCTCATCATGATCCAGCCTTCTCATTTATGTGAAAGTACTTGTGGGTAACACTTTCAGCTCTGGTCACCATGCCAAGGTAGTGTCCCCTGATTAACTCTTGAACAAAAAAGAAAAAAAGAAAAAAAGAATAAAGGAAAGAATGGGCTTGGAAAGAATGCATCCATGACAGGTACATCTCTCCTTCTATAAAGGCACCCACAAGTAACACTTTTGCATCCTTGGCCCTCACTGCACCCACATGCTTGGACATCCCCTGACCACATCACCCACTTGCATGGATTGAATGAGATCTCTTCCGGGAACTTTCCTTTTCCAGTGGACATTAGCCCAATAGGACACCTTATATTTTTCTCCAGACTTATATTGCAGGTTTGTGTAACATCTTTGAGCTGTTAACTGATGTATTAGGGATTTTATGCATATGTTATATAATATTGATGATGAGATGTGATTGACATTGCTATGATCCCTGTGACTGATGATCCCATGGAGGGCGTAGCCTTTGATGTGCAGGACCATGCCCCACAGACAGATACCATTTGGACCGGTACACATGGGGAGATGATTAGTTCAGACCTCCATGGGGTTGAAGAGACCACCAGATGGATGTTGAGACCCCATCAAGGGGCAGAGACAGGATAGAGGTTGATCAGGAGATTTGCATCGAAGAAGAAAAGGACGTTCCACCAGAGGCATCCCGACATAGCTTGACCTAGGGGGATTGATCCATTTTCAGTGGGATGTTGGCTCTAGATGGCCTAGGACGTCACCAGGAGGCTTATGACGTCATCATGAGCATGTTTGTAGATGGACAGGGCAGTTGGCACATGCGGCAGCTTGGAAGAGCCCAAGGAGGGCTAATGTCTTACTTAAGGAGGTTGCATTTTCCCTAATAGGGGCTAACATCACCCTAGAAAGGGGTGGAGTCTTACCTTTTGCTTGATTAGGGTTTAAATTTGACAGTTTAATGTAAAAAAATATGATTTTGATATTTTGGCCTTGTCGGCCTTTTACCTGACCTAAAATATAAAATTGGGTCAAGGTTTTGTATAAATGAGGGATTTTCACTCTCATTTTTATCATCATTCATTCACTCCATAAGGAGGTATGAAATTTGCGCCCTCTCTTGGGTATTTGGTTGATTTAGTGAGGTGCACTTGTTGAAGGAAAACATTTTTGGCATTTTATGGTGTTTCTCTTGAAGGAAGGTATTACAACTAGGGTTTTCATGGTTATTTCTTGGTGAATTGTAAGTATTTTTCTGCAAAACTTATTGAATGAATGGTTGTAGTTTAATTTCTTGCATGTATTTATGATTTTGCTGAATCAAACCCCTAGGTGACAAGCACACAAGTAGGTCCTTGTCTCATGTCCCCTGATAAAGAATTTTTCAGCCATTGAAGAAGGAAGAAAGAGCCTAGTTGTGGCTACACTCCTATTTCTTCTTCCTCCTTTGCTAGTCATACTATTTGGAAGCCAAGAAGAGTGAGACGTCCCTGGCCTAGGTCTACTACACTAGATCCGTACTCTTTTTAGGGTTTGTTGAAAGGCCTTGCTATAGCAACACCTTATCTCATCAAACCCTCTTGTTTTGGTTATATACTTTATTCTTGAGCTAGCCGTTTTACCAGGAAGGAGGAGAGAGCATGAGGCCTTGTTGTAGAAACACCGAAGTGAGCCTCTCTCCCCTAGGGTTTTAATTTTGAGTCCTTGCTTTAGAAACACTTCAAAACTCTTCCCTCTAGTCCTTAAAATCTTTGTCTCATTCAACTCTTGCGCCCTTCACTTTTGACTCCATTAAACCCTGTTGACGGGCGAAAATGACCATCTGTCAACTGGAAGAATAGATCCGGTCCGAGGTTGTCTAAATAACCCAAGTCGTTTGGTGTAACCTATTCTGATGGGTTTAATGGCTCCATTAGGCAACTAGGGTCCGAAAGATAGAAAAATAAAATAAACTAACTAAAGAAAAGATTCTAACAATCGACGCAATAATTACAAATATTTATCTAAGAATGTGAATATACAAATGACTATGAACAGTTTATATACAGTTTACAAGGTTTGCACGAAATCTTGTGAAAATGATTGTTTGATAAAGTTTCTGAATCAAATATGAACAACACTTCTTTTTGGATTTTTTTTAAAAGATATTAAATGAATACGATTGAAACAGTGACACAAAAACAATCAAAGCTAATTAATGTAATCATTGTTTCATTCATAAACAACTTAACTAAATAATACACAGAATAACCTGTAGCTGATCAACGAAACTGGTATTATCTTTCTGTGTTGTATGAGCTCATGTCTATACTGTTGTTAAGGGAAACCTATAACAAAACAATACTAGAACTTCCAGAATACATTCAAAGAAGTATTTGATATTGGAGTAAATTAATAACAACAGGAAGACAACTAATTGAAAATTATGTGATCTTAAGATAATCAATATTTAAGAGCGAAAGAAAAATCAATTCTGAGTATTGATATTATCCATCATTTAACATTAAAAATAAATTCCACAATAATCAAATGATCGATTGATCACACATAAAAAATGGAATAAGAAATTATGGACAACACATAACATTTAACAGTGTGAAAACACCATATGATGACAAACTAAAGCTAAAATCAACCATAATAACATTTTCATAATAAAACAATAATGAAAGAACGAAATGGAATAAGCATCACACGGGTCTAAAGCCAAAGATGAATTGTTTTCCCATATTCTTTCTCAAAATCACATGCTCATATTGTAGTTCTGGATTAATTTTTAAGATAATAGACTCTTAAAGATTGAAAAAATTAATACATAAATGATAACAATTAACCATGTATTGATAAAATAGACTAAAGCTAATTTAAATCAATGCATAGTCAATTATTCAAAGAATATGAAGATATTATAATGAAAATAAAACCATTTTACTCACAGGACAAAAGCCATTAAGCAACCTGGAATTCCATATTCTTCTTTGAAAATACTYTTCCATTCTCCCAAAGATTCCAACCATCCGTTACTCCATTTGAAAAGAAGAAAAGTTTACAAAATAATTAATATACAAAAGAGAAAGGATAAAAATCCTCCTCTCAATTTCATGGATCTTCTTGGCTCTAAACTTTATCATATATTTATACAATGAATGAACAGTCTGGGCATCACTATTAATTTCCACCACCTGAAATTTGTCTCGTAAAGATACAAAAATATCTCTCAAATCGTGGATTTTTTTGGGAAAATCACTACGCAAAAGGTAAACGGTTCCATTTGGGAAATGGGTTTTCAACCGTTTCTTCAAATTCCTCACAGTTTGACTGCAATGAGTCCTTCCAAATCACCCCTCTGATCTTGACGCCTTTCCAAATTTTATCTATTGTTGTTCATAAATTTATTTGTAGAAATCCAATATTATTTTTGGATCAATCATCTTGAATGTATTTGGATAATAAAATCAAGCCATGATCAGATCCATACCAAATAACTGATAATAGAAACCCGTGAAACAAAAAGAAACCTAAATTAATAACCTAAAAATTAATAATCTAAAAATTGTGAATATAACAAAATATAGAACAATAAAATAAAAAATGAATTTAAACTAACTATAAGTTTTAAACAAACATTGTTTATAATTTCCTTTCAAATATGATCTTAAAAATCTAGAAGCTTCAAATTAATGGAGAAGAGAAAAATATTAATTTTGGTTTTTTTACAAAATCAAACAAATGATAGATAATTCTTTTTTTTGTTATTATTTTTATTTTGAAATGAGATGCAAAATGAAAAAGGAATTTAATTAATTAATATCACCAAATGATTTTATGAAAATGAGAAATCAACCGAGATATTATTTGATAAAGTATTGAACACATTATTCAAAATAGTCAAACTTGCTAATGAGCAGAAGAAAGAACACATAATCATAATTTAAACGAAAGTAAACAATTGATAAAAATTAATGTTTTTGTTTAAATTGAGATTTCTATGCTCGTTTCTAAATTTTGACATATACTCTTGTAATGAATGTCTTGTACTATAGTGAATGTCTTAAGTTTTTCTCAAAGCAAGCCAAGGTATGAAACTATTGATTCTGTAGCTCATCATAATTATCAAGATTCTAATAGGGGTCCTTTAAATTTTGTAAAAATTTAGGGGGAGTTGTTGGGGCCCAACAAATGGTGACTTATTGGGTGAAGCAGTTATCTCTGATCTGGTAAGATTTCATCTCAGGAAGAAAATAATAAGACTTTAGAAAAAAGATTTAAGCTCCTTGAAATAAATTCACTTTGAGACCATATAGTATTAGGATAAGCTCAATGTTATAACCAGACAATAGAATTTTCTTTGCAGGGGATTATAACCTGAAATAGTGTCTTAATCAAAGAGTCACGATGTTTATAAAAGAACTTCAATACCGTTGACAGAGCCACTGCTGCCAGCAGGCGTCCATAGCCTCGACAGGGATGCCATTTAACCCACTCAAATGCTTTAATCCCATCCAATAGTTGTATCCACATGATATATACTTCCATAAAAGTTAATTTAAAAACATATACCTGCTACCTCTCGAACCGACATTGCTTCGTTGCCAGAAGGTCTGTTCAGTACCCTGACGAAGTTGTGTTGGTATCATGTGTACATTTACCCACTGCCAGCGAGCTTGTTCAGTACCCCGACATGTTTACACACACTTCCCACACATAAGTGCTTTCAACTCTCTTATGCCACTTTTAAATAGTAATATAATTATAGATTTCTTGATGACAAAGAGAGTGGGGTGATACTGGAGGTTAATTGCAATACAGGTGAATAGTTGATCATGTTATTTATTTGCTTTCAAAAATGGAAGTTTTATCATGGTTTAGAGATTTTAGATTCATTTAAGAAATCATCTAGAGAATGGGGAAGCACTTAAAAGTGATTCCTTAAGAATATGGACGGCATAAAAAGTTTAAAGATCATCGTAATTCTCAAATATTTAAACCATATCTCTGGTGTAATACTCTGGCAAACACAATTTGAGGACAAAATGAAAGTGACAATTGACTTAAAAATCAAGTGTCTGAGCTATATCTTAATATCAGGACCTCTTTGAACTATTTCAATTTGCTTGAAAAACACAAGTCTTAAAATAAGTGTTTCCTTCGACAATAGCTCTTTGATCAGAAATATATTGATTCAAAAGGACAGATAAGAAGAAAACTCATTCAAAGCAATCAAATAAAAAAAAAAAAACACAACAAACCAAATCAAATTTTATTAATGGAATTCAAAAATCAGAAGTACACAAAATCAAAACAACAAAAGAAAACTTTTCAAGAAATGATTTCGGCCAAAGATAAACTTGAGTTTTTGGATCCACTAGCATCTCACTGTAAAATAAAGGAAGAACTAAATCATATAAAATATCATGTGTGAGCAAGTTATTTTCTTAAGATAGTGATGCATGAGATGCTACTTTGACCAAGCATTATTATTAAAAATAAAATAGACTAAAAGAAAATAGAAAAATCCTTATTAAGATGAGTGCAGTCCTACTCGTGGCACCTTGGGTCAGGGTTGAATTTATAGTTCAAATTTATTTATCTCTTTACTTTCCATTTAAAATTTTCATAATGATACTACGTTTTCGAAAAGAAATATTCAACGAAAAACAGAGAGAAAAATATTTAAAGTGGACTTCCCTGACAACATTCATATTATGGTTCTCTTGGTGTACCCACTTGTGTTCATAACTGCATTATTACACAAAGAAATATTGAGAAATAAAACTAAAGGAAGCCTACTCCTAAACCTACTCTAAACTACTAAATAGATCAAAACCCTAAGTAAAATCGTATTTCTAGTGCAGCCACAAGAGCATCTTCAATCCTGCATAGCATAAAAAATCGAAAATAAGAATAAAAGAATGTATTATTTGTAGATGCAAAAGAAATATGTCATGCTTACCTCTTATATATTAATTTAAAAACAAAACAAGCACGACCTTACCATTCTTTTGAAACTTTTTGATGTATGAATCCTCCAACCATTCTGCAATCTTGTCGTGATATGGGTCATAATGGCATGGAAGAGTGTAAGTAAATTTGGAAAACTTGTCATTATTATAGGGACCTGACATAACCATCAACCAAGGTCGAAGTTCCCCATCCTCCTGAAAATTCTCCCAGTTTTCATCAATTTCTTCACATGAAGGATCTAAGAGAATCATGTTATGCTTACTTCCTAGATATTTAGGTAAAAAGAAAACAAGCACAACTTTATCTTTATTATGAAGATTTTTCATATACGAATCTTCAAGCCAATCTAAGATCTTGTCACAAACATTAGGATGCAAACTATGGATTTGATGAAATTGATATATCAATGGGGAACACATCATAAGAGGATTTATGACATCAATTAGATTATTGGTTTGAACTCTTCCTTTGATGATATTGATCGTTTCAAAATGTGAAGCATAAACATTAAAATTTGAACTAATCAAATAACGAATATGCAATGTAGAATATTCGATCTCCATAAGGATGAGTGCATTGTCTTTTTCAACAATAAATCATGTAAAATCATCTTGCAACATGTAATTTTTCCATGCGAGTGACGAAAGTGAAAGAGCATCAAATCCAACTTCATAAATGTTATGTTTGGAATTAATTTCACCAAATTTTGGCACATCGAAAAGATTTGATTGTGATGGCAAAGAGTAAGATACTGTGGGTAAAGTATCAAGTGCACCAGAATCTAAGAAGAGATTGGGATATAAAGAGTAAAAAGAATCAGAAATGAGCACATGAAAAGAATATCTTGAGCTATGATATTTAACAATGGTATTCTGAAGACATTCCTCTTTACTTTCCTTAAAACTTTCACTCTGTTTTGGTGATAAATTCTTCAACATAATATGATCATCTAAATTTGTCTCATGTATGATAGATAATTCAAAACTTTCACGACAACCATCTGATCTTTCTTGTGGATAAGGTATGATTTGTAGACGAGGGTTTAAGGTTTATTTTTTCAATTGCATATCTACATCTCTAATCAGTTTCATAGGAATGTTAGAATGATTAAGATCATTTTCATCACCTAAGTGTTCTTCAATAACTGAATTTAAGTACTGATTAGATACAGAGTGAGAAGAATAAGGGCATTCACTTGACCCAACATCAAATATTCTTCCACTATGTTCAAGGACTGAGTATACAATGATTCAAAGGAAAAACCAATTTGATTTTCAGTAAGAACATTTTCAATAGATTCTACCTCCCTTGTTCAAAATTTTCGGATGGATTCCTCTCATCCTGTGAACAAAATTCTTCTCGAAATTGAGTGATAGGATTTGCAACCGATTCATCATTCGTGATTGAATGTGACTGGATGAAAAGGATGCAAGCATCATAGAGGAGATTTAGTACAAATGATATGTCATCAAGATTAAATTTACAGAGAACATGATAGATTCTTGTTTAAAAGATTTCTGGAGATGAATTTCCATTGATTAGTAAAGTCTGAAATTCTTGACATAATTGATTGTAATCATATTTTTCAAAATCATCTAAAAATTCATCTACAAACTGAAACCAATCAATAATTTGATATGCTGGAAAATACTCAAACCAATGTTTAATTCGACCCCTAAAAGTGAAAGCAAACAATCTGCATAAAACCTTTAAATTGGAAATGTCATGCTTGATGCATTTACACCAAAACTTGTTGAGATGGTCTTTTGCAAATACATCCCCCCCACCATCAAAGGTGAGTTTGGACAAGCGAGAGACTGTCTCGTTGGGAATATCAGGTAATGAGAAGTGGAAAGCATGTTCCAACACAGTGATTTGGGGAGCCATGGGAAATTAAATAAATTCTAAACAAAGACTCCTACAAGGCTAGCTTCTCAGTCTAGCATGCCTTCTAGTGCATTTCAAGATGACACAAAAGAAAAGTTTATAAATCTGGAATTATGACAGGCTGAGGGGTAAAAAATTTAATCATTAAATTTTCCTTGGCCCTCCTTCTAGCACCATTTGTTGACGAGCGAAAATGATCGTCCGTCAACTGGAAGAATATATCTAGTCTGGAGTTGTCTAAATAACCCAAACCGTTTGGTGTAACCTATTCTGACGATTTTAATGGCTCTGTTAGCCAACTAGGGTCCTAAAGATAGAAAAATAAAATAAACTAACTAAAGAAAAGATTATAACAATCGACGCAATAATTACAAATATTTATCTAAGAATGTGAATATACAAATGATTATGAACAGTTTATATACAATTTACAAGGTTTGCATGAAATCTTGTGAAAATGATTATTTGATAAAGTTTCTGAATCAAATATGAACGACACTTCTTTTTGGATTTTTTTTTAAAGATATTAAACGAATAAATATTAAATGAATACGATTGAAACAGTGACAAAAACAGTCAAAGCTAATTAATGTAATCATCATTTCATTCATAAACAACTTAACTAAATAATACACAGAATAACCTGTAGCTGATCAACGAAACTGGTATTATCTTTATGTGTTGTATGAGCTCCTGCCTATACTGTTGTTAAGGGAAACCTATAACAGAACAATACTAGCACTTCCAGAATACATTCAAAGAAGTATTTGATATTGGAATAAATTAATAACAAAGGAAGACAACTAATTAAAAATCATGTGATCTTAAGATAATCAATATTTAAGAGCGAAAGAAAACTCAATTATGAGTATTGTTATTATCCATCATTTAACATTAGAAATAAATTCCACAATAATCAAATGATCGATTGATCACATATAAAAAAATGGAATAAGAAATTATGGACAACACATAACATTTAACAGTATGAAAACACCATATGATGACAAGCTAAACCTAAAATAAACCATAATAACATTTTCATAATACAACAATAATGAAAGAACGAAATAGAATAAGCATCACACAGGTCTAAAGCCAAAGATGAATTTATTTCTCATATTCTTTCTCAAAATCACATGCCCATATTGTAGTCCTGGAAGAATTTTTAAGATAATAGACTCTTAAAGATAGAAAAAATTAATACATAAATGATAACAATTAACCATGTATTGATAAAATAGACTAAAGTTAATTTAAATCAATGCATAATCAATTATTCAAAGAATATGAAGATATTATAATGAAAATAAAACCATTTTACTCACAGAACAAAAGCCATTAAGCAACCTGGAATTCTATATTATTCTTTGAAAATACTCATCCATTCTCCCAAAGATTCCAACCATCCGTTACTCCATTTGAAAAGAAGAAAAGTTTACAAAATAATTAATATGCAAAAGATAAAGGATAAAATCCTCCTCTCAATTTCATGAATATTATTGGCTCTGAACTTTCTCATATATTTATATAATGAATAAACAGTCTGGGTGTCACTATTAATTTCCGCCACCTGAAATTTGTCTCATAAATATACACAAATATCGCTTAAATTGTGCATTTGTTTGGGAAAATCTCTATGTGGAAGGTAAACGGGTCCATTTGGGAAATGGGTTTTCAACCATTTCTTCAAATTCCTCACGGTTTGGCTGTAATGAGTCATTCCAAATCGTCTGTCTGATCTTGACGTATTTTCAAATTATATCTGTTGTTGCTCATAAACTTATTTGTAGCAATCCAATATTATTTTTGGATCAATCATCTTGAACGTATTTGGATAATAAAATCAAGCCATGATCAGATCCATACCAAATAACTGATAATAGAAACCTGTGAAACAAAAAGAAACCTAAATTAATAACCTAAAAATTAATAATCTAAAAATTGTAAATAAAACAAAATATAGAACAATAAAATAAAAAATGAATTTAAATTAACTATAAGTTCTAAACAAACATTGTTTATAATTTTCTTTCAAATATGATCTTAAAATTCTAGAAGCTTCAAGTTAATGGAGAAGAGAAAAATATTAATTTTGGTTTTTTTACAAAATCAAACAAATGATAGATAATTCTTTTTTTTGTTATTATTTTTATTTTGAAATGAGATGCAAAATGAAAAAATAATTTAATTAATTAATATCACCGAATGATTTTATGAAAATGAGAAACCATTCGAGATATTATTTGATGAAGTATTGAACACATTATTCAAAATAGTCAAACATGCTAATGAACAAAATAAAGAACACATAATCATAATTTAAACGAAAGTAAACAGTTGATAAAAATTAACGTTTTTGTTTAAATTGATATTTATATGCTCGTTTCTAAATTTTGACATATACTCTTGTAACGAATGTCTCGTACTATAGTGAATGTCTTAAGTTTGTCTCAAAAAAAGTCAAGGTATGAAACTATTTGAAAATGTTGATTATGTAGCTCATCATAATTATCAAGATTCTAATAGGGGCCCTTTAAATTTTGTAAAAATTTAGGAGTTGTTGGGGCCCAACAAACCCTAAAGGCATTGATCTAAAGTCCTCCAACGTTGAAGTGAAACTTGATTACAACACTCTCAAAACCCTTTGAATTTCAAACCCTAACTACACTAACCCTAACCTTAACCAACTTACTAACCTAAGTGTTGTTATCATCCTTGGTTATTACATCTTTAGTTCATCAACGTTTTGTCTTAAGAGCAATTGGATGGTGGTTTAGGCATTAATTGAATAAGGTGTTGATTGGTTACATTGAATGCCACATTGTTCCAGTATTTATTGGTGAAGTGTTATAATTTTCATTGCTAATGATAAACATTGACTTCGTCAACATTTATTGTTAATTTCTTATATGTTATTTAGATAGCCATCTATTATATGAAGTACTAACCCAATTGAGATATAGCTTCCATATATCAATTTTTTGTTGCTTTGTTCCAGGCAGGTATACTTTCTTTGGGGGTTTACTTTAAATTGGTCTTTGGTCGGACTATATGTTTGGGTGGTGACTTGTGAGGGGGAAACTTATCCTTGTCTTTTATTCTCTTGCCTCCTCAAAACCCCAGGCCACCGGGGACGTCTCCCCTGGGCCTCACCTCCCTAAATAGAAAGAATCTTCCAATCATGGTGACATTGGATGGGATAGGTTCTTGTTTTGCCAGTTTGACCTACAAAACTCAAACCTTCAATCCTTGCTACAAACTGCGTGATAACAAAGACCATTATTGTTAATACCTCCCTAGATAGGAGGGAGTGTTGATGTTATGGTAGCTGCAGGAGGTATTAACCTCCATGTGTAACCTTTGGCTAGAATAGAATATTTTTGAAGTAAGATAAACCCTAAACATATGTGTAAAAACCCTATAAGACAAGTTGACCTAGCAGAATAAATAATATTAGAATATAATTACCAGAAAGTCAAGTCGGCCCAACCAGAAAAGTCAATGGACAAATTAATAGAAATAGAGGACGTCTTCGCTCATTTTTTCACTCACCACACTCACTCACTCAACTAGTTTAGCACAAATTTGGAGTCGCAGTGACATACAAGGAAGGTGCATCTTCTAGGGTGGTTCTTGGTGGTGCTTGGTGAAACTCTTGGTGATATTCTTGGTGATACTCTTGGTGATATTATTGCTAAGTATGGCGCAAGTTTGAGAGAGTAGCACAGCTGCAACTGTTGCAGTTGTGTATGGTACTTGTTCTGTGGATATGGTTACTCTCTTGTGCGCTACCCTTGGAGAAGGAGCGCTCTACTTGTCTTGAGTTGTTGCTACAGTTAGCAGCTAGAGTTTATCTGTTGGTTCTAGTGTTGCTTCCAGAATAATTCTATCTAAAAAATGTTATGGTGCTCGGGGACGTTGCGTGCCTATGATTGGGTGACAATAGTGATATTGTTTATGGTAAAACAAACACATCGAATATTTTAACAGGTTTAGTCTAACGCCCTATTTAATGGGCACGTGGACCGAGGCAAGGACACACACATATGAAAAGTAAAGGTATTGTCTCGAGGTTCGTGCCAGAGGTATCAAGACCTTAGGATTGCACCGTAATGTGTGTCGAGAGGCTTGGCAACGAAATTTTATGAACTTTATATTCATTTTTCTCGAAATTTTGAAAGGAATTTAATGGTGCACTTTGTTTTTGAGTTTGAGCAACTTGTAAATAGGTCATTGTAAAACACACACATTTAAGCATTAATAAAGAGGTCTCAATTGGAAGCAGACCTGGAGACGTAGCCCAAATTGGGTGAACTCCATTAACAAACTTGTGTATATGATTTTGGTATTATTGTTTTATTTCGCTCAGTTAATTGCAAGTTGTTTATCATTAAAATGAATTTGGATAGATATGTAATTTCACATGTATTTTGCAATCAGTCAAACGATCATTATTATTTTGAAGATCAAGTAGATGTGTATGTGTATTAAAGAATAATTAGCATCTAAGGATTTTTCAGATCAAGCACAGTGTGACCAGGGTAGAGTCAAGGTGGGAAATGTTTTTCATGCTTAGGTAGAAATCTCACTTTGGCTTCAACCTGGAAACACTTTCATTAATTAATGGCAATAAATGGGCTTGGAAAAATGTTGCATTGAAAACGAAGTTGCAATACACCTACAAAGGCCCCCATAAATGAGACAATACAAACCCTTGTATGTCATGAGCCCCATGTCCAAAAGTTTCTCCCTCCATCCACTTCACATCCTTTACATGGCTTAGAGAGGGTCCACCTAGAAAACAATCCTTAACTTGAGGAATAACCTACCCAATAGGTCACCATGACAACCCTCCCATACATAAACTTGGAAAATTGCATAGGGTTTTTGAGCACTTGTTTAATTTGAAAATGTAGTTTTGATGCACATGTTTAGGTGGATCTTGTATTAAATGTGATTTTACTTGGCATGATACATTTGACTTGAGACCCTTGGAGGGTGCATTCATTTGTCTTTGCAGGACCTTGCTTGGTGGACGCTTTTGTAGGAACAAGCCTAGCTTGGGCATTCATTGGGGCTTGAAGCCTGCATAGTGGATGCTATGGTCCACACCTTGGGAGCTAACAAATGATCGAAGTTGCCTTTGGAAGAAAGAGAAGACACCTTGAAGGAAGATACCTAACCCTCACCTTGCCCAACGATTTGACTTTGGAGACCACATGCCACACTTTTGGGCTTGATGCCACCTTGGGGCTAGGGTTTTGTTGATGGTGGTGATGTTTGATGATGATTTGGCATGTTTGATGAAGAGGAGAACACTTACCATGGTGCCACATGGCCTTTGGATGCCCCACATTTCCTTCAACAACCCAATGAATTGCTAAAGATGCCAAGACGTCACCCTCCAGGGGCACGATGTCATATTTTTAGGGTTTTCTTTTGTGTAAAAATCGAATTATAATTGTAAAGGGGCAATTGGAGGAGGTCGACCTCCCTAATTGTGTTTTACCCTAAAGTTATGTGGACAAATTCTATATTGAGGTCTTATATAATTAAAAGACCTAGATCATTTCATTTTCATAACATTCTCACTTGAGAATAAGATATTATTGGCTAAAATTTCCGCCCTCTTTGGGAATTTTGTTTATCTCTCTCTCTTGTGAAAATGTGTGGATGCTTACTTGCCTATTGTTGAGCTAAAGTGGTGTGCTACCTTCTTGGAGGCTTATTTATTGCATGTGGATGAAATTTACTTAGTAAATGAGGGTTTTAACTTGCTATCTTATGGAATTGATAAGGAATTTTCAACATTTTGTTGATAATTTCTTCTTATTTCATGTTATTCTTTCCTAGAACCCTTGGAGGAGTATAAGGGCATACACCCTCCACCGAGTTCATCTTAATTGTTATTTGATAAGTCATTTTTCACAAGGTTGCTAGGAGGAGTTAAAGGGCTTACACCCTCCTAGACTTACCTTTGTTGGATTTATTTTCTCTAGGGAGTAAAAAGGTTTACACCCCTAGAGAAGTAGTGGATCCAATTCTTACAACCAAGATTCCATTACCCAATAGATCAAATCATTAATATGAAATTGCATTGGAGAAACAAAGTCGTTGCATTGAAAAACGTGATTTGTTGAGATATTTCATTTATCTAAATTGGAATCAAATCTACTTGCTATTAACTTGTTTGAGCCACTAGGGCATCTAGCCTAGACAAGGATTTATTGTTGTTGTTATAAAACTATACTACAACCACTAGGGCTGCAACAAACTTCACTTTCTTTCATCATTTACTCACTTTTCAACCATTGAAATTTACTTGTAAACCTATATTATTGTTCTACTGCTTATTGACTATCTTTTTTACGGTTTACTTGTTGATTTTTATGGTTGGAACTTGTTGTAGCAATTGTTTTCTACAGCCATAAGGCTGCCCTAATAATTTTTCGATAACTTTATTTGGTAGCCCTATTTCACCGTCAAAGTCTGTGCTTAAATATTGGAAAAATATATGCTTGTTTAGTGCTTCATTGTCCAATAAATATTTGGTATTGTTGATGGTTAATTTTGCAGTAACTAGCTCTTTTCATTGCTGATATATATTCTTGTTTACTGCTGCAATATAGGACAACAAGCTTCACTTGTTTGTCCTTTTGATTATTTGGCTTGTATCTCGATATATTGTTTTGTTTGAGGTAGGTACAACACTCTCTTGTAGGTACACTATACTTTGGCAACCTACCCTTATTGACAAGACTCTTATCCAAGCCTTTTTTCACTTCCTAACTCGATCTATAGGGGTTTCACTTTCCATCTCAATCCCCCTAGGGTCACCGAGATTCCCCCTTATGGTGATTTTCATCATCACTAAAGCAAGGGGAGTATCTATCTAAGGTGACAGTGGGTAGTTACTCCCATAGTTGTCTCACGTTTGTGGATTGGGTCAGGCTTTGCCCAACCTACAATCTGTGCGATAACAGGGCACACTATACTCATAAGAATTAACGATCCACAATATGATAAGCCATCAGTAAAATTACCAAGTGTTGGCAACGATATAAAAGATCAAGTAATATGTGAATCGTGTATGATTAAGCACCGACAATTGAGTTTACTAGTTTTAGATCATGTATCAAAAGTGTTTACCATTCAAGTTAGAAGAGACCACGTGTTCTACAGTAAGCAAACCCGTCAGACAATCCATAAAATGATGAGACATTGGACTAAAAACCAAGTTGTTTCCCCCTGTATTGCATCGATTCATTTAAGGAAGTGTTTAGGATGCCAAATATGTTGAGACATTGCCAAAAGATCATGCATCAAGACATATAGTTTATCGGTTATGTAGATTTAAGTATTGTAAGTATTTACCTCCAAAACCCTTCCATAAACTTTTCATATTTGATTCACAAGTTATATCTATTGTTTTCTGGTTAATATAGAAGAAAAATACAACCCCAACAAGTCTTTCTTGGGCTGTAGCATTTTTTGGGTTTTGACCCTAGGAAGAATTGAACCTCAAATCGACTGAGGTAATTTCCAGCGACCCGAAAACTATCTTTTCAACAGATATGAAGGTTATAGGGCATAGTATTCACTCATACCTTGTTTCCCTATCCTTCCCACCCATAGATCTATTGATTTAGTGTGATTATACACTTGTGGGAGGCCTCAAATGGCCATATTCCTTGTTGTTTTTTGCGTTTTTCTCTGTTTTTGCAAGTCTGATATAACAGGGAAGCGATGAAACATCTCATTTCCAGCCACTCTATCGAAGGTATAGATAGTACAAATCATTCACAAAGTGGTAAGAGTATTTAACCCCTTCTTCTGCATTATCTTTACCAATATTTCGATAGATTGGGGTAAGTTAGCTTGTTATTCTGTTGTTTTGTTTTATGCATTATCTATTATTACAACAAGTCAATGAAACAATTAATTCCTACCTTCACCTAGTGTTTTATGTTTAGGCACTAGTCCCAAGATCCTTTGAGGTGAAGTGAAACTTTGCGGGAAGCCTTACAGAGCCTCTTAGCGTAGGAGTTTGGATCGAACATGGAGGGATAGGTGTTGTGGTGACATTGGGAACCTATCCCCTGTGTTCCTACCCTAGTAGACTGAGGACCTTGGTGGTTTGCTAGTTTGGACGGTAACAGGGCCCAAAGACTAAAGTGTTCCTCCAACTAACTCCCAAAAGCAAGGACGTAGTCATCTTAAGATGTAAGAACCTCCATAGGCGTGATGTCATGCCACACATGTGGGACGTCCATGGTGAGCATCCAATGTAGTATGGCATGTGTGGCCCCTCAACTAGGGCACTCCTCAAATAAAACAATGTGGTCAATGCCACATCACCCTATAATCACTATAACAACTTGTGACCTTGTGCAACCACCTCCTAGGAGTCCTCAAATACCTCAAACAACCCCCCACGTGTAGACCATGAGGGAATAATCATGCATGCGTGAAAGTGAAGGCGTCCAACTGGGCAAGGAAATCATCTTGGAGTGGTCCATGTGGCAGTTGTGATGATGTGGCATTCATGTCATTGCTCGATGCACTGTCACAGATCTTGGAGCAAGACTTGTTATCCTTTATGGGCCAAACTAGCATGGTGGATCTACCTGTTGTTGATCAATGGTGATGTGTGGTAAGAATATGGGATTTGTATGTTCATCTTTCTCTCGACACTCCATGTCTTCAACTTACGACCCTCGAGACATCATCTCCTTAGTTATCCCTAGGCATGGGGGGATAACAGTGCCAAAATGTTGCTACTCAAACTCTCACTAAGTGAAAAGTCCTAACCACAACTATGAAATCCTAAATGCAACCTAGACTAGCCACTATTGTCACTTAGGTGGTCTAATATTTCTCTCTTCAAAATGAGAGGTTTCTAGCCTAGGGAGGCTTCTCTACGAAATAATTAAATCCAAGTTATCATTTAAAATTAAAATAATGAAAGGGCCTTTCAAGAACCAGAATGGTTGATTAGGTACCAGGGTTGGCTAGCGAAGGTTCGAGGAACAATTACGGTAACCTACATGCAACAACCACCCAAGTTTCACGTACCCTCATAGCTGGCTGGAACCCTCCAAGGGAGTTGATGTACTGATTATATGTTTGTCCCATGTATCAAAAGTATTTCCCCCTTGCAGTCACTTGTGTGATGTCCTAAAATTGCTACGTTTACCACTTCACAATTAATGTATGGGGTGGAGCAGTGGTAAGTCGAACCGCACGCAACAACACGGTAACTAAGCCCGAAATTACGAGAAACGATTCCACTCAAGGTGGCTTGCACTTATAAAATCCCCAAATGCGTAATAATCCAAGTAGTACTGCAAACACCTGAACAATCAGAAAGAGGATATATTCCCCACCTACTCTAAGTGCAACCTCATGATTGGCGCATGTGTTAGATACACTTCCCAGGGATTGATTGCTAGATGGATTTTTAGATGTTTTAATGAAAGTTTTGGATTTAATGAGTTGGATTAATGTTGGTAAATTTGCAAAGTGTTGATGATCTGAAAAAAAATGTTTCCCTTGCATATTTATACATTAATCATAAAGTAAAGTGAGAAACCATAATGTCATTCATACCAATTAACCATGTTCATAAAATAATTGCTTGATTCTTAAGTGCTTGTGAATGCCCCAAAGATGATAATAAATTTGAATTTGCCATGTACAATGTTTAAACAAACTTAGCAGTGAACTGCTCTGATCCCAAGTATTGTTACTAGGCGCAATGGGAGAGCTTACTTTAGTTCTCTACTTAGCTTGCAGACTTAGAGAATGGTTTTTGATTCCAAAGATCATTGTTAAGTGAAATTGGAGAGAATACACCGATTCTTTGAGCCCATACTATTGAAGCATAAAATTTAAACCATTTGAGCATTTAACATTAAAAAATGAGCAATTATTTCATCCACTATTCCATTATTCGATCACATAAATTCCCAAGACTTTGCCACATGAATCATGAAAAACTATTCGGTACTACATAAATTCCCAAGACTTTGTTGGGAAGTGTTTGAAAATGTATGCATTTAGCTTGTTAGAATGAAAAAAAAAGAAAACTTGCAGCTATAAATCAAGATTGTTCATTGCTTGCCCATAAAAGTAGGAATCGGAAACAATTGTAAACATCATGAGTAAAAAACAGACATAACTAAACCACGCTATTTGAGTGCTAGATGACACTAAAAAATCAACACATTATCATGATCCAACTCTAAACATCCAACCTAATCCATCAAAGTTTGATTCATCGAGTTATATCATATGATTAAAGGTTTAGATGCTAGTAGATTTAAGGTTAAATACATGCAGAAAATTAGTCCCTATAAGCATATTTTTATGCAAAAAATATAAATGCAAATTCATGCGTGTGATGGGTTGGTTGGATGAGTTTATCCTTAAGATGAGTTACCCAGAAAATATATATAAAATTTCCTGCACAAATTTGCGAGTTATCTACTGTTTTATCATTTAAATTAATGCAGAAAATGAAACTAGATTTAGGACAACTTGCTATCCCAAAATTTCTGGTTATGTTAGCACGCTGAAAACTACCAGTTCTGCACCTTTTTTCTGCAAAAATAAGAGTACAAACAATAGAGTTAGTTTGTAGAAAAAAGAAAGGAGAAAAGGGACAAAATAGTTAGATCTGCAAAGAGAAAAAAACAATTAAATGCACTCAAATATAAAGTATGATATTCCCTTAAATTTATGAAATAAAACTCAGAGAAAGTATTGGAAGGGAAAGAAGAGAGACAAACCAATTAGAAAGATATGTGCCCAAAGAATAAAGATTGATTTGCTTGAATATTCCAACCAACTAAAGATGATCTACGAGGTGTGAATGCCCTTGAAACAATCTGATCTGTAAAATCAAACATGCAGAAAACTCTGTCAGATTGATAGAAGTAAAAGTGAAAGTGCAGATTCAAAATTTATGGCTGAAATTTTTTGAAGTAGATCAGTGCCTAAATTATCCAAGGGCTATGGGGTCTAACGCTTGCAACATATGAGAGGTTTTTCTTTAAATTAAAAGATCTAATGAAGAAAGGGAGGTGTGGACTGACATAGGATCTCCACAAATTTGCAAACTAAGAGAAAACTTCTTACTTTAAAGATAGAAATTGCGTTATACACTATAAGGAAAACACTTCGTAACAAAGCTTTTTGTGGAGGTTTCTAGTGTTACAATATTTGGAAAAAATTTCAAAAACCTCTGCTACAACCTCTGCTACTCAAAGTGGAGGTTTTGGCAGATGTTCCATATAACTAAAAAAAATTGTGGGGGTGGAGGTTGTAGCAGAGGTTTTTTTTTTGTGTGCTTGTATTGGTAAAAAGCGTACCGGTGCACACTCTCAATAAAAAAACATCGGTGCTCTTAAAACTATTATGCATCAATTCCGTACTTTATGTTATATGAAAAACCAATGCTTTTCATGTTAGTGTATGCACCGATACATGTTGTTTTTGTATGTAGCAACAATGGTCGTATAAATATCACGCACCAGGTCATTTGTTTTGTTTTATGGTTAATTGGTGCTCTTATAATTTGTATGCACTGGGGCCTATAATACCATGTGCACCGAAAGATAGTGAATTTCAAATATTTGAGGTGAAATGTCAATGCCATTTTTTGTTTCTAAGCACCAATGTGTATATTATATTTAAAGCACTAGGTTGTATATTATATGTAAAGCAGTGTTGCACATTTTTATCATATGCACCATAATATTTTGAAACGATAAATATAATCAATTGTGAGTTATGTCACTTAAAGTAACATTGTTTTTTCACAATTGTTAGAACCGGTGCATATGACTCATACAAATGCACCGTTGTTTATTTTATGGCACGCGCCGTTTAGTGAGTTCAAAATAATACAGTGCACCGTTATGTATATATTTTAATTAATTGTCTTTTACAAATTTTCAATTAATCATCTGAAAATCAAATACTTTTATAATAATATTGTTTTTATATTTTTGTTATTGTGATTTGATATAATGATTGAATTAATGAGTTATCCAACAAATTACAACTCTGTTAATATTTGTAACAATATAAATCATCCATATATTAATTAATAAACAATGAAACATTTTACAACATTCAACAATGCAATAAAATAAGAAACCCATTTTATTATATATGAATAATAGACTCATCGTCATACAAAATGGGATAACATAAAGGTCCACAATAATCAAAATGCAACCAATATGTGATTGTTACACTTATTGGTAACATGTCCTCAAGAAATTGGGACATTATGCCGAGTACATTAAACAAAACCTGTAATACCCCTAGGTCGAACCCCAACTGTAAATGTAAATGAAAATGTACTTAAGCTAGTGAGTTGTTTGATATCATGTTTTGCATGCACCTTCCATGGTATAGTGCGCACATGTATTGCGCACTAAAATGATGAAGTGTGCAGATTCCAGGATACTGCGCGCAACAAACTAAGTGTGCGCGATTTTGAGGCCAGAAAGCCTTTGTGTATATATTGTGCTTTATAGGCTGGTGAGTTAGTTATTATAAGGTAGAAGGCTTATGTGTTGAATTAAGCCGAAGAGCTTAGATGCTAAAGACCAGTGAGCTTATTTTTGTATATGTAATTATGCATATCATTAATATAAAATACAACGCTGCGTGTAGACCGACCACGATAAAAGAGTATGGGGGACTAAACTCCACTAGTTAGGGAAAGGGGGCTAAAAGTTAAGGATAAGAGACTAAGCTAGGGAGCTTAAGCCAAAAATGAATATGATATTAATATTCCTTAAAGTATAAAGTATAGATAATTATTTTATCCTAAGTTCTAAAGATGGGGACAAGTGGGCCAAAGTGGTTCTCAACATAACAAGTGTCAAGTTGGGAACATGCATACATATAATTTGGACTTAGTTCATTTTGCCATTCATGCCATCATCATTCACTCACGCATCCAATTGTCCTTTGTACCTTCCTGTACCTATACCTATTTTCGCTACCTTTCTATCACTATCCCCGTATCTGTACATGTACCCGTACCTTCATATACATGTACCCGTACCTATACCTGTATATGTACCTAGTTAGCTTGGGACCTGGACTAAAGAAGCGGGTTGTCAGGCCCGTGGGATACTGAAGAGGAGGGTTTTCAGGCCCATGAGCAATTCTCTCTAGGTGAGAGAATTGTTGGGAATTGATTTCTCGAAGGTGCCAAACTACAGCTACAACGCTCTGAGACTTCCTGTCCGGCCTGTTGCTGAAGCCCCAGAAAGGAAGTGGGGTAGCCAAAGAACTATCAAGCAGAGAAGGGGCACACTTCCTGGGGTGGGACAAACATGTGAGGAATGAGGGATTGTAGGTTGTTAGTTTGAGTTAGCACCTGTGATGGAGTCTTTCATGTTGTTTGAAATACATCAACCCGGTTAGGAATCTCTTTACCCGGGTGGAGTTTAGTCCTAGCTCGGGGGTGACCCACTATTGAGAGTAATGAGCAGCGTGGTCTAAGGCTGGGAAGTTCGTGGAAGGTCTGCACGCAATTGGTGATATTCTTACTAAGATAAGTGTCAATTGTGTGTTAAATTACATGTTACATTATTATTTATGCGTTTATTTTTATGGGTTTTTTCTGTGTGTGCTGCATGTGTATTTTTATTATTGTTCTGTATGAATATGTGCAATTGCAGAATGTAATTGTCTGTTTTAAGTTATATATATAAATTTTCACAAGATTTTCTGTGTGTATATGTTTTAATTTATATACAGTTCGAAATTGTTTACGTGGCATAGCCCAGTTGGATGTTGGGGATGCTACAATATGGTATCAGAGCCCATTTTTCAACACTAACCCTGGATGGGCCGAGCAAGTTGAGTTGAAGTGAAATTTCACAGAGAATTGATTTCGAAGTGGCCAAATTTCAAGTTACATAGCGTCCATGGTAAAAATTAGAAGCAAATGCGTGGAATTGGGAAAAAGACCCAATTTCTATTGTTAAATTCATAGGAAAATTGAGAAATTTGGCCAAGTGGTGAGATATTCTTAATCTAATATCTGTTCTAGCAAATTCAGACCTAGAATTGGTCGAATTTGAAGTTACACGGAAGCCATGACAAATGGAGCGAGATTAGTTGATTAAAATTCTCAATTCGTTAATTGAGTTTGGGAAAAATTCATTCCAGCAATATCAACCAACAACGATTTGTTGTTGTAGAGGTTGAATTGGTGTTATCGGGGTGAAATTGAACAAATTTTATAGTTGCGGAATGTTTATGGTGAAAATTGAGAAAAAGTTTGGCAAAAAACCCAATTTCTACAGCGAAATTCACGAGGAATTGATGATGAATGTGCACAGGTGTGCGCACTAAAAATGCATGATGCGTAATGAAAAGCTTGTGATGTGTAGAAAATAATGGGGCGTGGGTGTGCACACTTAAATTCGACGCTGCGCGGTGCAAGGTGGTAATGCACGGAAAATAATGGTGTGCGGGTGTGCGCACTTAAATTTGGCGTTGCGCGATGCAGAGTGGTAATGTGCGAAAAATAACGATGCACGGATGTGCACACTAAAATTAACATTGTGCGGTGTAGATTGGGTGTGTGCACGCATAATATTGGCGCGCGTCGTGTGCACAATATTGACAGAGCGCAGAGGAATTTTGTTGGTGCGCACGCAATGTGGGTATATTCTTGTCGCGCGATATTTTAATTATTGGTGCACGCGAAATACTGGTGTGCGATGGGAGCGTACTAAACTTTGGCATGGTGTAGCACATAGAGTGCAATGCGCGCAGAATATTAGCATGTAACACAAGAATTGCGGGCAACAGGTATTAGTGCATGAACCAAAAATGTGCACGATAGATATTAGTGCGCGACACAAAAGTAGTGCGCACAAGTTATTGGCGCTACAGAGAAGTGATCCACATTGGTTATAGGTGCGCGTAGCATGCACTACCTTATGGTGTTATTGCGCGTGCTAATATGGGTGTACATGGTCAAATTTGTGTGCGCAAAGTCGTTTGGATGGTCTACAACAACAGAAAACTAGTGAATTTCTGCAACATTTTACATTGTTTGAAGGTCATCTTTTTGCAACGCATTTTTGAGGCCATGTTATCCCCGCTCTCTAGGGATAACTAGGATATCATGTCTCAAGGCCCACAGGTCCTAGACATGGAGTACCGAGAGAAGGATTGGCCTGAGCATGGCCCTGGAGGGCCCATCCTTCTTCTTCTTCGGCAGACTTGTCCTGTTAGCAGCAACAACTTCCATCACCATCGGCTTGGACTTGCATCAGAGAAGACTCTTGCTCCATGAGGTAATTGGTCCAAGGTATCATGGTATGTGTCATGTTTGATCGTTATGACCTTCTTATATATGCATCAGGTTCCTTACATTTCTGATAATTGCTTGGATCTTACACTAATCCACTTGACCATTGTTGGGGGGGTTAACAGGGTGACCTAGCAAGCTTGTATTCATGGGTTTTGGTTAGCCACCAGGGGGGATTTGCAGAGCCATCGTCCGCTCCCACCATTCTATCATTTTACATCTTATCTCCTATACATCCATCCCATTCCCTCAGTCTGGCCATTAGGATGACCTTTGAGGGTTACACTTTGTCCTGTGGGAAGAAGGGGCTAAAGGCCCAGGGGGTAAAAGCAGCTGGTAAAGGGATCCCTGAGAAGGCAATAAAAGGCCTCTCGATAAGAAACAAAAGGGACCCTAAGAAAAATAACAAAAACAAGACCTAACCAAGAGGATGGGAGGTCTCATCACGAGTCGGCCCATTATGTTCATAGGTATCTAGCGGTATGACATTGCCATTATCTGGTCACCACGCCAGGGCAATGACCTTTGGTTGCATGGCCAAGGGAAAGGGGGTCTCATCACGAGCCAGCCTTATCATTTCTGCGAAAATA
>ML780178.1:28240-39448 GCA_009831015.1 Picea engelmannii | reverse complement strand
GAAGGAAGGTGTTACAACTAGGGTTTGCATGGTTATTTCTTGGTGAATTGTAAGTATTTTTCTGCAAAACTTCTTAAATGAATGGTTGTAGTTTAATTTCTTGCATGTATTTATGATTTTGTTGAATCAAAACCCTAGGTGACGAGCACACAAGTAGGTCCTTGTCTCATGTCCCCTGATAGAGAATTTTTCAACCATTGAAGAAGGAAGAAAGATCCTAGCCGTGGCTACACTCCTATTTCTTCTTCCTCCTTTGCTAGTCGTACTATCTGGAAGCAAAGAAGAGTGAGACGTCCCTGGCCTAGGTCTAATACACTAGGGCCATACTCTTTCTAGGGTTTGTTGAAAGGCCTTGCTATAGCAACACCTTATCTCATCAAACCCTCTTGTTTTGGTTATATACTTTATTATTGAGCTAGCCATTTTGCCAGGAAGGAGGGGAGAGCACGAGACCTTGCTGTAGCAACACCGAAGTGAGCCTCTCTCCCCAAGGGTTTTGATTTTGAGGCCTTGCTTTAGCAACACTTCAAAACTCTTCCCTCTATTCCTTAAAATCTTTGCCTCCTTCAAGTCTTGCGTCCTTCACTTTTGACTCCATTAAACCCTAAAGGCACTGATCTAAAGTCCTCCAACGTTGAAGTGAAACTTGATTACAACACTCTCAAAACCCTTTGAATTTCAAACCCTAACTACACTAAACCTAACCTTAACCAACTTACTAACCCTAAGTGTTGTCGTCATCCTTGGTTATTACATCTTTAGTTCAACAACGTTTTGTCTTAAGAGCAATTGGATGGTGGTTTAGGCATTAATTGAATAAGGTGTTGATTGGTTACATTGAATGCCACATTGTTCCAATATTTATTGGTGAAGTGTTATAATTTTCATTGCTATTGATAAACATTGACTTCGTCAACATTTATTGCTAATTGCTTATATGTTATTCAGATAGCCATCTAGTATATGAAGTACTAACCCAATTGAGATATAGCTTGCATATATCAGTTTGTTGTTGCTTTGTTCCAGACATGTATACTTTCTTTGGGGGTTTACTTTGGGTGGTGACTTGTGAGGGGGAAACTTATCCTTGTCTTTTATTCTCTTGCCTCCTCAAAACCCCAGGCCACCGGGGACGTCTCCCCTGGGCCTCACCTCCCTAAATAGAAAGAATCTTCCCATCGTGGTGACATTGGGTGAGATAGGTTCATGTTTCACCAGTTTGACCTACAAAACTCAAGCCTTCAATCCTTGCTACAAACTGCGTGATAACAAAGACCATTATTGTTAATACCTCCCTAGCTAGGAGGGAGTGTTGATGTTATGGTAGCTGAGGGAGGTATTAACCTCCATGTGTAACCTTTGGATAGAATAAAATATTTTTGAAGTAAGAGAAACCTTAAACATATGTGTAAAAACCCTAGAAGACAAGTCGACCTAGTAGAATAAATAATATTAGAATATAATTACCAGAAAGTCAAGTCGGCCTAGCCAGAAAAGTCAATGGACAAATTAATATAAATAGAGGACGTCTTGGCTCATTTTTTCACTCACCACACTCACTCACTCAGCCAATTTAGCACAAATCTGGAGTTGCAGTGACATACAAGGAACATGCATCTTCTAGGGTAGTTCTTGGTGGTTCTTGGTGAAACTCTTGGTGATATTCTTGGTGATACTCTTGGTGATATTATTGCTAAGTATGGCGCAAGTTTGAGAGAGTAGCACAGCTGCAACTGTTGCAGTTGTGTATAATACTTGTTCTGTGGATATGGAGACTCTCTTGTGCACTACCCTTGGAGAAGGAGCGCTCTACTTGTCTTGAGTTGTTGCTATAGTTAGCAGCTAGGGTTTATCTGTTGGTTATAGTGTTGCTTCCAGAATAATTCTATCTAAAAAAGGTTATGGTGCTCGGGGGTCGTTGTGTGCCTATGGTTGGGTGACAATAGTGATATTGTTTATGGTAAAACAAGCACATTGAATATTTTAACAGGTTTAGTCTGACGCCCTATTTAATGGGCTCGTGGACCGAGGCAAGGACACACACATATGAAAAGTACATGTATTGTCTCGAGGTCCATGCCAGAGGTATCAAGACCTTAAGATTGCACCGTAATGTGTGTCGAGAGGTTTGGCAACGAAATTTTATGAACTTTATATTCATTTTTCTCAAAATTTTGAAAGGAATTTAATGGTGCACTTTGTTTCTGAGTTTGAGCAACATGTAAAGAGGTCATTGTAAAACACACACATTTAAGCATTAATAAAGAGGTCTCGATTGGAAGCGGACCTGGAGACGTAGCCCAAATTGGGTGAACTCCATTTACAAACTTATGTATATGATTTTGGTATTATTGTTTTATTTCGCTCAGTTAATTGCAAGTTGTTTATCATTAAAATGAATTTGGATAGATATGTAATTTCACATTTATTTTGCAATCAGTCAAACGATCATTATTACTTCGAAGATCAAGTAGATGTGTATGTGTATCAAAGAATAATTAGCATCTAAGGATTTTTCGGATCAAGTACAGTGTGACCAGGGTAGAGTCAAGGTGGGAAATGTTTTTCATGCTTAGGTAGAAATCCCACTTTGGCTTCAACCTGGAAACACTTTCATTAATTAATGGCAATAAATGGGCTTGGAAAAAAGTTGCACTGAAAACGAAGTTGCAGCACACCTTCTACAAAGGCCCCCATAAATGAGACAATACGAACCCTTGTATGTCATGAGCCCCATGTCCAAAAGTTTCGCCCTCCATCCACTTCACATCCTTTACATGGCTTAGAGAGGGTCCACCTAGAAAACAATCCTTAACTTGAGGAATAACCTACGCAATAGGTCACCATGACAACCCTCCCATACCTAAACTTGGAAAATTGCAAAGGGTGTTTGAGCACTTGTTTAATTTGAAAATGTAGTTTTGATGCACATTTTAGGTGGCTCTTGTATTAAATGTGATTTTACTTGGCATGATACATTTGACTTGACACCCTTGGAGGGTGCATTCATTTGTCTTTGCAGGACCTTTCTTGGTGGACGTTTTTGGAGGAACGATCCTAGCTTGGGCATTCATTGGGGCTTGAAGCCCGCATAGTGGATGTTATGGTCCACACCTTGGGAGCTGACAGATGATCGACATTGCCTTTGGAGGCTAGAGAAGACACCTTGAAGGAAGATACCTTGCCCAACGATTTGACTTTGGAGGCCACATGCCACACTTTTGGGCTTGCCGCCACCTTGGGGCTAGGGTTTTGTTGATGGTGGTGATGTTTGATGATGATTTGGCATGTTTGATGAAGAGGACACTTACCATGGTGCCACATGGCCTTTGGAGGCCCCACATTTCCTTCAACAACCCAATGAACTGCTAAAGATGCCAAGACGTCACCCTCTAGGGGCATGACGTCATGTTTTTAGGGTTTTCTTTTGTGTAAAAATTGAATTATAATTGTAAAGGGGCAATTAGAGGAGGTTTACCTCCCTAATTGTGTTTTACCCTAAAGTTATGTGGACAAATTCTATTTTGAGGTCTTATATAAATAAAAGACCTAGATCATTTCATTTTCATAACATTCTCACTTGAGAATAAGATATTATTGGCTGAAATTTCCGCCCTCTTTGGGAATTTTGTTTATCTCTCTCTCTTGTGCAAATTTGTGGATGCTTACTTGTCTATTGTTGAGCTAAAGTGGTGTGCTACCTTCTTGGAGGCTTATTTATTGCATGTGGATGAAATTTACTTAGTAAATGAGGGTTTTATCTTGCTATCTTGTGGAATTGATAAGGAATTTTCAGCATTTTGTTGATAGTTTCTTCTTATTTCATGTTATTCTTTCCTAGAACCCTTGGAGGAGTATAAGGGCATACACCCTCCACCGAGTTCATCTTAATTGTTATTTGATAAGTCATTTTTCACAAGGTTGCTAGGAGGAGTTAAAGGGCTTACACCCTCCTAGACTTACCTTTGTTGGATTTATTTTCTCTAGGGAGTAAAAGGGCTTACACCCCTAGAGAAGTAGTGGATCCAATTCTTACAACCAAGATTCCATTACCCAGTAGATCAAAGCATTAATTTGAAATTGCATTGGAGAAACAAAATCGTTGCATTGAAAAACGTGATTTGTTGAGATATTTCATTTGTCTAAATTGGAATCAAATCTACATGTTATTAGCTTGTTTGAGCCACTAGGGCGTCTAGCCTAGCCAAGGATTTCTTGTTGTTGTTATAAATTTATACTACAACCACTAGGGCTGCAGCAAACTTCACTTTCTTTCATCATTTACTCACTTTTCAACCATTGAAATTTACTTGTAAACCTATATTATTGTTCTATTGCTTATTGACTATCTTTTTTACGGTTTACTTGTTGATTTTTATGGTTGGAACTTGTTGTAGCAATTGTTTGCTACAGCCATAAGGCTTCCCTAATACTTTGCCGATAACTTCATTTGGCAACCCTATTTCACTGTCAAAGTTCATGCTTAAATATTGGAAAAATATATGCTTGTTTAGTGCTTCATTGTCCAATAAATATTTGGTATTGTTGATGGTTAATTTTGAAGTAACTAACTCTTTTCATTGCTGATATATATTCTTGTTTACTGCTGCAATATAGGACAATAAGCTTCACTTGCTTGTCCTTTTGATTATCTGGCTTGTATCTCGATATATTGTTTTGTTTGAGGCAGGTACAACACTCTCTTGTAGGTACACTATACTTTGGCAACCTACCCTTATTGACAAGACTCTTATCCGAGCCTTTTTCCACTTCCTAACTCGATCTATAGGGGTTTCACTTTCCATCTCAATCCCCCTATGGTCATCGAGATTCCCCCTTATGGTGATTTTCATCATCACTAAAGCGAGGGGAGTATCTATCTAAGGTGACAGTGCGTAGTTACTCCCATAGTTATCTCACGTTTGTGGATTGCGTCAGGCTTTGCCCAACCTACAATCTGTGTGATAACAGGGCACATTATACTCATAAGAATTAACGATCCACAATATGATAAGCCATCAGTAAAATTACCAAGTGTTGGCAACAATATCAAAGATCAAGTACTATGTGAACCGTGTATGATTAAGCACCGACAATTGAGTTTAATAGTTTTAGATCATGTATCAAAAGTGTTTACCATTCAAGTTAGAAGAGACCACGTATTCTGCAGTAAGCAAACCCTTCAGACAATCCATAAAATGATGAGATGTTGGACTAAAAACCAAGTTGGTTCCCCCTGTATTGCATTGATTCAGTTAAGGAAGTGTTTAGGATGCCAAATATGTTGAGACGTTGCCAAAAGATCATGCATCAAGACATATAGTTTACCGGTTATGCAGATTTAAGTATTGTAAGTATTTACCTCCCAAACCCTTCCATAAACTTTCCATATTTGATTCACAAGTTATATCTATTGTTTTATGGTTAATATAGAAGAAAAATAAAACCCCAACAAGTCTTTCTTGGGCTGTAGCATTTTTTGGGTTTTGACCCTAGGAAGAATTGAACCTCAAATCGACTGAGGTAATTTCCAATGACCTGAAAACTATCTTTTCGACAGAAATGAAGGTTATAGGGCATAGTATTCACTCATACCTTGTTTCCCTATCCTTCCCACCCACAGATCTATTGATTTAGTGTGATTATACACTTGTGGGAGGCCTCAAAAGGCCATATTCCTTGTTGTTTTTTGCGTTTTTCTCTGTTTTTGCAAGTCTGATATAACAGGGAAGCGATGAAACATCTCATTTCCAGCCACTCTATTGAAGGTATAGATAGTACAAATCATTCACAAAATGGTAAGAGTATTTAACCCCTTCTTGTGCATTATCTTTACCAATATTTCGATAGATTGGGGTAAGTTAGCTTGTTATTCTGTTGTTTTGTTTTATGCATTATCTATTATTCCAACAATTTAATGAAACAATTAACTCCTAGCTTCACCTAGTGTTTTATGTTTAGGCACTAGTCCCAAGATCCTTTAAGGTGAAGTGAAACTTTGCGGGAAGCCTTCCAGAGCCTCTTAGTGTAGGAGTTTGGCTCGAACAGGGATGGATAAGTGTTGTGGTGACATTGGGAACCTATCCCTTGTGTTCCT
Source organism: Picea engelmannii (assembly GCA_009831015.1). Lineage (NCBI taxonomy): Eukaryota > Viridiplantae > Streptophyta > Pinopsida > Pinales > Pinaceae > Picea > Picea engelmannii. Next base: position 33,351 of record ML780178.1, on the reverse strand, counting down.
ACCCTAGTAGACTGAGGACCTTGGTGGTTTGCTAGTTTGGTCGGTAACAGGGCCCAAAGACTAAAGTGTTCCTCCAACCAACTCCCAAAAGCAAGGACGTAGTCATCTTAAGATGTAACAACCTCCATAGGCATGACGTCATGCCACACATGTGGGACGCCCATGGTGAGCATCCAATGTAGTATGGCATGTGTGGCCCCTCAACTAGGGCCCTCCTCAAATAAAACAATGTGGTCAATGCCACATCACCCTATAATCACTATAACAACTTATGACCTTGTGCAACCACCTCCTAGGAGTCCTCAAATACCTCAAACAACCCCCCACGTGTGGTCCATGAGGGAATAATCATGCATGCGTGAAAGTGAAGGCGTCCAACTGGGAAAGGAAATCATCTTGGAGTGGTCCATGTGGCAGTTGGGATGATGTGGCATCCATGTCATCGCTCGATGCACTGTCACAGATCTTAATGCAGTGACACGTATCCCATGAAGTACATGAATCCCAAAAAATTGGCATAGATCCCAATGTCTATAGATATGGGCAAATATAGGTACACGAATCCCAATACAAGGCATCCACTTGAAGTGGTGGTTCCAACTTCTTTGCAAGCTATTAGGTGATGCACATTTAGTGATTTCTCTTAACACAACATAACAATAAAGGTTAGTTTTAGAATTTACCTAAGTTTTATCAAGGGGGAACAACATTAACCCTTATATATGCGACAAGTCCTAGGACAATGAGTATTTCCTAAGTCCCTAAGTAAAAGGTAGATGATGGATGATTAATTATGGAAAAGGAAAGGGAAAAACATCATGTGATGACCCTCAAAGTCATTTAATATGTTGCATAGATCTTATAACTTTGTTCATCGAGCTTTCATGAGCTAGGATTTATATGGAATCCTTTGAAGATGGAGCTTTAGCATTGAGTTATATTTCCTTAGTATTGTTTCTCACTACCCCTTTTTGTCTTTTTCTTTATATGTTCATTTTATTGAACAAGTCCATTTTTCTTTAGATATTCATAGACAAGCATGGGACTAGGGGCATTGGCCTCATAGCAAGGTGGCATCACTAACGCTTTAATATTTTGGCTTTTAACTTTATTGCTCTTCACCTATAGCCTTTTTTTGGCTTCATTAACTTAGACGTTCTCAATTAGACCTTTCTGGTGACCTTTGATAAGTCAAAGCTGATCAAGAATAGCCTTTTTATGGATGGAATGGAGTGAAATGGGAAAGAGGGAAAGTGTTAAGTGTTGTTAGGATGTGGAAAGCGCTAGGACTGAAATCCTATGTTACTTTTTAGTATCAACACAGTGGTGCGAATCTGTTCATACAAACACACACACACACAGATCTATATATTATTAAAGAATAGATTTTAAATCTTCATGCACATATTGAGAAACCGGAGAAAATTTAACAGAGAACTAACATTTGCTTTTCCTCGGACAATCCTTCTACATATGCAATATATGGAAATGCCTACCTTTGCAAGCACTAAAACTACACAATTACCTTAAGTTTAAGCACACAAGAAAGACACCAAAATGATACCTGCTTCACTAGGTTTTAATGATAGTCCTGCATTAAGCTTGAATGCATTTGCTACTTTCAACTAAATGCCCATTCATTCATTAGGGATTTTATTTAAACCAGGATCATAAAAATAAGCATACTTATCTAAACATCATAACCTTAGTTGGAATTCACAAATGCACTCGTCTGAGGGCCCCGCCCTAGGATTGAGCAACTTTCTTAAGAAATTTAGTCTATAGTAACCAAAGGAAAAGTTGTGTAATGCAGTTGAAATAACTTGCAAAAGAGGTATAGCAATACTGCTGGTATTGCCTTCATGTTGACTTTTCTTCAATTAAATGGCATCTCATCTTTTGCAAGCAACCATCCTCCTATTACAGATGCCATGCCCTCTTTCAATTTCCCTGGCACTTTGTGCCAAAAGAGTTACTTCACTCTTATGCAACTGCCACAGACAAGAAGGAAATGCATAAATATTTAATGTTGTAAAATTTGTAGTCCTAATGTGTGAGTGGCTTTGCAAAACAAATACATTAAACTCAATTACCATAAGAGCATGGCACACATCAGTAATTTTTTGGTAGAATACAAGAGAAAATATTAGAATGTGGCTCGTTGTGACCTTATCCATCTAAATGACATTTCAAATCTTGCAAACTTTGTATCCATCTTCTACAGAGTTTGAGCCTTCTTTCCACTTTCCCCAATGCTTTCCACCAAAAACTAGATTCTTGATCCCAATGTAACTGTCACAAATCAACAAACATTATTCAATTAGTGTTCCAACACAGCTCTGTACACTCAAAAAGGAAACAACCATGTGATGGCATATTTAAGGAACAGATTCTATGATCTTGCCTGTAGTTCACAACTAAATTTATTTCTCCACTGTAATTTCTCTGTTTTCCCTTTTATGGAGAAAAGGATTGGCTTCAATAGTATGCTCGAGGCCAAAATCCATATGCAAACCAAGAGTTTGTTAATACAGATAGTGTAGGTACCAGGGGGAAACAAAAATACAAAGAAGGCAAACAATAGTGATATGCAGACATTACTAAGACCACAAGATCAGAATGAATCAAAGCCAAGTTGCCTATACAAGATTTGTAACAGGGAATCTTGGATATTGGATCTGAGTAGTTTAAAACAGAAAATGGACCTTAAACATATATTATATGGCATTTCCTATGCTTCATTGTGCTCAACGCAAATTCTCTAGTGCCATTAATAGGATTGAGGTTGAAAAGCTAGTATAAAATCCTCCTTGAAGACAGCCTTGAGACAGTCTTCAGGAATTTCAGACCTCCTAAGGGATTTCTCCCTCAAGTTGTTGGGAAGTGCACCTCTATTTATAGAAGAGGTGCTCAACTTCCCACAAAATATTAATTTCTAAGGCTAAAACCCCCTAATCTAGCCTATGGAGGGGCAAAAGGCCCTCTTCAACAATTAATTTCTCTAAAAATATACAAAAGAAGGGCTTCTCAAGCCACATGTACAAAATCAAGGGGCATAAGCCCTCAATCGTGCCCCATCTCCACAATTGAGGGAAAAGTGGGGGTTTTGGCGCAGCTTCCAGCCTCCAAAGGTCCTTCAAAACTCCCTTTTCTGCTCAAAATCTGCAAAACAATCTTCAACTGTTCTTCAAGTGGGCTGGTTTCCTTCACCGAGCATGCAAGGAAGACCCAACATCTTCCTTCACATGTGGACATGTGGGCTTCCAAATGAGACAACTCTGAATCACAACCAAGAGCCCTCAAAATGGCCCAATGAATTACCTCCTTTACCATCCTAAGAACCCCATTATCCCTTTACATGTGGGCGTAAGGGCTTCAACACAAGCACATAAGCTTCCTCAAGGGGTCGGCCCCAAACCTATTTCATAGGTCAACTCCAATGTCCAAAAGAAAGTTACACCAACATATATATAAACCAATTTACTGCTCAGAAAACATTAAGATCTCCTTCCTTTAGGGCGCCCCTTCTCTGCAATTTCCTCAGGGATTCATGACAACAGTCTTCCCTAGAGACTTCAACATTATTAAACCTCTGACTTGATTGGGTTATTCTGTCTCAAGGGCAGGTCGCAGGTGTGAACCTCAGGTGGCAATCTAGTTGCTTAATACTCTGGAATAGAAAGCCAAGTAAAGACAGGGGAGAACACCTCTTCTCATATATGTTTGACTGTGAAAGGCTTGTATGATGCTGGAAATGTCCTTAGCAAAATGTAGCCTGAATACTGGCTGCAGGAGCAGGCCTGAAAATGACGAATTTACAGCTCCATGTCAGCACACTAATTGCCAATCTGCCTGAGAACAGTCCGAAAAATTTGCCTGGAATATGGCCCGCCGCCCTTGTACTGGTGTTCTGTATAGTTTGAAAGAAATAGAATCTGCTACTATAACTGTGTCCCTGTAGAGTGCTGCATCCTGTAGCAGCCTTCAATTTTCTGAGGTCCAGTAAACCATGGCCTTGCAAACAGTGATAGTCATGGATCAAAGGGTCCAGCTTGTTTTCCACACTCTGATCGCACTTTTTACCAATCATCATTCAACGCTTTTTTAAATCCTGGCAGACTTTTCCTTGTTCATCATGTGATCCACTTTCAGGATATTCACCATACACAGAGTATTCAGAATACCATCCACTGACACTGATGCACCTCTTCCATTATATCAGAAAGATGTGCATTGTCAACACTTTGCATACTCTGCACAAAGATATACCAGGCTTCAAGGGCAACCATTTCTCTGCCGTTGATTTTCTTTCCTACAGTCTATACTTGGAAGACTGCCACTCAGAAATAGGAACACACCTCTGCTTGTGAAATTGGATTCTGCCAAACATACAACCTTCAACACCAGAAAATTTGCCTGGATTTGTCGCCTCTTCTTTAGGCACCTCAAAATCAGAACCTGTTATTACAGCATTGTGAATGTGCCTGTTGATAGGGTCCCCTCATGATAAATCGCTGAAAAAATTAGTACCCAATGACATGGTGGGCAACAGGTCTGAGACAAATTGGTGGTAACATTCCCAACAAAATTTGTGGGTAACATGGCCGATGGTGAAGCTTACACCATTGTCAGCATGTCATAGTGGATCTCTCTTCACATGATGTTGGTCAATTCTGGATGCACTATATTTAGCAACATAATTATCAGGGACAACTTTTACCAATCTTTTTACTTTCAGCAGACTAGCATACCAGCATCTTTACTATACCTCAGCCAGAGACCATCTTCGCCAACTTGTGGAAACATACTAGTGCAATCTTCTATTCTGTCTGTTACCCAACATTATCAAGGCAAAATTTGTGCAGGCCCTGGATTGGTTTGGTCCAAGGAGAAAACCATTTTCTCAAATGAGGTCATCACTATCAAGTAACGCCTATGCACAATCATTTGGGCCATGTTATCGCACGATTTGTAGGAAAGGTCCAAAGGGCTTGAGTCAAGGCTTGAAACCGGCGTAACAGGAGCTTCCCCACCCACTGTCACCTCGATGGGGGGCTCTTTCTATTTAGGAGGGCTAATCCAAGGGAGACGTCCCTAAGGCAATCTGGGTT
>ML780177.1:789891-802699 GCA_009831015.1 Picea engelmannii | reverse complement strand
AGGTCATCCAGATTGGGATACAACAATGAATGAAGAGTATCGTTCTTTAATGGAAAACGATACTTGGGATCTTGTACCTCTTCCAAAAGGAAGAAAACTTGTTAGATGCAAATGGGTCTACAAAACTAAGTATGCATCAGATGTAAGTGTTGAAAGACATAAGGCTTGATTAGTTTCCAAAGGATTTTCCCAAGTTGAAGGAATTGACTATAATGAAACCTTTGCCCCTGTAGCAAAAATGAATTCCATTTGCCTTGTTCTTGCCCTTGCTACCTCACATAAATGGGAGGTCCATCAGATGGATGTTAAATCTGGCTTCTTGCACAGAGATTTGATTTAATAAATCTACATGGAACAACCTCCTGGCTATGTACATAATGACTCTAGCCTTGTTTTTCGCCTCAATAAATCTCTTTATGGTCTCAAGCAAGATCCCCAAGCTTGGTATGCCAAAATGGATAGACTTCTTATTGCCACTGGATTCTCTAAATTCCATTCTGATCCTAATGTCTATACCAAGAAAGTAGTAGCCATCTCATAATCCTTGTCCTTTATGTTGATGACCTTATCCTTACTGGTAGTGACTCAAAACTTTTAAACCATTTGAAAACCAGCCTTAAGAAGAAATTTGAAATGACAGACTTAGGCTTTTTGCACTATTTCCTTGGCCTCCAAGTTTTGCAAACCAATGAAGAAATTTTTCTTTCCCATTCTAAGTATGCTTGTGACCTTCTTCGTCGCTTTCACATGGACGATTGTAAACCAACCCCTTCTCCCTTCCAGTCTGGAGTGAAGCTTTCTGCCACCTGTACTTCTCCTGAAGTTGATGCCACCCTGTACCGTCAGTTAGTTGGTATCCTCTTATACTTGACTCATACTCGTCCTGATCTTTCCTTTGCTGTTGGTCTTGTTGCCCGATATATGCAAACACCCCATGAAAGCCATTGGAAAGTAGCTAAATTGATACTTCTCTATGTTCGTGGTACAATTCAGTTCGGGATACATTACAGTTTAGGGGGGACTCCCTTATTGATTGGTTTCACTGATTCAGATTGGGCCAGCAACCCTGATGATCGGAAGTCTACTACAGGTTATGTTTTCAGCCTTGGTTCAGGACCTGCCACTTAGGCCTGTAAGAAACAATAGACTATTTCACTTTCTTCAGCAGAAGCAGATTATCGAGCAATGGTAAATGCAAGTTAGGAAGCCCTGTGGCTTTGAGAGATCCTTTCAGAGTTTGGATTCCAGCACCAACATCCGACCAGCCTTTGGTGTGACAATCAGAGTGCCATCAAGCTTGCCAAGGACCCAGTTCAACATCAGCGTAGAAAACACATCGAGCTACACATGCACTTCATTAGAAAGCTCATTCATGATCAAGTTATTGAAGTGCTCTTTTACCCTTCAAAAGATCAAGTTGCATAAATTTTCACAAAGTCTCTTACAGAAGCGAATTTTTCCAAACTTCGATCTATGTTAGGAGTTCAGGAAGTTGTCATTAAGGGGGGATAGGCTCTAATGCCTCCTTCCTTCTCCTATTGTGTCACTATTGTAAATCCTTCAATCTTATCCCAAGTTGTTCTTAAGGGGGGATGTTAGGATATTTAGACACTTAGGAGTCAGTAAGATCTACTTGGTCTATTGTGTCATTAGGTAAAAGTGTGTTTTCTAGTGTGTTTATTTAGTATGCATTAATATGCATTTGTAGTTAGGAAATCCGACGATCACGATATGTTCCTGACATAGAGTGATCCGACAGTTCATACTCTCCTCAATATTAATGAGCATTGATCTGTGGCTTAACACCTGATTGGCCCATGATCTCTATTTAAAGAGCATGGAGGGTCATTTGTCAATGATCGATTGTGAGAAACTCTCGTGTAAAATCTCTCTGTAATCTTTTTCTTTGCATTAATAAATTGCTCCAAGTGGCCATGTTGGCTGGGGCCGTGGATGTTTCCCCATAGGGGTTTTACCACGTGAAAACTTCGGTGTGTTGATATTTGATCTGGTTATGTGAGTGGTTAATGAAGGTGTTCATCCTCTGTTGGAATACCTGTGTTGTCGAACACCATGGAATCAGATAATTAAACTTCTGATAGTTTAGATTTCTGTGGTGAGAGTTTTGTTCAGAAATATTCGGAAGAACCACATTATTCTCTAATGTCTTTCGACATTTTGGATCCACAACAGGATCCATCTTCAGGACAAAAAATCTTGAGGAAAAACACAAGAGAGGAACCCTAATTAATCCTAATTGTAACCTAAACTAGCATAAAACATTAATAATAATAATAATAATAATTAGATTAATTTTTTTTTACCTTACCGCTCCTCATAACTCACCATTTAATATATTAATGAACAATAATTTCTATTAAATGCATTACTTTGTCTTTAACAATATAAGATAATATTTATTATAAAAAATTTAGTAAACCCTAGGGATTTCACTCAGTCGACTTTAGGTTTCCTCCCTCCATTTCAGTATTTATTAGGGTTCCTCTCTTGCATTTTTCCTCAGGATTTTTTTTCCTAAAAATTGATCATGTTGTGGATCTGAAACGTCGACAGACATTAGAGAATACTGTGGTTCTTCCGAATATTTCTGAACTAAACTTCCTTGCGTGCATGGGGGAAGGGGGGGAAACAATGACATGAGGTTGAGATATGGAAGAGGAGATGGATAAGGGAAGGAATAAGGAGTACATGGACCCAATCATGATGGAAGAAGACCATATAAAGAAGATAATGGAAAAAGCTGAAAATACGTGCAACAAAATACCCTACCAATATAAAATGAATAACAATAAGAGAGCCATAGCTGAGAGAGAGGGCTTGGCAAGTGATGAAGAAGAGGTAGAGGATATTTGGGATGTGGAGAAGATTGAGGAAATATTGCACGCAACATATGAAAGGAAAAAATGATGTCCAAGGTTAGGGATAGAAGGTAGAAATCTAATCTAGATCACCGTCAGTGTGGAACCTACAATCCCATGTGCGACTAATACACTAGAAGGAACACCAACGTTTAGAAAAATGAATTTTAGTGGGAAAAAATAAATAGGACAGGGATCCAATAAAGGATCATCAATTGGGGGAGCATGTTTAGGGAGTAACAATCAATTATGTACACCGCGCGGAGGCAGTAGTTCAACACAGTTCAAAATGTCAGGACATGATCTCACAATCAGATTACCATAATTTCGAGGAGAGGCATCAGAGGACCCTAAAAATAACTTATTCATTTGTGAGAAGAAGAAAAAAAGATCACATATGAGGATACAAATCTTGCGCAGTTAGCAATCACACTAAGAGACCACACACTAGACTAGTATATGAGCCTAGATGTAAACAATCCATAAGGAGTACCAAAGATTATCGTGAACGTCAAAAAACTACTGGTAAACGAATTTCAGAAGCCCAACTCAGAAGACTAGTACATGAATGAAATGATTGAAATCAGGAAGAAACCAAGTGAGTCCATGTGGGAGAGTGAACGAAGGTTCAAATTACTCAAAGGAAAGTTAAAATGTGAAATTAATGACATGCAATATAGGAACTTATTTGTGAACTCACTTTTACCACACTTGAAATACCCATCAAGACAACAAAAATTCCAAACTTTAGTAGAAGCTCTACAGGAAGCCTTACAATTGGAAGAGAACTAGTATCAACAAACAGATCCAACAATAGAGGAGCTGAAGGAGGATTTGAAGAATCTAACATTTCAACTTAACCAAAATAAGGGTAAAGAGAAAAGAGAAGTTGTTTGGTTTAACCTATCTAGGACAAAAGGACACCATAAGAATGAATGCCCAACTTTCGCGTAGTATATGGCGACAGGGGTGCCAAACCCATTGTCAACAGAAGGACCATGGTGTGATATTTTTAAGACACATGGGAATGATCCATATCATTGTCCAATGATGCAAAAGTATAAGACAGTACCAAAAAGTTCACACTGCAATTTTTGCAAATTAGTGGGTCATGATGATAAGGATTGTAGAAGAATGGAGCTATTAAGAGAAATAAATTCAGATACGTATAGGGTGCAAGAAGAAATGATGAAAAGACAAGATGCAACTCAGTTCAGCCAAGTACAACCACCATACAACAATGTGCATCAATAATACAACAATGCATAGAAGCAATACAACAATGCATAGCCACAGTATAATAGTGCGCAACCATAGTATAACCATGCACAGTATAACCATGTACTTCAGTACAACACACCAAGAGGAGATCGATGTGGATACAGAGGTGGAGGATGAGGAAGAGGAGGATTTGGACGAGGCAAAGGACCAATAGTGTGCCATAATTTCCAACAACTTGGACATTATGGAAGGGATTGTCCACCCACCAACGACATGTATGTAATGTCGCGCAACAAACCATGACACAAAAGACGGTCCAACACTCTTGGGAAAGATCCATGAAAAAAGGAACCAGAACAACCAGAATGTTCAATGGATTTTTGCAGAATCTAGGGATGATGGGAGAAACATCAATATAGTCACGCAAGGAGGATCCAAGACTGGAACTGATGCAGTAACACAAGATACAACTCAACACCAATGGGTTAAGAAGAATACTGAGCCATAGAAGCAGTTTGACGTGCGAAAAGAAAAGGAAACATTTAAGGAGATCCAACAGGAGTGTCTCAAGCATAATCTTGCGTCTACATAAGTCACGCAACAAGATCAGAATCCACCGGTATATAGGATTCCATCTTCAATAGATCATATCAATGAAAGACAACCTTTAGAACAAGTAAATTCCATAAAGAATTTTCTACAATCATGTGTTAAGTTATTGAATGATCCATCATATGTAAAGGTCTTACAAAATAAGTTAGAAAGATGTAACATAGAGGTAGAAGGGAATTTAGAGCAGAAAATAGTCCATCATCTCCATACAAGAAGATGGACAAGCAGAGAATTCAGATTGAATGCCAACATTGGGGATTTCAACAAAGGAGGTGTTATACTGGATTTAGGCTCTAAAGTAAATGTATTACCTAAGAATACATGGTAGTGTATGGGGGAACCCACCCTAGGCTATTCACTTGTCCAGTTGAAACTAACAAATCAACACATAGTGTTACCAATTGGAAGGCTTAAAGGTGTGATAGTAGATTTGGATGGAGTGTGCACTAAGGAAAATTTTGAAGTAATAGAGATAGTAGATGGCACAAAACCTTACCCAACCTTACTTGGATTGGATTGGGAATTTGATAACCAGGCTATAATCAACCTGAAGACAAGAAAAATGACTTTTGAATCAAGTGAATATATAGTCATTGCACCATTAGATCCTTCAGAATGAGAAAGGTTTGTAGAGGCCACTTGTTTGGATCTGGAAGAAATAAATCAGTTGTACAAAACCATTGTGCAACAAGAGGATTATGTTAACCCAACTGCAGATGGGCTACTCAGCTAGAGAAGCATTACATCATGTGCATCCAACTTAGACACAGGTTTGGAAAATTGGCAACAACGATTACATGAAGTTTCCACAAGGATGTGCGCAAGAATAGATCGCACAGTAAGATGGGTTGGTACAGAAATAAGAGAACCTCCCAGTTTTCATGGGCTAAAGTACTTAAAGGAATTCTTGACAAAATATGAAGACGAGGTGTTAGAAAATCATAGGTTCTTAGCCCTGGATATTGCACTCAAGGCACCACCTACAAGATGGTGGGGTGCGCACAAAGAAACAATTCAGGATTGGTATCAGTGTAAACGATTATTGTGCATTAGATTTGGTGCATAAAAATGGAGCAATAAAATTCAGAGATTTGATGGACAAGGAACACCAGTGTAACACTTGGAGAAGTGTAGGACACAATGGAGGATGACAACACCAGAGGAATGGCCTCATCACTTTATCCATAAAATGGAAGGAATCTCGGGGAACTGGTATATAGACCATATAGACCAGGAGATGCGTAGAGACACTATAGAATGGACATGATTACAACAAAAATTTGTAGTAACCTTCTCATTTGAAAATGAGAACCCCAACATTGATTCAACGTTGAAGTTGATATGGGGAGTGATATTTTTTTATGAACCAGAAGTGAAAATCCTGACAGAGTATCAACAACAAAACATAAAGACAGTCAAAGAGTTACTCTCATGCTATCATGTGGAAGAGGAAGCACCACATGAAGATGGTCTGCACAACATTCAGATTACAGAGATTGAGGGAGAAAGAGAGGTGGAAGGTCCACCTCTAGAGTCAGAAGTATTTGTTGCACCAATCAAAGTTAAGAAAGTCAACATTGGGACGAATGAGAATCCTAAAATGACAAGTATTGGAGATTATTGGGATGAGAAAATAGTATAAGGAATAATAGACTTACTGCGCGAATACAGTGACCTGTTTCCAACAACCTTTACAGAGATGAAATGAATATAAGGAGATCTAGGTGAGATGACTATACCCCTCAAACCTGAGGCTCGACCTGTCAGACATAGACCTTATCGACTGAATCCAGTGTATACGCAGAAATTGACTGAATGTTGAAAATTGGTATCATAGAACCACTAGAGGAATCTGAATGGATCGGTCCTATGGTAGTCTAAGAAAATAAGCAAGGGGGGATAAGGATTTGTTTAGATACAAGGAAACTTAATTATTTTCTTACATGACCCTTTCCCTACCCCTTTTACAGATGAGGTCTTAGATAATGTGGGAGTCCAAGAAGCATATTCATTAATAGATAGACTCTTAGGTTAACATTAGATTAAAATAGCTCCAAAGGATAGGTATAAGACTACTTTTTCTACAGAATGGGGATCCTACCAGTATACAGTCATGCCATTTGGGTTGAAGAATGCACCAGCCATTTTTTCAAGAGTATTCATAGCTGCTTTTAAGTAATTCATATATCAGTTTCTAGAAGTATATCTAGATGACAGGAATGTATATAGTCTTTTGAAGGACCATGTAGAAGTGTTAAGACTAATGTTGGAAAGAGAAAGCAATGTTAGATATCATTAAACATAAAAAAAATGCATTTTTAGTACACCTTTTGGAATATTGTTGGGACATACAGTATGAAAACTGTTGATTAATTGGGTTGGTTGTCATTGATGTCAACCTTTGAATAAAGTCTCGTAGTGAATTCTGGTAGCACAAAGGTTTGGGTAATGGAACCAAGTTTGTTTGATGGATAATGGTATGAGTTTTGATATATTTGCAGATAAAACTATTCTATATGGATAACACATGTCATGTCATTTCCGGTGGTATGTGGAACGTCACATAACTCCTCACGGTTAGAGAGTTATGGCCATGTGAAGTTGGAGAACCCTCATGAGTCATCTAGAAGCCCCAAAAGGTCAAAGTAGTCAAAGTGTTTGCAAAGAAGAAATTATTTAAATAATAAAGTGAAGTGATGAGTGTACTATAAATCAAAGAGGTTGTAAAATAAATTATTTAAATAATAAAATAAATGGAGAACTTACTAATGATGAAAAGTGGTTAAGTTAAGTGGACAAGTGGTTATAAGTGGGTTAACCCTAAAATAAGGAAAGTGGGTTAAGATGGTTAGAAGGTAACCCCTTGAGGAAGCTACATAGAAGTATAAATAAGAGGCAAGGGTCTCTCATTTTAATCACACTTGAATATCATTGAATATATATTTTTGTGAAAGGTTATTTGGGCAGGTATTATTGATAGAGAAAAGTGCGGCAAGAAAACTGTAGTAGAAAAAGTGTGGCAGGAAAAATTCGGCAGAAAAATCGTAGCAGGAAAAGTGCGACAGAAAAACTGCAGCAGGAAAAGTGCGCCAGAAACATCGCGGCAACAAAACCGCGACAAAAAAACGCTACAAGAAGAAAAAAGGGTATGGTTTTCATATGTGTAGTGTTGAATTTATGAATCAAGTTGAGGGTTTTCCTTGTAAATATGTTGGATGCCCTCTTGGGATTTTATGGCTTGTTATTGAGTTGATTTGAGGCAGATCTACTGAAGTTTAGTATTGGCTCATGTTTGAGGGATTTTGGTTGAGGTATGTTGTTGAAGTTATTGGTACATATAGAGGTTGTATAGCAATGAGGTTCTAGCACATGGTTTGAGGCACAAACTTCTGGTATAGTGTTTGAGGTATATGTGATCAGATTAGATTTTGATGATGAAATTGATGAGGGCGTTTGGTTGAGGTACATGTTAGGTACATGGCTGAGACAAGTAGTTGATGAGTTGGCACATACATGAGGTGTATAGTTGATAATGTTGGTACATATTGATGAGTCATAGTTTATGTGTATTTGATGCATTATTGGTACATATTTGGTGCATGGTTGATGCACTCGTTGATGGTATAGGTTGAGGTAAAGTTTGGTGCATGGTTGATGCAATTGTTTATGGTACAGGTTGATTACAGGTTGTTTGGACATGTTATTGTGACATGTTATTTGTACATATTTGGTGCATGGTTGATGCATTTGTTTATGGTACATGTTGAGGTATAGGTTGATGTATGGTACATGTTGGCACAGGTTATTGGTACATGTTGTTATAGGTTTATTACAAGTTGATTGGTACAGGTTTACAACAATATATATCACAGTGATAGTGTGACAGTGGTTCCATCATTCTACATATATTTCAGGGTGGTTGGATGGGGGAAAGGATAGGTGGTTGTAGCCACCTTCCGGTTGTAGCTGAAGAACATATGGGGTTGCATCCTCCTTCTGGTTGTAGCCAAAGAATTGGAGAGTTGGAGCTTCCCTCAGGTTGTATCCTGAGAAACTAGGGGGTTGGAGCCTCCTTCTAGTTGCAACTAGAAAACAAAGGAAGTTGGTGCTTCCAATGAATGTAATTCTTAAATACATATAAGAAAAAACATTCTGTGGTTTTCTCTTGCTTTGGGTTTCCACATAAAACACTTGTGCACTGTGTATGTGTGTGATTGATCATTTGTTCATTTTTTATTTACTCTGCAACTATTGGATGATAATACTACATTGATATAACACTTGCATTTTATGGTGAAAAATGATTAAATTGCTCTATTACTGATTCACCCCCCTTCTCAGTAATCCAACAATTCGTATCAAAACAGGTTCCTTCAGGAAACAATTTAACCACTGGAAGGAGATAATGGATTATTATGAGAACGGGGTACCAATGTTTAATGGTCAAAATGGTTTAAAGTATGAGATGTGGAGTAGAAGGAAGAAAGTATTTTTATAGGCATAGGGACATTATATTTGGCTATCAGTTGTCACAAGATATGATAGTTCAAAAAGGAAAAAGACTTCAACGAAGAAGGAATTGAAGAAGAATAACAAAATAACAATGGATTTCATCTGGGAAGGATTACCTAATCCGATAAGTGAAAAGGTTGGTAAATGTTCATCAACCAAAGAACTTTGGGATAATTTACATGACATGTATTCTTCACCCATCACGGATTCATAAAATGCCAAAGAAGATGTAGATACAGATCAAGAATAATTATGTTCACCATGTCAAACAAATTCAGAAGATGAAGAGTACATAATCACCAGAGGTATGTTGTTTTGCTTTAATTGTGAAAAACATGAACATCTTGAAATAAAATTCCATGAAGGAAATGAGACATAAAAACTAATTGAAAAGGAAGACAATTATGAAGAAGAATTGGTTAGTTCTTTAGATCAACTGAGAGAAGAAAACAAGTCACTCAAGAAAGAATTGATGAAACAAAAGGAAAGTGTTCACATTTTTTAATAATCCCAACAGGTCATCGAGAACTTAAGAACTTGGCTATATGAAGCCAGAAAGATCAAAGAAAATCTTGAATATCAAAAGAAGTATTTGGAAGCCAACATATAAGCACATAAGGAAGAAGCAGAAATGAGAGAGAAGATATTGACAGATCATCTTAAGGAAAAAACTAATGATCTAAACCA
This sequence comes from Picea engelmannii, assembly GCA_009831015.1. Classification (NCBI taxonomy): domain Eukaryota; kingdom Viridiplantae; phylum Streptophyta; class Pinopsida; order Pinales; family Pinaceae; genus Picea; species Picea engelmannii. The sequence continues at coordinate 792,788 of ML780177.1, read as the reverse complement.
GCTTGAGGCAGAGTTTGGTCAAGAAGAGAAAGGACTTGAAGAAGAAATAATCACATTAAAAATTCATCTTTAAGAAGCGAAAAGAACATAAGAAGTCATGAAGTCTTAGATAATGAAGAAATAAGAAGAGGTTGAGAAGCTTGAAGAAGAAGTTGTTACATTGAGAAGTAAAATTGTCAACTCAACCAGAATGTTGAAGAGACAAAAACATCCACATCAGTTATAGAGAATGAAGAGAAGCATTCTAGGTTGCTAGAAAAGAAGAATGAAGAAAACAGAAAGAGTTATGCAGACGTACTCAAAGGAAGGAATCATGGTCAACTAGAATCTAATAAAACTATTGAAGATACATCTTCAAGAAGACCATCCATGTTCAAGCTACAAAGAAGCTTCAATCGTGATCATGATCAGTCAAGGCAAAAATTTAGAAGGACTACGCCACAAATAAGATCATTCACTTCTAAGTATGGAAATTTATTTTATGTTCATTGTTTTTCTTGTACTAACTTTGGACATAAGGTTGCATATTGCAGGGATTATAAAAGAAATGTTCAAGCAAGAAATGCCTATGTGGCCCCGCGTAACATTGAATGTTACAAATGTCATAACTATGGACACATAGCTAGTGATTGTAGAAGCATGATCAATACTTCCATGAAATAAAACACTGATATAATATGTAAGAAAGTATGGATAAGAAAACATGAAGAATAGGTGAACAAAGACCAGGTCCCAGAGATCGCAAGATTGGCAATAAAATGAGATGAAGAAAATTCTACAGAGAAAAAGAAAGATGTCAGATACAGACAGGTTTGGAAAACAACTGAAAGAAAAGAAGGACGGGTAAATAAGGAACATGTTCAATATATTGTACTTTCGGGCATTGTAGTGAAATATGAATCCACAGACAACAAGAAAGAAGTTAGAGCTCAGAGAGATAATGAATCTACCAATGAAGATGATGATGAATACACATCAGAGCAAGAATTGTTATGAGCCATCAGGCTTAGAGACTCCCAGGTAACATGAATATTAGATAGGGGGAGTCTATGCGATAGATGTGATAGACCAAAGAACCATCCTTTGATCAGCTTGCAGAGTTTGAATAGACAGATCCAGGGAAATCAATTAGTAGAAGTACAATCAGTTGTAGTAGTGAATACTTCATGATAGTACATTGATAAATGGGTCAACATTATGGACAATGTGTAGTAAAGTCTTGGAAAGTATGGACATAGATGGATTCATAAGAACACTTAGTAGGTTTGGACAGATATATGATAGTGGACAAGAGAATGGATTCATAGATTGGTTCAGAGAGTGGTTCAAAGACAAAGGAACATCATCATAATGGATGATAATTACACAAAAAATGGCTCGAACAATGCTAATGGTGTTAAGCCCTAATATTGGCTCATTACCCCTTAATTGGGACATATTAGATTAGTAATGTTATTTATTACCCCTTAATTGGGGCATATTAGATTAGTAATGTTATTTTATTTATGTCGGCTTTAAGCCATTAGTTGTAATTATACCTCCTAGTCTCCTATATATACCAAGGAGACACTTTCATTTTGAATCATCTTGTACTTGAACATTTAAGTGGGGTAAAAGGAGGTTGCCCCCTCAAAGAGGTTTATTATCTGAAATTATCTCTTTTCCAAGGCATTGAGTACTTTTCCTGAGGTTTTTCTATGTTATATTGATGTTTGGTTCTTAACATATGGTATCAGAGCTCAAGGTTTTGGGGTTTCGCTGTTACATCTGAGACACCGTGGAATTTTCGCTATAACATTTTTTCTACAATGTTTCAAAAGGAACGTATTGGAGGATATTTAGTAGACGGATCAAGGTACGTTGGGTTCAAAATTCATCTCCTAATGCCTTATACTTTCGGAGATACAACTTGTACAAGATAGGGTTCTGGAATCATCTTGAAATGAGTCTTTGCGGAATTTTCGCTATAAAATTTTTCTGTAACGTTTCAGACCCTGAACACCAGAGGCCATTTACAGAAATTAGTAATGTATATGTGGTAAAATTTTTAGCTTCTGGTTCATCTTAAATTTGTAGATATACCCTGTGTAAGATAGGGTATCTGACTAGTCCTATTGGCTAGTCTCAAGAAGGTGTTCTAGGTAAAACAATCATAACTTCTTCCTAGAGTATCCAAATTGCATGGGACTGGTTGCATTGGATCGTGGACAGTCTGTAGTATTTTGGGTGCGAGTTTCATAATTTTATATCAATTATTTTGTGTGGGGCACACTATACAAGTGAGATCTCCTGGAAAGGAAAAAAATCGACAAGTTGTCGGGAAGTTACCATAAATTCCACTTGGCACATCCAATTTTGATTAGACCTGTGGCATTGGAGAAAAGAAATATCAGAGAAATACATAAGAGAAAGTTTCATACCCAGAAGGGCCAAAAATTGGGAGATACAACAGAAGAAATATTGTCTAGAAAAACCACCTCAAAATCAAGGTTCAAAAGTGATACTTGGCCAACATGCCACCCAAAAAGGGAACTTCTACACCAAATAAGCCTCCAAAAAATCCTACTTGGACTCTTGATGAAGGTGAAGAAATGTGTAGGGACATAAATGAACTACAAGCTAATATGGATTCAATGGAAGCCAAGTTGGATACTAAGATGGATTCAATGGAAGCTAAGTTGGATACTAAGATAGATGGATTAAAAGGGGAGATCATGGAAGTATTGAAAAATTTCGTAACAGAGAAGACACCTAAAAGTGAAAATGCATCCCATGAAATTCATGATATGGACACAAGGAAGGTGAATCAAGAATGGAGAAACTCCAACTTTGGTTTGAAGACCAACCACGTTCCTAAGATTGACATGAGGAAGTTTGATGGCAAGGACCCAATCACA
>ML780177.1:772026-783235 GCA_009831015.1 Picea engelmannii | reverse complement strand
GCATCTTCACGAGTACACCCAGTTTTCCATGTTTCATGCTTAAAGAAGGTTATAGGCGACAAGATCCCAGTTCAAACTATATTTCCAGAACTTGACAAGGAAGGAAAAATCATATTGGAGCCTGAAGCCATCACTGACACAAAAAATCACCAACTGAGGAATAGATCCATTTTAGATTATCTCATTAAGTGGAGAAAACTATCGGCTGAAGATTCCACTTGGGAATATGAGTCTTTTATACAGAAGCATCCAGAGTTACTCAAGCGTTGCAGAAAACACTTGTCTCAAGGGGAGGGGCATGTTAAGCCCTAATATTCGCTCATTACCCCTTAATTGGGGCATATTAGATTAGTATTGTTATTTTATTTATGTCAGCTTTAGGCCATTAGTTGTAATTATACCTCCTAGTCTCCTATATATACCAAGGAGACATTTTCATTTTGAATCATCTGGTACTTGAACTTTTAAGTGGGGTAAAAGGAGGTTGCCCCCTCGAAGAGGCTTATTATCTGAAATTCTCTCTTTTTCAAGGCGTTGAGTACTTTTTCTGAGGATTTTCTATGCTATATTTATATTTGGTTCTTAACATGGAAAGATACATTTTCCATTGATGACAAAGGGGGAGAGATTTATCAGATGCAAGCTTAGAGAAAGAACACAGAGGCATGGTTCCAGGGGGAGCGATGGTCACAGGGGAAGCATGAGTGATATGACTTCAGTATTGCATCAGAGTGTTGCCATCAATGACAAAGGGGGATATTGTTGATTAATTGGGTTGGTTATCATTGATGTCAACCCTTGAAGAAAGTCCGGTAGCGAATTCTAGTAGAACAAAGGTTTGGATAATGGAATTAAGTTTGTTTTATGGATAATGGTCTGAGTTTTGATATATTTGTAGCTAAAACTATTCTAGATGGATAGTACATGTCATGCCATTTCCGGTGGTATGTGGAACATCAGATAACTCCTCACGGTTAGAGAGTTATGGCCATGTGAAGTTGGAGAACCCTCATGAGTCATCTAGAATGCCCCAAAGGTCTAAGTAGTCAAAGTGTTTGCAAAGAAGAAATTATTTAAATAATAAAGTGAAGTGATGAGTGTACTATAAGTCAAAGAGGATGCAAAAGAAATTATTTAAATAATAAAGTTAATGGAGAACTTACTAATTATGGAAAGTGGTTAAGTTAAGTGGACAAGTGGTTATAAGTGGGTTAACCCTAAAATAAGGAAAGTGGGTTAAGATGGTTAGAAGGTAACCCCTTGAGGAAGCTACATAAAAGTATAAATAAGAGGCAAGGGTCTCTCATTTTAATCACACATGAATATCATTTAATATCTATTTTTGTGAAAGGTTATTTGGGCAGGTATTATTGATAGAGAAAAGTGTGGCATAAAAAGTACGGCAGGAAAACTGCAACAGAAAAAGTGTGGCAAGAAAAGTGCGGAAGAAAAAGTACAGCAGGAAAAGTGCAGCAGAAAAACCGCAGCAGAAAAAGTGCGGAAGTGGATTCACGGCAACAAAACGCTACAAGAAGAAAAAAGGGTATGGTTTTCATATGTGTAGTGTTGAATTTATGAAACAAGTTGAGGGTCTTCCTCATAAATATGTTGGTTTTCCCTCTTGGGAGTTTATGGTTTGTTGTAGAGTTGATCTGATGCAGATTTACTGAAGTTTAGTATTGGTTCATGTTTGAAGGATTTTGTATGAGGTATGTTGCTGAAGTTATTGGTACAGATAGAGGTTGTATAACAGTGAGATTCTAGCACATGGTTTGAGGTACAAACTTCTGATATAGTGTTTGAGGTATATGTGATTAGATAAGATTTGGATGATGAAATTGATGAGGGAGTTTGGTTGAGGTACGTGTCGAGTACATGGTTGAGACAAGTAGTTGATGAGTTGACACATACATGAGGTGTATAGTTGATTATGTTGGTACATCTTGATAAGTCATAGTTTATGTGTATTTGATGCATGATTGGTACATATTTGGTGCATGGTTGATGCACTCGTTGATGGTACAGGTTGAGGTACAGGTTGGTGAATGGTTGATGCACTTGTTTATGGTACAGGTTGATTACAGGTTGTTTGGACAGGTTATTGTGACAAGTTATTTTTACAGGTTTGGTGCATGGTTGATGCTTTTTTTTATGGTACACATTGATGTACAGATTTATGTATGGTACATGTTGGCAGGGGTTATTGGTATAGGTTGTTACAGGTTTATTACAGGTTGATTGGTACATGTTTACAACAATATATCTCACAGTGATAGTGTGACAATAGTTCCATCATTCTAATTATATTTTAGGGTGGTTGGACGAGGCAAGGACATGTGGTTGTAGCCACCTTCCGGTTGTATCCGGAGAACATAATGGGTTGTATCATGCTTCTGGTTGTAGCCAGAGAATTGGGGAGTTGGAGCTTCCCTCAGGTTGTAGCCTGAGAAACTAGGGGGTTGGAGCCTCCTTCCAGTTGTAGCTAGAAAACATAGGGAATTTGTGCTTCCAATGAATTTAATTCTTAAATACATATAAGAAAACGAATTATGTGGTTTTCTTCCGCTTTGGGTTTCCACGTAAAACACTGGTGTAGTGTGTATGTGTGTGATTGATCATTTGTTCATTTTTTATTTACTCTGCAACTATTGGATGATAATGCTACATTGATATAACACTTTCATTTTATGGTGAAAAATGATTAAATTTCTCTATTACTGATTCACCCCCCCCCCCTCTCAGTAATCCAACATTGCTCTATTGCAGAAGAATGCACCAACCATTTTTTCAAGAGTATTCATAGTTTCTTTTAAGTAATTTATATATCAGTTTCTAGAAGTATATCTAGATGACTGGACAATATATAGTCTTTTGAAGGACCATGTAGAAGTTTTAATACTAATGTTTGAAAGAGCAATCAATGTCAGATATCATTAAACATAAAAAAAAATGCATTTTTAGTACACCTTTTGGAATATTGTTGGGACATACAGTATGCAAACAAGGTTTACTAGTAGACCCTGCCAAGATTGCAATTTTTGTAAATTTACCACCACCAAAGTCAGTGCACCATTTAAGAGAAAAACTGGGATATACAGGCTATTACAGGAAAATTATAAAGGGGTATGCACAAATTACTACACCAATGTAAAAATTGTTAAAGAAGGACACCAGATTTCAATGAAATGAGGACTGTCAGCAAGGATTGGAAAATCTAAAGGAAAATATGGTGACAACACCTATACTAGTATTTCCATATTGGGAAAATACATGTCATATGCAAGTAGATTCATCAACCATAGCACTTGGAGAAATTTTGGTGCATCCAAGAGTAGGGGACTTAGACCATCCTATATCCTTTGCAAGAAAAAAGTTCTAAGAATCTTAGCAGAATTATAACACCACGGAAAGAGAAGACCTAGCCATGGTATATGCACTTTAGAAATTCAGACACTATTTATTGGGTAAACACTTTAAAATGTTCACAGACTATTCTACTCTCAAATATCTAGTCAACAAGCTAGTGTTGGGGGGGAGGATCTGTAGATGGTTATTATTATTCCAGGAATTTAATTTCGTAGTGATAGTCAAACCAGGGAAGTTGAATGCACGACCAAATCACCTGTCAAGGGTAACTAATAGAGAAGAACCTACTAACTTGGAAGACAACTTCCCTGATGCATAGTTATTTTCAGTACAGGTAGATGATGAATACTTCGTTGATATTTTTGAATACTTCAACATAGGGGTTGCGCCATGAGAATTTAGCACCATGCAAAAGAAAAATATGGTAGTTATAGTTGTAGACTATCAACTCATTGTAGGAAATTTATAAAATATGGGCACAGATAACATTTTGAGAAGGTGTTTATTGGAACATGAACGACCCAAAATTTTAGTAGAATCTCATGAAGGTACAGTTGGAGGACACTATGTAGGAAAAGATACCACACAGAAGGTATTGCATGCAAAATTATGGTGGCCAACAATCCATAAATATTCCAAGGAATATTTCTATAAATGTGATGTCTGTCAGAGGGTTGGAAAACTGAACATAAGGGATGAGATGCTCCTAAGACTACGAGTGAATTTGCAGGTATTTGAAAAATGGGTAATAGAATTTGTTGGACCTATTAATCCACCAAAAAAAAAGGTTAGGAACTAGATATATCATTTCTGTGACTGAATACTTAACGATATGGGCAAAAGCAACAACACTCAAGGACTGCAACGCAGATATAGTAGAACACTTATTATTTGAGAAAGTGATCACCAGATTTGGATGCCCCAAGATTTTAATGAGTGACCAAGGAACTCATTTGATCAATAATACCATAAAATCTATGACTGAGTAGTTTGAAGTCTATCACCAGAAGAGTACACCATATCATCCTCAGGCAAATGGAACAGTAGAAGCTTTCAATAAAATTTTGGAAAATGCTTTGACTAAGATCTGCAATGTCAACAAGGATGATTGGGAGTTGAAAATACTAGCAGTATTATGGGCATACAGGACCACATGCAATAAGTTTTCAGGATATAAACCATTCATATTGGTGTATGGGCAGGAAGTAGTGGTGCCATTAAAATTTCTGGTACCCAGTCTGCACATAGTAGCAATTACCAACATGACAGAAAGAGGTGCAATACAAGAGCGGTTAAATCAACTAATGGAAATGGAAGAGGAGAATATTCTGGTAGGATTTCCCCAAGAAGCACATAAAGCAAGTGACAAATCCTGACATGATAGACATATTAAAAAGAAAAGTTTTAAGGAGGGAGACCTAGTTTTGCTCTATGAAAACAATTTTTTTCAACACACTGGTAAGTTTATAATGCATTGGCTATGGCCATATGAAGTAAAGACTGTCACAATTGGGGGATATGTAGAACTAAAGTACTTGGGAGGAACATAATGGAAATGAATGATCAACGGTAGTCGATTGAAATTGGACAGGGACAATCGACCTACTAACCCCTAAAATTAAAACACAGTAAGAAATTCATGTATATAGTGTACTATAGTATATATTAGGAAAGAAAACTCATAAAAAGGAAGACAAAAGTGGAAAAAGAAGAAAAAGGAAGAAAAAAGTGGAAAAAGAAAGAAAGCAAAATACTGGGAAATATTGTGCATAACAGATAGTGGAATCAACGCAACAAAAAGAAAAAGTTATTGCGTGCAACATATGGCTGACAGGAAGCAAACACAATGCACCAGGGGAAAATTCACAGTAGAAACATATGGTCCACCGAAAAGTTACAACGCACTAGAAAACAGGCCAATGGTCGGAAAAGAAAAAACCGGTCATCGGGGTAAAAAGGCACGAATTGAGCATTTATGAAACTTAACAAAGCATGCTCGAAAAGCTTTAACACATTTATAACCATCAAAGAAGAATATCCAAGAAGATTTAGGGAATTTATGACACCCCGTATATAAATAAAATGCGGACCAAATGAGACGTTTTGTGAATTAACAAACCCACGAAGCTAAGGAGCACGAAGATAGGAGGTGAATTGGTGAGTTCAAAGATCATAGCAGTTAAAGTTCAAATGGATAAGGTGTTGGACACACCGACCACACTGAGAGAGGGGGCGGGGTGGAATCAGTGTAGGGTTCTTTTCAAACTTTTCCCTTCACAAAACTTCTTAGTTAGCAATCACAATTTACTCATCACTTATTACTGTCATTTATAAATTGTTAAATGTGAACATATATCAACAACATATGCCAACAACATATATCATCAATAATTCTTTACCGCATGGAAAACAAAGAACACAAGATGTATGTACAATTTTCCTTTTATTATGGACTACAATCCTTGGGTTATCAACAACAACGTAATAGAGTTACAACTCCACAAGAGCACCAACTCTATAATGAAAGACTCAGCCTACACAACTCAACACCAACCGAGAAGAGGAATCAATCCTAAACAGATACGAATATGTCAACAGGTACGTGACCTGTCAGTAGTGCAGCATGTGTATGTACACACCCTACCAGTAGTACAACTCATGTGTGTATGCGACCTTTCTATACTAAAACCTGTGTATTCCGTATCAACAATTAAGGTTTTCTCTCCATGAAAAAATTAGATCCTCTACAACCTTCAGTTACATTCACTTATGTCTTTCACTATCCAATATGTACCATAACCAATCTCAACACATCCATACTCTCCAACAACTTACTCATTCCCCTCAACTATACAATATGAATGCTACGTAATCATGTATAAGCAACCAATATACTATGACAATCATATCAGTACTGAACCATAAGAGTGTTGCTCACTCTATCAATCAACCAACATAACCATATCACAATAGCCATACCAAGAATGCCTCAAGCATTCACCATAAAACAAGCAAGAGTATCCATCAAGACAACTATGTAAGCATACCAGAGTTTCTATGGCAGATCTGATCCTATAGAATGCATATCTAAAACTTGTTTCAGAACTCAAGAACCTGGCACATATCACACTCAATTCTACATGACTTTCTTCCAACTATATGTTCTATGTCCTCCTTCATCCCGCGTTTGTATGCGCTCTGGCTCACTACAACCCGTGTATGTACGCTCTTTGTCCCACTGCTGCCTGCGTACTCCTTCAGAAACTACGGTTTCTGAACTTACAAAACTTTCATCGTCAAGATATCATACTTATGGAAACTTTGATGCGTCCATGAGATCCTCTAGTCACTCTCTCTCTCAAAATAGATCTTCAATATATTCTCAAGAGATGTATTTACAAGATACCCCTTGCCTCTTATTTATACTCTCCAAGTAGCTTCCTTAGAAGCAACTTGTAGGCCACTTTGTCCACATATTCACTTATGTCCAACTTAGTCCGATTTTCCACTTGTCCATATATCTAATAGCCACTTAACCACTTAACCCACTTTCCTATTTTTAGGGTTAACCCTCTTATAACTACTTTCCATAATTAGAAAGTTCTCCATTAACTTTATTATTTAAATAATCCTCAATGACTTTATCACTTCACTTTACTTTTAAATAATTTATTCTTTGTAAGCACTTTGACTTCTTCTAGACATCATATGAGGGTCCTCCAACTTCATAAGGCCATAACTCTCAAACCATGAGGAGTTATGTGACATTCCACATACCACCGGAAATGGCATGATAAACACTATCCATCTAGGATAATTTCAATGGAAAATTCACCGATATTCATCTCATTATTTCACAATTAATCACGGGTTCTCTAACCATACTTATAGAATAACTCAACCACAAAGCGTCTTCCCATGATGGATTTCACCATAAGGGGACCACTTTGGAGTTCATCCATTTGTACTCCCTATAAATCATGACAAGACAATAATGAGTCATCTTTACATCAATCCAACTATGAATCATATAACAACACATTGATCCATCTTCATCTATGCATCATATATCAATGACAACTCATTGATCCATCTTCATCTATGCATCATATATCAATGACAAATTATTGATCCATCTTCATCTATGCATGACATCATATGACTATGAATCCACTTGACATCAATCCATTGACATCAAGGACAATACATGATCTATCAATCACTACATCAATATACTATGACAAGAAATTGTTCCTTTGACATCAATCCTTTGGTATCAATGACATCATGATCCAACAATCTCCCCCTTTGGAATTGATGGAAATACCAACATTGATGTCAACACCAGTCATTGATGGCAACATGTATACAAGGCATTTATCTACATCAATAGTCATCTTAATCACATCAATGTGACTATCTCTCCCCATTTGACATCAATGGAAAAGGGTCATTCTCTCATTGGCACTGCTCCACCTGCATGAACTCTCCTTGGGGTTTCTCCCCCTTCCTGAATTCCTTTGATCTTCCTCTAAATAATATCTCCCCTTTTGAACAAGGGACATCACTCTGATGTACTACTGAAAACATATCGCTCATGCTCCCCCTTGTGACCATCGCTCCCCCTGGAACCATGCCTTTGTTCTCTTTCTCCAAGTATAGGGATCTTTTTCCAAGTATTTACCTTTGTATCTGATAAATCTCTCCTCCTGGAATCATGGGAAGAAGAATGAATCCCCCTATGGGTATGTATCCCCCTATCTTCTCTGTAATATGAACAATATGATACCACTGCAATATGCTTCTGGTGAAAATTCTGTTGCTCAACTGGAACATAGATCGATTGCTCTTTCTATGATGATCATTGGATCTTTCCATGCATCAAACTCCTTCCATACCATACATCATGAAGAAAACTACATGTCAACAATGAAATAGAGAATCATGAACAAAACATCAACCAAGTACATCCAGTGCCATATTGTGTGCTAACCATGCAAAACACCCATGTACATCAATACCATAGAGTATGCCATAAGATATCATCAATGGAGTGTAACAACCATATGCCTCTACCAACATGCCAACAATGTTCCACAAACAAGTGTCATATCACTCATGATATGCCTCCACCATGAACCAAGTGCCCCAACCATGTATCTTAATTATCAATCAAGTGTCTCAACTATATCATCCCATATATCATGTACCAAAGTATATGCTAAACAAGTAATACCAATGGTGTACTTTAGCCAAGTACTATCATCCACAAACATATACCATCTATGAATGTATCAACATGCACTAAACATGTATCACCACCTGTACCAAGCAAGTGCATCACCCATGCACCAAATTTCAACAAGATGAACTACAATTAGGATGTGTTCTGATACATGTATGATATATCAACCATAAGCCATGTGCCAATCATACTACTAGTAGGTGCCTCTAACAATGTACCAAATGTGTACCAACAATGCATCAACTATAGATCAAGCTATGACTCATCAATGGTGTACAACATGACCACTTCATCAACTCATCAACTACATGTCCCAATATGTAGCCCATCCATATGACAAATGCATGCACCAACATATCCAACAAATATTATTCCAATAATACATCATAAGATATATCAATGAAACTCAAATATGTATCAACCATGTGTCCTAACAGATCTGCCTCAACCTCCATTCACTACAACAAATACTAAACATCCAAAGATACATGTACTAGAACTGTGCCTCAATAGATCAATGATATCACTAGCTAGCATCATCATGATATATCTCATAACCAAAGTGCCATAACTTCATTTTCACAACCAACATTGTTCCTCAACAGAAAAGTGCCTCAATCCACACTCTAGGGTTAGTACCATGCATCAAATATAGTCTTCCAACACTTAACCATATGTCATCACCATACATACATCAATTATGTATTCCAACATCTAATCATGAAAACCTGCAACAAACCATGTCAGATCCTACAACAAACCATGTCAGACCCTGAAACATAGAGTTATACTTGTATACCATGCTGCAACGCATGTGCATAGCGTTTTTCCCAAGGCTCTTTACCATAGATAAGCGGCCTTCTGCACAGACAAATCATGTATGTACATGACCTATTCATAGGTCATATAGCATATGTATGTGCCTATTACCATTGTAACCTGTGTATTCTTCCGAAGATGTCAAACTTGAGCTTCCCTTAAGGCTACCATTTTGTTTTGATTTTTCAGTTTTCTTCACCCACTTCTGAAGGTGTCCCAGCCTCTCAGAACTTGAGCTTTGAGGTTCCATATTTTCAAAAAAATTTTCCTTCCTAACTTCATGCCTTCTTCTAGTCATGCTATATAAAGTCCTCATCATGGAATTTCTTCTTGTGTTCCAACAATCCTGGGATTTGTGACCAAATCCACTACAACTATAGGATCTCATGATGTGACAATGAGAAGCAATGTGTCCTACTTGATTACATCTCCAACATCTTAGGGTGTTATGAATTCTTTCATTGTCTCTCCTTGCATAAAATCTTCATTCCAAAGCTTTGTGACTATATTCATTACATGAGTAACAATGACCATGAAAAACATTTTCATACCTTTGCTTTGGTGTCCATCTTGAAGGTGTCTCTCTTCTTTGAGGTGTAAAGATGGCTTCTTGATGTCTTCCTTGCTTTGTTCTTTTGAAACTTTCCTTGCCTTGTGTAGATGGTTGCCTTGCAACGTTATTTCCATCCTTTGAGAGTGAGGGACTTACCTCATGCTTCTTTGAGGTGCTTGATTCAACATGTGTAGCTTCTTTGTTGTATCTAAGACCTGATTTATCATTTGGTGATCTTTGACTATGCAATATCTCATTCAATATTGTTGAGCTATTCAAGAATTTGTTTGAATTCTCTACTTTCTTTCTAAGATAAAAAACTTTAGCTTCCAACTTATGACACAACTCTTCATTTTCATTTACTTGATTCTTTAATAGTTCCTCTATCCTTTTGGCTTGTTCAATTTGGGTCTTGAGATGGAAATTAACTTCAATAATTTTGCTAATCTCATCATCTACCTTATTATGTTATTATATTTCATTCTTTAGTCTTTTTATCTCTTCTTCGTTTTCTTATAATTGAGTTTTTTTACTTTCTTCTTGTTCCTTGAGCATTTCCTTTAACTTCAAGATATGTCTTTGATTCTTTTTAAGAAACTTTTTAGTGTTCTCAGAAAGGTATCTATATTCCATGTAGCAATGGTCATAGTTGTATTCAAATAGACCCCATTCAACTTTCTTTTTAAGCTCCGATAGTTATTCTTCTACTTCTTCCATGGGATAACTATCATCTAATTCTACACAAACCATTTCTAGATTTTCTTCTTCACTTGTAGAGAAATATTCAACATCACTTTTTGAAATATTGCAATCTAGGGATTTTGGAGACTGTTTACCTTCATTGATCTTGATGGGATTGTCTTCAAGGTATTCCTTTTTTATTTGGTATGTCTTCTCTAGTTTTAGCCATAGATCCTTGGCGGAAGTGCATTGTCCCATGCTCTCTTTGATAGAACTTGAGAGTCCACTAATAATGGTCTTGAGAGTCAATGCATCATTCTCCTTTTCTTCCCTTTGAGCTTCAAAATTTGACTTGTTCTTCAAAAAAACTGATCCACCAATAACTACTTTCCAAACACTCATTCCTATTTCCTTCAAATGCACTTTCATTTCTATTCTCCATGTAGAATAATTTTCCTCATCAAGGATTGGAACTTCATCATCCATTTGTGTGTCCATGGATCTCCTCCAAGATTTTTAAGGCTTATAGTGAAGGCCTTCTCTGA
>ML780177.1:729766-771894 GCA_009831015.1 Picea engelmannii | reverse complement strand
GGTGAATTAGTGTAGGATTCTTTTCAAACTTTTCCCTTCACAAAACTTCTTAGTTAACAATCACCATTTACTCATCACTTATTATTGTCATTTATAACTAGTTAAATGTGAACATATATCAACAACATATGGCAGCAACATATATCATCAATAAGCCATCACCACATGGAACACAAAGAACAGAAGATGTATGTACAATTTTCCTTTCATTACGGACTACAATCATTGGGTTATCACCAACAACTGAATAGAGTTACAACTCCAAAAGAGAACCAACTCTATAATGCAAGACTTAGCTTACACAACTCAGCACCAACTAAGAAGAGGAATCAATCCTCAACACATACCAATCTGCCAACAGGCACACGACCTGTCAGTAGTGATGCATGTGTATGTACGTGCCCTACCAATAGTACAGTTCGTGTATGTACGTAGCCTGTTTGTAATACAGCCTGTGTATTCCTTCTCAAAAATTAGGGTTTTATCTCCATGAAAAACTTATATCCTTTGCAGCCTTCAGTCACATTCACTTCTTTGTTTCACTATCCAATCTGTACCATAACCAATCTCAACACATCCATACTCTCCAACAAATTACTCATGCTACTTAATCATGTATAAGAAATCCGTACACTATGGAAATCATATCAGTACTGAACCATAAGAGTGTTGCTCACTCTATCAATCAACCAACATAACCATATCATAACATCCATACCAAGAATTCCTCAAGCATTCACCATACAATAAGCAAGAGTATCCATCAAGACAACTATGTAACCATACCGAAGTTTCTATAGCAGATCTGAGCCCATAGAATGCAGATCTGGAACTTGCTTCAGACTTCAAGAACCTTTCACATCTCACACTCAAGTATTCATGACTTTATTCCAAATGTATGCGCTCTATCCTCCTTCAGTTCACGTGTGTACACGCTCTGGCTCACTACAGCCCGCGTATGTATGCTCTCTGGCCCACTGCTTCTCTCGTACTCCTTCATAAACTATTGTTTCTGAACTTCCAAAACTTTTGTCGTCAAGATCTCAGGCTTAAGGAAACTTTGATGCATCCATGAGATCCTCCAGTCACTCTCTCTTAGAATAGATCTTCAATATATGCTCAAGAGATGTATTTACAAGAGACCCCTTGCCTCTTATTTATACTCTCCAAGTAGCTTCCTTAGAAGAAAATTCTATGCCACTTTGTCCACATAGTAACTTATGTCCAACTTTGTCCAATTTTCCACTTGTCCATATATCCAATAGCCACTTAACCACTTAACCCACTTTCCTCATTTTAGGGTTAACCCTCTTATAACTACTTTCCATAATTAGAAATTTCTCCATTTGCTTTATTATAAAAATAATCCTCTTTGACTTTATCACTTCACTTTATTATTTAAATAATTTCTTCTTTGTAAGCACTTTGACTTCTTTGACCTTTTAGGGATTCTATCCATCATATGAGGGTCCTCTAACTTCGTAAGGCCATAACTCTCAAACCATGAGGAGTTATGTGACGTTCCACATAACACTGGAAATCGCATGATAAGAACTATCCATCTAGAATAGTTTCAATGACAAATTCACTTATATTCATCTCATAATTTCAAAATTAAGCATGGGTTCTCTAACCATACTCCTAGGATAACTCAACCGCAAAGCGTCTTCCTGTGAGGGCTTTCACTATAAGGGGAAAACTTTGGAGTTCATCCATTTGTACTCCCTATCAATCATGACAAGACAATTATGAGTCATCTTTACATCAATCCAACTATGCATCATATAACAACACATTGATCCATCTTCATCTATACATCATATATCAACGACAACTCATTGATCCATCTTCATCTATGCATCATATATTAATGACAACTCATTGATCCATCTTGATCTATGCATGACATCATATGACTGTGACTCCACTTGACATCAATCCATTGACATCAAGGACAATACATGATCCATCAATCACTACATCAATATACTATGACAATAAATATTTCCTTTGACATCAATCCTTTGGCATCAATGACAACATGATCCAACAATATCCCTCTTTGGCATTGATGGAAATACCAACATTGATGTCAACACCAATCATTGATGGAAACATGTAGACAAGGAATTTCTCTACATCAATAGTCATCTTAATCACATCAATGTGACTATCTCTCCCCCTTTGACATCAATGGAATAGGGTCATTCTCTCATTGGGGTTGCTCCCCCTGCCTGAAATCTCCTCGGGGTTGCTCCCCCTGCATGAATGACTTTTATATTCCTCTAAATAATATATCCCCTTTTGAACAAGGGACATCCCTCTGATGTACTACTGAAAACATATCACTCAGTCTCCCCCTTGTGACCACCGCTCCCCTTGAAACCATGCCTTTGTTCTCTTTCTCCAAGTATAGGGATGTTTTTCCAAGTATTTACCTTTGTATTTGATAAATCTCTCCTCCTGGAATCATGGGAATAAGAATGACTCCCCATATGGGTATGTCTCCCCCTATCTTTTCTGCAATATGAACAATATGCTACCACTGCAATGTCCTTCTCCTGCAAATGCTATTGCTCAATAGGAACATAGATCGTACGCTCTTTCTATGACAATCCTTGGACCCGTACATGCATAAAACTCATGCCATACCATACATCATGAAGAAAATGATATGTCAACAACTAAATAGAGAATCATGAACAAAACATCAACCAAGTACATCATGTGCCATATTGTGTGCCAACCATGCACAACACCCATGTACATCAACCATGTACATCATTACCATAGATTATGCCATAAGATATCATCATTGGAGTGTATCAACCATATGCCTCTACCAACACGCCAAAAATGTGCGACAAACAAGTGTCATATCACTCATGATATGCCTCCACCATGAACCAAGTGCCACAACCATGTATCTTAATCAATCAAGTGTCTCAACTATATCATCCCATATATCATGTACCAAAGTATATGCTAAACAGATAACACCAATGTTGTAATTTATCCAAGTAATATCATCCATAAACATATACCATCTATGAGTGTATCAACATGAACTAAACATGTATCACCACCTGTACCAAGAAAGTGCATCACGCATGCACCAAATTTCAACAAGATGAATTACAATCAGGATGTGTTTCCATACATGTATGCTATATCGACCATTAGCCATGTGCCAATCATACTACTAGTAGGTGCCTCTAACAATGTACAAAATGTGTACCAACCATGCATCGACTATAGATCAAGCTATGACTCATCAATGGTGTACAACATGACCACTTCATCAACTCATCAACTACATGTCCCAATATGTAGCCCATCCATATGCCAAATGCATGCACCGAGTTATCCAACAAATATGTTTCCAATAATACATCATAAGATATATCAATGAAATTCAAATGTGTATCAACCATGTGTCCTAACAGATCTCCCTCAACCTCCATTCACTACAAGAAATACTAAACATCCAAATATACATGTAATAGTAGTGTGCCTCAATAGATCAATGATATCTCTAGCTAGCATCATCATGATATATATCATAACCAAAGTGCCATAACTTCACTTTCACAACCAACATTGTTCCTAAATAGAAAAGTGTCTTAATCCACACTCTAGGGTTAGTACCATGCATGAAAGATAGTCTTCCAACACTTAACCATATGGCATCACCATACATACATCAATTATGCATGCCAATATGTAATCATGAAAACCTGCAACAAACCATGTTAGATCCTACAACGAACCATGTCAGACCTTGCAACATAGAGTTGTACCTTTATATCATGCTGCAACTCATGTGCATAGCCTTTTTCCCAAGGCTCTCTACCACTGATACGCGACCTGCTACACAGACAACTCGCGTATGTACGCGACCTATTCATAGGTTAGCTAGCGTATGTACATGATAGTTACCATTGTAACCCGTGTATGATTCTGAATATGTCAAACTTAAGCTTCCCTTAACGCTGCCATTCTGTTCTGACTGTTCATTTTTTTTCACCCACTTCTGAAGGTGTCCCAGCTTCTTAGAACTTGAGCTCTGAGCTTCCATATTTTCAAAAATTTCTTCATTCCTAACTTCATGCCTTCTTCTAGTCATGCTATATGAAGTCATCATCATGGAATTTATTCTTGTGTTCCAAAAATCATGGGATTTCTGAACAAATCCATTACAGCTATAGGATCTCATGATGTGACAATGAGCAACAATGTGTCCTACTTGATTACATCTCCAACATCTTAGGGTGTTATGAATTCTTTCATTATCTCTCATTGCATAAAATCTGCATTCCAAAGCTTTGTTACCATATTCATTACATGAATAACAGTGACAATGAAAAACATTTTCATACCTTTGCTTTGGTGTCCATCTTGAAGGTGTATCTCTTCTTTGAGGTGTAAATATGGCTTCTTGATGTCTTCCTTGTTTTGTTCTTTTGAAACTTTCCTTGCCTTGTGTAGATGGTTGAATTGGAACATTATTTCCATCCTTTGAGAGTGAGGGACTTACCTCAAGCGTCTTTGAGGTGCTTGCTTCAACATGTGTAGCTTCTTTGTTGTATCCAAGACCTGATTTATCATTTGGTGATCTTTGACTATCCAAGATCTCATTCAATATTGTTGAGCTATTCAAGAATTTGTTTGACTTCTCTACTTTCTTTCTAAGATCAACAACTTCAGCTTCCAACTAATGACATGACTATTCCTTTTCATTTACTTTATTCTTTAATAGTTCCTGTCTCCTTTTGGCTTCTTCAATTTGGATCTTGAGATGGACATTAATTTTAAGACTTTTTCTAATCTCATCATCTACCTTCTTATGTTCTTCTATTTCATTCTTTAGTCTTTTGATCTCTTCTTATTTTTCTTCTAATTGAGTCTTTTTACTTTCTTCTTGTTCCTTGAGCATTTACTTTAACTTCAAGATATGCCTTTGATTATTTTTAAGAAACTTTTTAGTGTTCTCAGAAAGATAGATATATTCTATGTAACAATGGTCATAGTTGTATTCAAATCGAACCCATTCAACTTTCTTTTTAAGCTCTGATAGTTCTTCTTCTACTTCTTCCATGGGATAATTATCATCTAATTCTACACAAACCATTTCTAGAATTTCTTCTTCACTTGTAGAGAAATATTCAACATCATCACTTTTTGAAATATTGCAATCAGGGGATTTTGGAGATTCTTTACCTTCATTGATCTTGATGGAATTGTCTTCAAGGTCTTCCTTTTTTCTTTAGTATGTCTTCTCTAGCTTTATCCATAAATCCTTGGAGGAAGTGCATTGCCCCATGATCTCTTTGATAGAACTTGAGAGTCCACTGAGAATGGTCTTGAGAGACAATGCATCATTCTTCTTTTCTTCCCTTTGAGCTACAAACTTTGACTTGTTCTTCAAAGGAACCGATCCCCCAATAGCTTCTTTCCAAATACCCACTCCTATTTCCTTCAAATTCAATTTCATTTACATTCTCCATGTAGAATAATTTTCCTCATGAAGGATTGGAACTTCATCATCCTTTTGTGTGTGCATGGATCTCCTCCAAGCTTGTTAAGGCTTATAGTGAAGGCTTTCTCTGATACCAATTGTTGGACACACCGACCACATTTAGAGGGGGGGGGGGTGAATTAGTGTAGGGTTCTTTTCAAACTTTTCCCTTCACAAAATGTCTTATTTAGCAATCACCATTTACTCATCACTTATTACTGTCATTTATAACCAGTTAAATGTGAACATATATCAACAACATATGCCAACAACATATATCATCAATAATTCATCACCACACGAAACACAAAGAACACAAGATGTATGTACAATTTTCCTTTTATTACGGACTACAATCCTTGGGTTATCAACAACAACTGAATAAAGTTACAACTCCATAAGAGCACCATCTCTATAATGAAAGAATCAACTTACACAACTCAACACCAACTGAGAAGAGGAATCAATCATCAATAGATACCAATCTGTTAATAGGTATGCGACCTGTCAGTAGTGCAACATGCATATGTACGTGCAATACCAATAGTAAATCTTGCGTATGTACACGACCTGTCTGTACTATTGCCTGCGCATTCCTTCTCAATAATTAGGGTTTTATGTCCATGAAAAACTTAGATCCTCTGTAGCCTTAAGTCACATTCACTTCTGTCTTTCACTGTCCAATCTGTACCATAACCAATAAACACATCCATACTCTCTAACAACTTACTTATACTCCTCAACTATACAATATGAATGCTACTTAATCATGTATAAGAAACTAGTATACTATGGAAATCATATCGGTATTGAACCATAAGAGTGCTTCTCACTCTATCAATCAACCAACATAACCATATCACAACAGCCATACCAAGAATTCTTCAATCATTCACCATACAATAATCAACAATATCCATCAAGACAACTATGTAACCATACTAGAGTTTCTATGGCAGATCTGAGCCCAAAGAATGCATATCTGGAACTTGCTTCAGACTTTAAGAACCCGACAAATCTCACACTCAAGTCTTCATAAATTTCTTCCAACTGTACACACTCTATCCTCCTTCAGCCCGCGTGTGTACGCACTCTGGCTCACTGCATCTCGTGTATGTATTCTCTCTAGCCCACTGCTGCTCGCATACTCCTTCAGAAACTAGGGTTTGTTAAGTTATGAAACTTTCGCTGTCAATATCTCAGAATTACAAAAACTTTGATGCATCCATGAGATCCTCTTGTCACACTCTCTCTTAGAACATATCTTCAATATATGCTCAAGAGATGTATTTACAAGAGACCCCTTGCCTCTTATTTTTACTCTCCAAGTAGCTTCCTTAGAAGAAAATTCTAGGCCATTTTGTCCACATAGCCACTTTGTCCACATAGTCACTTATGTCCAACTTTGTCCAATTTGCCACTTTTCCATATATCCAATAGCCACTTAACCACTTAACCCACTTTCCTCATTTTAGGGTTAACCCTCTTATAACTACTTTCCATAATTAGAAAGTTCTCCATTTACTTTATTATTTAAATAATCCTCTTTGACTTTATCACTTCACTTTATTATTTAAATAATTTCTTCTTTGTAAGAACTTTGACTTTTTTGACCTTTTGGGGCTTCTAGCCATCATATGAGGGTCCTCTAACTTTGTAAGGCCATAAATATCAAACTGTGAGGAGTTATGTGACGTTCCACATACCACCGGAAATGACATGATAAGCACTATCCATCTAGGATAGTTTCAATGACAAATTCACTAATATCCATCTCATTATTTCACAATTAAGCATGGTTTCTATAACCATACCTCTAGGATAACTCAACACAAAGCGTCTTCCCATGAGGTATTTCACCATAAGGAGACCACTTTGGAGTTAATCCATTTTTACTCCCTATCAATCATGAAAAGATAATAATGAGTCATCTTTACGTTAATCCAATTATGCATCACATAACAACACATTGATCCATGTTCATATATGCATCATATATCAATGACAACTCATTGATCCATCTTCATCTATGCATGAAATCATATGACTATGACTCCACTTGACATCAATCCATTGACATCAAGGACAATACATGATCCATCAATCACTACATCAATATACTATGACAAGACATTGTTCCTTTGACATCAATACTTTGGCATCAATGACAACATGATCCAACAATCTCCCCCTTTGGCATTAATGGCAATACCAACATTGATGTCAACACCAATCATTGATGGAAACATGTAGACAAGGCATTTCTCTACATCAATATTCATCTTAATCACATCAATGTGAATATATCTCCCCCTTTGACATCAATGGCAAGGGGTCATTCTCTCATTGGGGCTTCTCCCCCTGCCTGAACTCTCCTTGGGGTTTCTCCCCCTACCTGAATGCCTTTGATATTCCTCTAAATAATCTCTCCCCTTTTGAATAAGGGACATCACTTTGACATACTGCTAAAAACATATCATTCATGCTCCCACTTGTGACCATCGCTCCCCCTGGAACCATGCCTTTGTGCTCTTTCTCCAAATATAGGGATCTTTTTCCAAGTATTTACCTTTGTATATGATAAATCTCTCCTCCTATAATCATGGGAATAAGAATGACTCCCCCTATGGGTATGTCTCGCCCTATCTTCTTTGCAATATGAGCAATATGCTACCACTGCAATATGCTTTTGCTGCAAATGCTACTGCTCAATCGGAACATAGATCGACCTCTCTTTCTATGGATATCCTTGGACCTGTCCATGCATCAAACTCGTTCCATACGATACATCATGAAGCCAAATATATGTCAACAATGAAATATAGAATCATGAACAAAACATGAACCAAGTACATCCTGTGCCATATTGTGTGCCAACCATGCACAACACCCATGTACATCAACCATGTACATCAATACCATAGAGTATGCCATAAGATATCATCAATGGATTGTATCAACCATATGCCTCTACCAAGATTCCAACAATGTTCCACAAACAAGTGTCATATCACTCATGATATGCCTCCACCATGAACCAAGTGCCACAACCATGTATCTTAATCAATCAAGTGTCTCAACTATATCATCCCATATATCATGTACCAAAGTATATGCTAAACATGTAATACCAATGGTGTACTTTATCCAAGTACTATCATCCACAAACATATACCATCTATGAGTGTATCAACATGAACTAAACATGTATAACCACCTGTACCAAGAAAGTGCATCACCCATGCACCAAATTTCAACAAGATGAACTACAATCAGGATGTGTTCCCATACATGTATGCTATATCAACCTTAAGCCATGTGCCAATCATATTGCTAGTAGGTGCCTTTAACAATGTACCAAATGTGTACCAACCAAGCATCAACTATAGATCAAGCTATGACTCATCAATGGTGTACAACATGACCACTTCATCAACTCATAAACTAAATGTCCCAATATGTAGCCCATCCATATGCCAAATGCATACCCCAAGATATCCAACAAATATGCTTCTAATAATACATCATAAGATATATCAATGAAACTCAAATATGTATCATCCATGAGTCCTAACAGATCTGCCTCAACCTCCATTCACTACAACAAATACTAAACATCCAAATGTACATGTACTAGAAGTGGGCCTCAACAGATCATTGATATCTCTAGCTAGCATCATCATGATAAGGATCAATGATGCAACCACCCAGACGACAACAAAACTAATGGCATGCAAACTCATTCAAAAATGTCGCAAGGAGGAGATCCCCGAAGGAGTTTTCATAGCAGTAGCACAGTACGCAAATGACACCATGCTCAATTAGGCCCCATACTTACTAAATATGTTCCTAGACGACTGCAAGGATTCACAAGATTTGGGAATCGAGTTCCACTACTCCTGGCGCATTATACTCATAGCGCTAATTGGATGGAAAGAGCTTACCTACTCATATTTCTGTGATAGAGTAGGACAATGTTGAGTAGCACGATACACATCGTTAGGAATCACTTCTGATTCAAAGTGTAGAAGTGGTAATTTTAACACTTTTTCTCAGTATCTCAGTGACATACAAGAAAATATAGGCAAAACATCGAGAATAACTCTTGAAGTAGTCGCGCAATACCAAGAGATAGCCAACTTTAAGGCTACGGGACACAACATCTGGATCCCAACGCGCATGGATCTAGATAAAGAATGGCTACCACTTTGATTCTGCATCAAAGCAGAGGAAGTTGAATGGGAAATGAACTACTAGCAGGATGACTGGAATATCCCAGTCATCACCAAGGACATGCCCAAAGGGAAAGAAGTGGAAGGAGGGTCATCCAAGACATCTGTAGGGGGACGTGCCACAACCAGGAAACCAACACAGTAGGAAAAACCTTATCCAAATATAGCGCAACAGAAGAAGGGAAGTGCCCCAAAAACGGATGGGTATACGGGAAAGAATGATAATGCCCTAGTTCAGGAAGAACAAGGAATGGGGGACAAAATGATCCAAAAAATGATCTTTAAAAGACTTAGTTGAGTTTTAAGCATGTGTTAAATTACCATTCAAAAAATTAAATGAGGAAGGAAATATTAATGAAATAATGTTGCATCCATCATAAATAATACAGAATAGAAAATAGACATAAGGAACAACAAATAATAACACCAAGCTTGATAAGGAGTTTGGCAAGGTTGCCTATGTCTCTGGGCCTTTGTCTTAGTGGGGGAGGCTTTCTTATTAATCTTCAATGCTGCAAAATTACATCAAAAATATCTCAAATGGATTACAAACTAGTTTGGACGTGTTCTTCGCAATCTCAATAATCCAACACAACTGATGGCACTGAAAAATGTTGAGCGTAGCTCTCGCAAATGGCCTCCAAAGTTCGCTTCCTCAATGCCTTCCCTACATAAAAATGGCTTAAGCTTTCAAATTATTCAACATTCTATTGTTTCTTAACCCTCCTGATGTTGTCAAAAACCTCTGATTCTTATATATTTGGAGTTGGGGGTCATCTACCAACTTCCTCCCAACATATGGCCTCAAAAAGGTCTCCAGATCCTCCAAAAAAGGCCAAAATCCACAAAAATCAGGCTCAAATCAGCAAAAATATCCAAACCATAGGTAAAAAACCCACTTGGGAAAATATGCATGTGACATCCCCCAAATTGTAGGCTCCTGGTCATATGATTCTGCCATATGGCCATGCTCTAAATTCCCCTGTTCCCTAAACCTCTTCCTGGTCCCCTACCCTTGGTCACGTGCCAAGCCATGTGGCCAGGTGTTAGCCACCTTGGCCCGCGCCCTACTCCATCTCCTGGTCATATGGCTCTTGGTCGTATGGTAGTGACAAGTTCGAGCAATATCCCCCTCTGACTGAGCTTATCCCTAAACTATCACAAAATCAAACTCAAAACCATAACATGTCGCATAGGTGTTAAGAAACACCACCGGCCAGGATAGTTAGCACATAGAGGTTAGTTCATTGGTTTCCAGTGAGGTCAGGGATTCGACCCCCACAGAGCACAAAAAAACTTTTAATCAGCCAATATTGGCCAAATCTGGGGTGCCACGTGGTTCCCTATTATTGGGCCACGTGTCACCCTATGATTGGACTGTATAGTCTACTCATCGACACAGTCAGCTTCCCAGTCAGCAATGCCATGTCACTATCGTACCTGCCATGTGTCATGTTGTCACTGGTGCCACATATGTACAACCACGTGTTGTACCTTGAGCCTTCCACCTATTGCTACGTCACTTCCATACAACCACTTCATCCTACCATGTGTCAACATTCATACGGTGCCATGTGTCAAAAATTTGTACAGTGCCAACTCAGTCTAAAAACACCAAAAATGAGTGACACGTGTCACCTCCTAGTGCTTCCACATGTCCTTGTTGAAGTCATCATGACATCATGCTGATGTCACTACCACGTCATGCTGATGTACTTTCGACTTCAGCAGTATGACTTGTTAACTCTTGACTTTGACTTTTTTTGCCTGTTTGGGAAATCGATCAGAATGCGATAACTTCTGCATATGGTGTCCATTTTTGGAAAAATATATATGGATAGAATCAACATGACGATCCCGATGTAATGGTGCTGGTTTCATCCAATTCCAAGAAATTTTATTTTTAGGCCTTCTTGGATCCATTTGGATCACTCCTCCCCATTGAGACCTTTTGGTCCTCCAAAAGGATATTAACCAGTCATCAAGTGCGAGATAGGCCTCCCCACTTGTCCTTTGTCTTTAAACTCTAATTTATGCACCTGTCACATCATAATCAATTGCATAATAACCATGACAACTGAAATCATATTGTTAGCCACTTGAACTTGTTCACATCTTCCCGAATCCACTATCATCCATGTAGACAACATTGGCATCGATAACATCAGAAATATCACTGCAAATGAATTAATATGTTTAATGTGCTTGTATGATATTAACTTATGTTGAAGCAAATTATGATTGAATTCCCATCCTACAACCATTTCATGTTCATGCTTAAGATCGCTGCTTTACTTGGTGCAATTATAGGTGTGTTGCTTGCATAAGTTGGCGCAATAATTGTTCCATTGTTTGAAGAGATTGATTTGCTTTTATGTGATGATCATGTACAACATATTCATTTCCTTCTTTATTTAAGTGATATTGATTACATTCCCTGTAGAATATTTCCTTGTGATCATACAAATAAGGCCTTGCTAATACCATTCCACATGTTTCTAGTGGCACCACATCACATGTTACTTCATCCACATACTTAGTTGTAATTGCAAATTTTATGATACATTGCTTTGTTATGGACAATTTGTGATCTTTGCTTATCCAATTAAGTGAATAGGGTTTCTGATGCATCTTAGTGTTTAATCCCAATTTCTTAACCAATTCCTATGAAATTAAGTTATATTGAGATCCAATATCTATCAATGTGTCGATCATAGTATGTTTCATTATGACCCTTATATGAAACAATTTACTTCTAGAATCATATCCATCACCAATTTTACCTGACAAACCAACTGTTGTGATCTTAGTCTCATCACCTGAATCATACCCCAAGTTTGTTGGTCGTGTTGTTGCAAATTCTTGTCTCCCTTTCCTCTCTTTGAACCACTTTGGTCTCTTCTCTGGATGCAATTTCCAGCAATAGTCATTATCATTCCCTTCTTTCTTGCAACGCTTGCAAGAGAGCTTCTCTTCCTTCATTTTCACTGAATTTTATTTCTTTCCATTCCCCTTTCTTTTGTCTTCTTTCCTTGAAGATGATTCCCCTGATACACCAACTCTTGTTTTCCCTGCTTCAATATACGTTTCTTGGACAGAAAACTCATCAATATTAGTAGGTCCAAACATAAATATAGTGTTATGAATATGTGCAGGTAAAACTCATATATACTTCATAAGAGTTTCTTGTGTATGTAATGGAATATTTAACATTAATTCCATCTTACGAAATTCATTTGTGTATTCTTTCATAATTTGTCTTTTTCTTAGTTTAAGACTTTTCCATTCAATTAAAGCCTTTTCCTTATAACCCAAAGGATAAAAATTCTTTCTAAGTGCAAACAAAAAAATATTTCCATGATGGAAATACATTACCAACTTGTTGAGTACCATGTTATGGCTTACTCTGCCACCAGATGAGTGTCGTGCCTGGAAGACGAAGCGATGCCAATTTGATTTGGGTTTCCTCATCTTTGATTTGTTGTACATTGTAATAAACTTCCATCTTTCTGACCCAGTTATCAAGCCACTCAACATTGACTTCCCCATCATACATGGGAAATTTGAATTTTACATCAAGCTTAAGTAATGGTATATCATGCTTATGTTTATGAGAATGTTTTCTTGCAATAGAAGTTGAATTTGTACTTGAAGAAGAAGAATAAGATGGAGATGAAGGAGGTTTAGGAGGTTCCTCTCCTTCTTCACTTTTGTCTTGTTTTGATGATTCCCCTTGAAAATGCCTCTTCCGTTCCAAGTAATCATCATATAAGACATTTACCATCTCAGACATGGCGAAGAAAGTCTTTTGAAACTCTATATCATTCTGAAACATTCGTTCTTCAGATGTCATCTTCTCACTTTGAGATTCCCTCTTTCTCGATCCAATATCAGGATTCCCTTCTACAAGATTGCCTTCACCACGACTTAGCTTGTCCCTGGTAATCATGAAAAATCAAACAACCAATTGTCAACCTACTCTGATACAACTTGATCTGAAAATGATCTTTAAAAGACTTGGTTGAGTTTTAAGCATGTGTTAAGTTACCATTCAAAAACTTAAATGAGGAAGGATATCTTAATGAAAGAATGTTGCAGCCATCATAAAGAATACAGAACGAATAATAGACATAAGGAACAAGAAACCATAACACCAAGCTTGATAACGAAGTTCAACAAGGTTGCCTATGTCGACGAGCCTTTGTCTCAGCGGGGGAGGCTTTCTTGTTAATATTCAATGCTGAAAAATTACATCATAAATATCTCAAATGGATTACAAATTAGTCTGGTTGTGTTCTTCTCAACCTCAAGAATCAAACACAACTGACGACAATGAAAAAGGTTGAGCGTAGCTCCCAGAAATGGCCTCCAAAGTTCACTTCCTAAATGGATTCCTTGCATAAAAATGGCTTAAGATTTCAAATTATTTAGCATTTTGTTGTTTCTAAACCCTCCTAATGTTGTCAAAAACCTGTAATCCTTATAGATTTGGAGTTGGGGGTCATCTCCCAACTTCCCCTCAATATCTGGCCTAAAAAATGGCTCCAGATCCTCCAAAAAAGGCCAAAATCCACAAAAAATAGGCTCAAATCAACAAAAATATCTAAACCATAGGTAAAATACCCACTTGGGAAAATATGTGGGCGCCAACTCCCTAATCATAGGTTCCTAGTCATGTGTTTCTACCGTATGGCCATGCAATAAATCCCCCTATGCCCTAAACCTCTGTTTGGTCCCCTGCCCTTGGTCATGTGCCAAGCCATGTGGTCAGGTGTTAGCCACCTTTGCCCACGCTATGCTCTAGCTCCTGGTCGCATGGGAGTGCCAAGTTCAAGCGCTAGCCCCCACCAACTAGGCTTATCCCCAAAATCTTTCCAAATCAAACTCAAAACCATAACATGTCGCATATGTGTTAAGAAACACCACTGGACCGGATGGTTAACATGGAGAGGTTAGTTCGTTGGTCGCCCGGGAGGTCAGGGGTTCGACCCCCGCGGAGCACAAGAAACCTTTTGACCAGCCAATATTGGCCAAATTTGGGGTTCCATGTGGCACCCTCTGATTGGGCCATGTGTCCCCATGTGATTTTACCGTATAGTCCATTCACCAACACAGTTAGTTGCCCAATCAGTAGTGACACATCACTGTCGTACCTGCCATGTGTCATGGTGCCGCTGGTGCCACATCACATCCGTATAGCCACATGTCGTACCCTAATCCTACCACCTATCGCCACATCACATCCATACAACCACGACATTCGGCCACGTGTCAACATCTGTACAGTGCCACACGTAAAAAATCTGTACCGTGCCAACTTAGCCTGAAAAGGCCAAAAATGAGCGACACATGTCACCTCCTGGTGTTGCCACATGTCCCTGCTCACGTCATCATGAAATCATGATGATTTCACAACCACATCATGCTGACGTACTGCTGACGTTAGCAGTACGGCCCATTGACTGTTGAATATTAACTTTTCTTGTATGTTTGGAAAATCGATCAGAACGTGATAACTTCTGCATACAGTGTCCATTTTTGGAAAAACATATATGGGCAGAATCAATGTGAAGAGACTGACGCAATGGAATTGATTTCATTTGATTCCAATAACTTTGTTTTTCAGGCCTTCCTAGATCCATTTGGATCACACAAAGACACAAGAAACCCCATCAACAACTACTCTGCAAGAGACAGAGCCACCCAAATGGATGATTGTACATATAGGAAGGTGAAAAAAGAAGGCCAAGAAATACAAAAAACTCCCGTAATACACAATCACCGAGGATGATGTTGATCTAGTCGCAGAGAGGGTGCAGTAATATGCAATGGAAGAGTGTGAGGAGGCCAAGAATCAAAGAGGAAGGATAAGGAACAAGTTTTCTGACATTAAGCAGGTCCTAGAATGGATGCAAACATTCCAACTACAAGAGAGGGGATCAAAATTGATCCCATGAGCGACAGAAGTAGAAGACAGAACCACACAAAATGAGGAGGACACAATCTAAATCGTAGTGCAAGCAAGCCCTGGCTTCCGGATAATAGCATGGATGCTACAGGTTGAAGATGCCATAGCACAAACGCCACTTAAAGACCTGGCGCAGGTATAGTTGGTATTGGATAAAATACCAACAAAGGCACTATACAAGCTACAAGTCAGTGTCACACAGGAAGTGCAATCACGAGGCAGAGCAGATATGATAGAATTGCAAGTCATGAGAGATGGAAATGATGCCTTAGAAATTGTGATAGATAACTTCCATCTGGAGACACAGGAGAAGAATCAGTGCGCAGATAAATTGGAGCAGAAGTTGTAGGAAGTCTTCACAAAAATTCCAAAGAGCGTGCAGGCAGTCGTGAGCAATGTTGAAGAATAGATTCAAATCATCACATAGATTCTTGAATATTCTAATAAGAAGATCAATGAATTCAAAGAAAATTTAATACCAACCACTCCTCCTGAAGTTACAACTGAAAGGGAAAAACAGGGAGCCCTGCAAGTAGAAATCATGGAAAAAGAATCCAAAAAGTGTTGAGATTCAACAAGAAGATCCTAGTGAAAATTATGCACCTACACTAGGATGGAGCCTTAGGCTATTTTTAGGTGCAAGTCTATTTTTAGATGATGAGAAAATTCTATTTATAGATGATGTTTATTTATAGATGTTGTTTATTTATAGATGGTGAGCTAATTCTATTTATAGATGTATGTCAACTATTATTATCCCTTAATAATAGCTGGACAATAAATATTAATCTATTCTCAGTGAGCACTTGGAAATAATTAACTGAAGTGGCAAATCAGTTAGCTATAGGAAATTCGAGTTCAAAGGTTGATTGGTGGGACATGCAATTCAAATTAGTTGTAACTGAGTGATTTGAAGTTGTAACAGAGTTGGATGTGTAGTTATGTGAGTTGTGAAGTAGTTTAACTCAGTTAAGTGAGTTAAGCTCAGTTGTACTAGTTGTAACTGAACTTACACTAGTGATAGATCAGTGAATTAATTATTAATTAATTCACAATCAGTGATGTCACATGCAACTAAAGATTTACCAATGTTAACTACATGCATGTCAGATCCAGTGGAGACCCAGTTGAGATAACAAGTGAAAGGGACAATTTGACTATTAATTGTGACATTAGTGAGTGCACTCATGCAACCACACACAAAGTGGATGTGCCCATGAGGTATGCACAGACTAGGCAAGAGGAATTCATTCATTGCGGGGATTTCCACCAGCAAGGATTGTGCAGAGGAGGCAGTTTGTATGGAAGAAGTAAATTGGCACATGAATTTGCTAATTTTTGTATGACAGTGTGAGACGATTGTATATTGTACTAAGAGCTCTTGGATTAGATTTTTGTATGAGATTGTTTCATGATCCATGATATATACATAATATATAATAGTGGGTTTTTTAGCTTTATGCTTTCCCGATAAAACATCTGTGTTATGTGTGATTGATCTCTATTCTTGATATTGCAATTGGCGATCATGTTTTAAATTCCGCAAGAATTTTAGTAGAAGTGATTCTGTATTTAACAATGGAATATAATTTTTAGATAAGGAGAATCCAGGAAATACATAATTTCTATTAAAATTTCCACATGGTATTAGAGCGCAGAAGATTGCAGAAGCTGAGATTATGATTGGATAGAATTCGAATTTGCAGAAAGACTTTCTTTGTGCTACAACTGATTCAAGATCGAAATGGCTTTCAATGTCTTGAGGTTAGAGTATGCACTCGAGGTTAGATCAAACTACATTGATTGGAAGGACAAGATGGAGGCAGTACTCAAAGACAATGGCTTGAAGGAATTCATTGACAAAGATGTTCCTAAGCCAGATGCTGCAGACGTTGCAAATCTTGATGCATGAAAAAAGAAAGTGGCAAAGGCGAGAATGATCATGTTGGAGTGAGTACGAGACCACATTGTCTCAAGCCTCCATGGGAAATTCACACCATATGAAATGTGGAAGACTTTGACGGATCTATTCCAAAACAACAACGATCATAAGAAATTGGCGCTCAAAGATAAACTCAGGAAGATCAAGATGGAGAAGGGTGACTCCATTAAAGAATATCTCACGAAGTTTGTCCAATGTCAGGATGAGATGGGGAGTGTGCGAATAATAGTTGTGGATGATGATTTGGTGATATTGTCTCTCCTATGACTTCCCAAAAATTGGCACAACTATCAAGACTCTGTCATTGGAAGGGAAAAATTGCCAGATTGGGAACGGCTATGGTCAGATTTGGTGTAGGAGGAGTTCAGGTGGAACACCATAGATGGATCTTTATCAACGCATGATGATGAAGAGGATTATGATTTGGCTGCCAAGGCAAGGAAAGGGAAGGGGAAGAAATTTCATTCAAAATCTGAGTCTAAAGGCAAGAATCTGTATTTTTCTAAAGTGAAGTGTTTTCACTGTCATGAACATGGGCATCTTGCCACTAACTGTCTACAGAAGAAGAAGAACAAGAAGATTGTTGGAGCTGCAGCTGGTGAGGCCCTTGCCTTGCAATTTGAACTTGACTTATCCTTGATCGCATGCATGGCGTCAAGTGCATTGGGATCAGTGTGGTATTTGGGTAGTGGTGCTTCCTTCCACATGAAGGGAGATAAGGATATTTCTAGTGACTTGGAGGAGAGAGATCTCAAAATGCATATAGAGATGGGTGACGATGGATGATATAGTGTGATTGGCATTAGCACCATTACATTTCAGAGGGATTCAGGTAAACCATTTCAATTGAAAGATGTTATGCATTTTCCAGGTCTGAAGAAAAACTTGGTCTCAGTCGTAATGTTGGAGGACAGAGGCTATGATGTTGTTTTTAGTGATGGAAAAACCTTCCCGTGACATAAAAAAATGGGTCAAGTCAAGAAGATAGGGATTCAAATTAAGAATATCTACAAGATGGAGGTAGATGGTTGCACTGGCATGATGGGAAAGGAAGAAAAAGTTGTGAGCCGGGATGAGGGCGAATTATGGCACAGGCGATTGGGCCATCTTCATCATGGAGCCTTGAAAATCGTGCAACAAATATCTACTGGACTTCCAATGGGAACACTTTCTCAGTTAGATTAGTGCACAGATTACACCATGGGGAAGTATGTAAAGTCCACCTTTCATTAAAAGGAGAATCGTGCTTCGATGATCATAGAGAGAATTCACACAGACGTGTGTGGACCATTCTCGGTTGCTTCAACAATAAAACATAAGTATTATGTTATTTTTGTTGATGAATTTTCTCGTAAATGATGGATCTTCTTCATGTAGAAGAAAGATCAAACATTCTCAAGGTTCTGTGAGTTTAAATCATTGGTGGAGAAAGAGTTGGGGAAGTAAGTGAAGGCTCTGAGGAGTGATAATGGTGGAGAATACATCTCTAACAAATTCAAATACTTCTGCAGCAAAGAAGGAATTCAAAGAGAACTCATAGTGCATCATAACCCACAACAAAATGGGGTTGCAGAGAGGAAGAACATAATGATCGTGGGTGCAGCATGAGCGATGTTGCATGATCAGGGCCTACCAATGCATTTGTGGGCGAAATCATGCAATACTACGGTTTATGTGCAAAACCCTTGTCCTCATAGAGTACTTGGCATGAGCACACCTGAAGAAGATTTCACTGGTAAGAAACCTGATGTTTCTCATTTTAAGATTTTTGGCGCATTTTTTTATGTGCATGTGACAAAGAACACCAGGAAGAAGCTGAAGCTGACTGCTGAAGTTGGGATATTTGTGGGGTACACAGAAACAACCCATAATTATCATTTTTATTTTCCTAATAGTAAGATGAATGTTATGCAACGAGATATAAAATTCGATGAGGGGAAAGCCATGTGGTTGTCATTTGAGAGGGAGCTAGACTTACATGCAGAGGAGGAACTGTTGGTTTCTAAAGATGAGTCTCAATATGTGGATCAGCCACATGAGGAGGTTCATGGAGTGGAGGAAGCGACTGATGCAGATCCATCCCTCAGAAATGGCAGAAAGTGCACCACGGAAGATGATAGATTGAGACTAGATGTTGCACATAATGTAGGAGCCCCTACTTCACAACGCAGATAGAGACAGTCTCCTGATCGATTTACCGGATACATGGCTCTCATGAGAAAATGTATTTTGATTGAACCATCTTCCTTTCAGGAAGCAGTGCAAGATCCCAATTGGGTTGATGCAATGGTGGAGGAGTATGACTCCATTGTCAAACATAGTGCATGGGAAATTGTCCCAAGATAGGTTGACAAATCAATGGTAGGTTCGAGATGGATCTACAAGGGTAAGATTTTAATCATTGTTCTTTATGTTGATGATTTAATACTAACTGGTGGTGAGAAGTTGAAACACTCATGCAAGGATTACCTTGCAAAGGAGTTCGAGATGAAGGATATTGGCCTTCTTCATTATTTCCTTTGATTGGAAATATGGCAGTAAGATGGTGAACTTTTTGTGTCGCAAGGCAAGTATGCAAGGGAGATACTGGGTAAGTTTCACATGGAGGGATGCAAACCCATGGATACTCCTCTTCCAAGAAATTGGAAGAAAGAGGATGCTACTTATGGAGAGGTAGTGGATGCTACTGTCTATCGACAGTTAGTGGGTTCGCTAATGTATTTAGTGAACATGAGACCAGACATTTTCTATACGGTTAACCAACTGAGTCAAGCGATGGTTAATCTTACCAAGCTATTTTGGAAGGTGGGTAAGCATATCCTGAGATACCCGAGGGGCACATCTGAGTATGGATTATGGTATAAACAGACAGATGAGGTGAAATTTCATGGCTTAACGGATGTAGATTGGGTGGGCAGCCCAACGGAAAGAAAGAGCACATCAGGGGGGATCTTTAGTATCAGATCTACAGTTGTTTCTTGGTATAGCAGGAAACAAATATCTGTGGAACTCAATTCAATGGAAGTGGAATACATGGCAGCGAGTCAAGCTGCATGTGAGGCTATCTGGATGAGAAAGATCTTGGTTTCTTTGTTTGGTTCTCATTTAGATCCGACATTGATTGATTGTGATAATCAGAGTTGCATTAAACTCTCAATTAATATTGTGTTTCATGATAGATCTAAGCATATAGATATCCGGTATCATCATATCAGATATTGTGTGCAGCGAAAGATCATGTTGTAGACATTCTGACGAAGGTGCTCATCAGGAGAAAATTCGAATACCATAGAGACAGGATCGGGGTGAAGGATAATCCCTTTCTTGTTGAGAGAGAGTGTTGAGATTCAACAAGAAGATCCTAGTGAAAATTATGCACCTACACTAGGATGGAGCCTCAAGATATTTTTAGGTGGAAGTCTATTTTTAGATGATGAGCAAATTCTATTTATAGATGATGTCTATTTATAGATGGTGAGCGAATTCTATTTATATATGTATGTCGACTATTATTATCCCTTAATAATAGTTGGATAATAAATATTAATATATTCTCAATGAGCACTTGGAAATAGTTAACTGAAGTGGAAAATTAGCTAGCTATAGGAAATTAGAGTTCAAAGGTTGACTAGTGGGACATGCAAGTCGAATTAGTTATAACTGAGTGATTCGAAGTTGTAACAGAGTTGGATGTGTAGTTATGTGAGTTGTGAAGTAGTTTAACTCAGTTAAGTGAGTTAAGCTCAGTTTTACTAGTTGTAACTGAACTTACACTAGTGAGATATCAGTGAATTAATTATTAATTAATTCACAATCAATGATCTCACCTGCAACTGAAGATTTACCGTTGTTAACTACATGCATGTCAAATCCAGTGGAGACCTAGTTGAGATAACAGGTGAAAGGGACAATTTGACTATCAATTGTGACATTAGTGAGTGCACTCATGCAACCACACACACAGTGGATGTTCCCATGAGGAATACACAGTCTAGGCAAGAGGAATTCATTCATTGCAGGGATTTCCATCAGCGGGGATAGCGCAGAAGAGGCAGGTTGTCTGAAGGCAGTAAATTAGCACATGAATTTGTCAATTTTTGTATGACAGTGTGAGACGATTGTATATTGTATTGAGAGATCTTGGATTATATTTTTGTGTGATATTGTTTCATCATCCATGAATTATACATAATATATGATAGTGGGGCTTTTAACTTTATGCTTTCCCGGTAAAACATCTTTGTTATGTGTGATTGATCTCTCTTCTTGATATTGCAATTGGCGATTGTGTTTTAAATTCCCCAAGAATTTTAGTAGAAGCGATTATGTATTTAAAAGTGGCATATAATTGTTAGATCAGGAGAATCCAGGTAATACATAATTTGTATTAAAATTTCTACATGGTATCAGAATGCAGAAGATTGCAGAAGCTGAGTTTGTGATTGAATAAAATTCAAATTTGCAGAAAGACTTTCTTTGTGCTACAACTGATTCAAGATCGAAATAGATTTCAATGGATTGAGGTTAGAGTATGCACTTGAGGTAATCACGAACTACATTTCTTGGAAGGACGGGATGGAGGCAGTACTCGAAGAAAATTGCTTGAAGGAATTCACTGACAAAGATGTTCTTAAGCCAACTATTGTAGATGCTGCAAATATTGATGCATGGCAAAAGAAAGTGGAAAAGGCGAGAAGGATCTTGTTGGAGGGAGTATGAGACCACATTGTCTCAAGCCTCCATGGGAAAGTCACACCATATGCAATGTGGAAGACTTTGACAGATCTATTCCAAAACAACAATGACCATAGGAAATTGGTGCTCAAAGATAAGCTTAGGACGATCAAGATGGAGAAGGGCGACTCCATTCCAAAATATCTCACGAAAATTGTCCAATGTTGGGATGAGATGGGGAGTGTGGGAATAAAAATCGTTGATGATGATTTGGTCAGCTTGTGTCTCCTAGGAGTTCCCAAAAATTGGCACAATTATCAAGATTTTGTCAATGGAAGGGAAAAATTTCCAGATTGGGAACGACTATGGTTGGATTTGGTGCAGGAGGAGTTCAGGCGGAACACCAGAGATGTATCTTCATCAAAGCATGATGATGAAGTGGATTGTGCTTTGGCTACCAAGGAAAGGAAAGGGAAGGGAAATAAATTCCATTAAAAATCCAAGTCTAAAGGTAAGAAGTTGGATTTGTCGAAAGTGAAGTGTTTTCACTGTCACGAACATGGACATCTCGCTACTAACTGTTTGCAGAAGAAGAAGAACAAGAAGATTGTTGGAGCTGCAACTGGTGAGGCCCTTGCCTCACAATTTGAGCTTGACTTCTCCTTGATTGTATGCATGGCGTCAAGTGCATTGGGATCATTGTGGTATTTGGATAGTGGCGCTTCCTTCCACATGACGAGAGACAAGGAGATTTTTAGTGACTTGGAGGAGAGATATCTAAAAATGCATATAGAGATGGCCGGCGATGGACAATACAATGCGACTGACATTAGTACCATTACCTTTCAGAGGGATTCAGGTAAACCATTTCAATTGAAAGATGTTATGCATGTTCCAGGCATGAAGAAAAACTTGGTCTCAGTCGCAATGTTGGAGGACATAGGCTATGATGTTGTTTTCAGCAATGGAAAAGCCTTCCTGGGACATAAAACAATGGGTCAAGTCAAGAAGATAGGGATTCAAGTTAAGAATATCTACAAGTTGGAGGTAGATGAATGCGTTGTCATGATGGGAAAGGAAGAAAACGTTGTGAGCTGGGATGAGGGCGAATTATGGCACAGGTGATTGGGCCATCTTCATCATGGAGCCTTGAAAATCATGCAGCAAATATCTACTGGACTTCCAATGGGAACACTTTCTCTGTTAGATCAGTGCAAGGGTTGCACCATGGGAAGTATGTAAAGTCCACCTTTCATTAAAAGGAGAACTGTGCTTTGGTGATCCTAGAGAGAATTCACACAAACGTGTGTGGACCATTCTCGGTTGCTTCAACAACAAAACATAAGTATTATGTTATTTTTGTCGATGATTTTTCTCGTAAATGTTGGATCTTCTTCATGCAGAAGAAGGATCAAACATTATCAAAGTTCCATGAGTTTAAAGAATTGGTGGATAAAGAGTCGGGGAAGCAAGTGAAGGCTCCGAGGAGCGATAATGGTGGAGAATACATCTCTAACGAATTCAAATACTTCTGTAGCAAAGAAGGAATTCGAAGAGAACTCATAGTGCCTCATAGCTCACAACAAAATTGGGTCTCGGAGAGGAAGAACAAAACGATCGTGGGTGCAGCATGAGCGATGTTGCATGATCAGGGCCTACGAATGCATTTGTGGGCGGAAGCATGAAACACTTCGGTTTATGTGCAAATATGTTGTCCTCATAGAGTACTTGGCATGAGTACATTTGAAGAAGATTTCACTGGGAAGAAACTTGATGTTTCTCATTTTAAGATTTTTGGCTCATCTGTTTATGTGCATGTGACCAAGAACGCCAGCAAGAAGCTAGAGCCGATTGCTAAATTTGGGATATTTGTGGGGTACACAGAAACACCCCATAATTATCGTGTGTATTTTACTAAAAGTAAGATGACTGTTATGCGACAGGATATAAAATTCAATGAGGGGAAAGCCATGCAGTTGTCGCTTGAGAGAGAGATAGACTTGCATGCAGAGAAGGAACTATTGGTTCCCAAAGATGAGTCTCAATATGTGGATCAACCACATGAGGAGGTTCGTGGAGTGGAGGAAGCCACTCATGTAGAGCCATCCATCAGAAATGGAAGAAATCGCACCACGGAAGCTAATAGATTGAGACTAGATGCTGCACAGAATGTAGGAGCCCCTACTTCAAAGCATAGACATAGACAATTGCCTGATCAATTTACTGGATAGATGGCTCTCATGAGAAAATGTATTGTGATTGAACCATATTCCTTTCAGGAAGCAGTGCTGGATCCCACTTGGGTTGATGAAAAGGTGGAGGAGTATGACTCCATTGTCAAAAACAGTGCATGGGAAATTGTCCCAAGATTGATTGACAAATCAGTGTTAGGTTCGAGATGGATCTACAAGGGTAATATTTTTATCATTGTTATTTAGGTTGATGATTTAATACTGACTGGTGATGAGAAGATGATACACTCATGTAAGGAGGACCTTGCAAAGGAGTTTGACATGAAGGCTATGGGCCTTCTTAATTATTTCCTTGGACTGGAAATATGATAGTGAGATGGTGAACTTTTTCTGTCTCAATGCAATTATGCAATGGAGATGCTGGGTAAGTTTCACATGAAAGGTTGCAAACCCATGGATACTCCTCTTCCAGGAAACTGGAATAAAGAGGATGCTACTTCTGGAGAGGTAGTGGATGCTACTGTCTATCGATAGTTAGTGGGTTCGCTAATGTATTTAGTGAACACGAGACCATACATTTGTTAAGCGATTAACCAGATGAGTCAAGCGATGGTTAAGCCTGCCAAGGTCTTTTGGAAGGTGGGTAATTATGTCCTGAGATACTTGAGGGGAACATATGAGTATGGATTATGGTACAGGCAGACGAATGAGGTGAACTTGCATGGCTTCACGGATGCGGATTGGGCAGGCAACCCAATGGACAAAAAGAGCACATCAGGGGGGATATTTAGTATCATATCTACAGTTGTTTCTTGGTACAACAGGAAACAAAGATCTGTGGCACTTAGTTCAGCGGAAGTGGAATACATGGCAGCGAGTCAAGTTGCATGTGAGGCTATCTGGAAGATAAATATCTTGGTTGCTTTGTTTGGTTCTCATTTAGATCTGACAATGATTCATTGTGATAATCAAAGTTGCATTAAAATATTGATTAATCCTGTGTTTCATGATAGATCTAAGCATATAGATATTCGATATCATTATATCAGAGATTGTGTGTAGAGGAATATCATGTTGCTTCATTAAATTCCTACGGAAGATCAAGATGCAGACATTCTGATGAAGGCGCTCACTAGAAGAAAATTCGAATACCATAGAGACATGATCAGGGTGAAGGATAATCCCTTTCTTATTGAGAGGGAGTGTTGAGATTCAACAAGAAGATCCTAGTGAAAATTATGCACCTACACTAGGATGGAGCCTCAGGCTATTTTTAGGTGGAAGTCTACTTTTAGATGATGATCAAATTCTATTTATAGATGATGTCTATTTATAGATGGTGAACGAATTATATTTATAGATGTATGTCGGCTATTATTATCCCTTAATAATAGTTGGACAATAAATATTAATCTATTCTCAATGAGTACTTGGAAATAGTTAACTGAAGTGGAAAATCAGTTAGCTATAAGAAATTTGAGTTCAAAGGTTGACTGGTGGGACATGTAAGTCGAATTAATTGTAACTGAGTGGTTTGAAGTTGTAACAGAGTTGGATGTGTAGTTATGTGAGTTGTGAAGTAGTTTAACTCAATTAAGTGAGTTAGGATCAGTTGTAATAGTTGTAACTAAACTTACACTAGTGAGAGATCAGTGAATTAATTATTAATTAATTCACAAGCAATGATCTCACATGCAACTGAAGATTTACCACTGTTAACTACATGCATGTCAGATCCAGTGGAGACCTAGTTGAGATAACAGGTGAAAGGGATTGTTTGACTATCAATTGTGACATTAGTGAGTGCACTCATGCAACCACACACACAGTGGATCTTCCCATGAGGAATGCATAGGCTAGGCAAGAGTAATTCATTCATTGCAGAGATTTCCATCAGCAGGGATTGCGCAGAGGAGGCAGGTTGTCTGGAAGCAGTAAATTGGCACATGAATTTGTCAATTTTTGTATGACAGTGTGAGAAGATTGTATATTGTACTGAGAGCTCTTGGATTAGAGTTTTGTATGAGATTGTTTCATGATCCATGATATATACATAATATATGATAGTGGGGTTTTTAGCTTTATGCTTTCCCAGTAAAACATCTGTGTTATGTGTAATTGATCTCTCTTCTTGATATTGCAATTGGCGATCATGTTTTAAATTCCGCAAGAATTTTAGTAGAAGTGATTATGTATTTAGCAGTGGCATATAATTGTTAGATCGGGAGAATCCAGGCAATACATAATTTGTATTAAAATTTCTACAGAAAGGTCATAAAACATTTTGACATGATCGCACAACTATGAATGATGTTGGAGGAAGATGACAGGGTCCAAAAAATATACCAACAAGAGGAGGAAATCAACATTGCAATCTAGGAGTTGAAGTAGCGACAAAAGGCCATGATTATTACAGAGCGATTGAAGGGCACACATAATATGAAGACTCTGGAGACATAATTGAAGACTGTGCAGAACAATAGGCAGACAACGCAAGCCCAGTTAGAATCCCTCCAGGAGAAAGAAACACAAATAATTGTGGAACTAGAGGAGGATAAGACAAGGATGGCTCAAGATCATGCTGAAAGCATAGATTCTCTGAAGGAACACATCACAACGCGGAGAGTAGAGGATCTCACAGAGAAATTTGTGTAAGCGAGATCCAAAAGGGAAGAATTAGAAGGAAAGTTTCACATCTTGATAGAGGATGTATAGGAAGCACACACTACCTGAGTGTATCGGGACGAACCACATGTTAGTGTTGGGGGCCTATTGGGTGCAAGCCTATTTTGATAAGGAAGTTTATTTCGGTCGCATGCCTATTTTTGGAGAAGGATCTGTTTTGGGGAAAGACCTAACTTTGGAAAGGAAGACCAAATTTTGGAGTGCAAGCAACAGGTGGCAAGAAAGAATAATGCAGAAAAAGAAGCAAAAACAACATGCGAGAGGTAAAGAAACGTGACATGTAGGAATGAAAGCCTAACCATGTTAGGGTTAGGGTTTTTGAAAAATATTGTAATGACTATAAGCCATAAAGTAGTATAAATAAGGACCTAGGAGGTCTAGGAGAGGAGAATGATTTTTAGACTGATGTTATTAGAGGAAAAGAGATTTGATTATTGTGATTTTGTGGATTATGGATTGCAACAAGTCTTTTAGAAGAGTCAAATAAGATAGTCATTGAGGGTTAGGTCACAGGATGTGGAGCATTGTGTGATCTAGTCCACCTCACAGAGGGTTCCTACCCTCATCTTAATTGTATTACAAAAGATGTAATGCGCACAACGCAAGATTTTGCAGTAGAATAAATAAAAGAGCATCGAGCCAGATCTTTGTGGATGTAGCCCCATGAGGGGGTGAACCACGGTAAACTTTTTTGTGATGTATGATTTTTAATGAATGTTTACTTTTCGTTGATAGCTTATGAATGAATGGTTAAACTAGAAATATCATCATGCATGCATAGGTTTAAAGATGAATAAATCAGAGAAGTACTTGAATAATTAACAAGGATAATGCATAAGGAAGAAATAACACAATCACAAATCCCCACTCTTTCTTAGAATGCAAATACTCGAGTATTGCAGTCACCCATAAAATCTATCTCGGGTGAGACTGCGTTGTGTACCCTATGCGTAGAGTTGCCTTCTGGTTACCATGAGGGCCGATATTGTTTTAGGGTTTTGTTGGAAACCCATTGAGATATGAACTTGGGCCATCCCAAGAAGAAGTGGAAGAGAAGAACCAACACATGCCCTTATATCACTCCTTGTAGTCATCATAGAAACAACATTTCTAATCGCACCACAACCAACAATAAATGAAATGAACTAGTGAATAGATGCATTAAAACATGTCCTTATATCTCAGATCACATGCCCTTAAAGAATTTTTTTTTGAATACTATGTAAAGTAAGTTTAAATGGTCTGAAGACTATGTAACGTAAGTTTAAATGGTATGAAGACTATGTAAAGTAAACATAATGTTCACAACTGATTCATAAAACATGATTATCTAGGTTGATGATTTTCTCAAATACTTCTTCAGCCACCAAATGAAACTCATTTTTGTCTCCTTAAAACGTTCACATCCATCAATTTTATCTTCATTGGCAATGGGGATGTTACTTGTGACATTAATGACAACTATATTGGCCTCTTCAGGACCAAGTGGCACTCCATGGATCATAGCAAGTGACTGGATTCGTCCAGTCCCTACAATAGCACCATCATATGGATATAGTATGTTTACTTCATCTCCTACCTGGAATAATTCACACTCTGTTGGAGTTAATGGGCACTGTAAAAAACAAAAGAAAGTAGACATAAATATAAGAAAAAAATACAATTAAATTCCAAAAACATGCATAATTATTGATATAACAAAATTAAATGCACTCACGACCGAGTCAATATTTGAAATATGTCCAACATGATTTGTAAACACTGACCGAGAATGATGAGGAGCATGAATGTTGGGAGATCGTTTTATTTTTCCATGCATGTGATTACATCATGCACAAAGCAAATATAACATTACAAGGACACAATAATATAGTAGAAGAATAGTAAATATAACAATAAAACACTAAGAATCAGACCTAAACCAATTAAGTCAGATTATGAATTCAAGTCAAGAAAAGTTTGCAAGCGAATGATAATTAGCTTACCTCGTCAAAACCGCTACGATATCCCTTTCTAGCAGGAATTGTACACATCGATCGAGAATGATGAGGTGCACCAATGTTGGGAGATCGTTTAATTTTATCCTGCATGTGATTACATCATGCACAAATCAAATATAACATTACAAGGACACAATAATATAGTAGAAGAATAGTAATCTTAAGAGATCCTTAGTAAACCCCTTGGAAAATAGAAATATAACAATAAAAAACTAAAAATCAGACCTAAACCAATTAAATCAGATTATGAATTCAATTCAATAAAAGTTTGTAGGGGAATGATAATTAGATTACCTCATCAAAACCACTACATATGATATCCCTTTCAACAGGAGTTGTACACACTGATCGAGAATGATGAGGTGCATCAATGTTGGGATATTGTTTAATTTTATTCTGCATGTGATTACATCATGCACAAATCAAATATAACATTATAAGGACACAATAATATAGTACAAGAATAGTAAATATAACAGTAAAACACTAAAAATCAGACCTAAACCAATTAAATCAGATTATGAATTCAAGTCAATAAATGTTTGCATGGAAATGATAATTATCTTAAGTCATCAAAATCACTAACATATCTCTTTTTGTTATGTGAAGCGATGATTGGTTCAATGGAGGTGGCTATGGTTGGAATTGCCTTTGTTAGCCCATTTATGCAATCCATAACATGTTTATATCTCTCCCTATGGATGTGAACAGATGTAGTTGTGTTAAGGCTTTTATCAACTTCATTAGATGGCAATTATCTTTCTACTAGATGTTTTGATATCTCCTTCTGTTTAGAATTGTCTATATCTGTCATTTTATGGTCAGTCATTTAACTCACATCAATTTCTGATCTATTAGCTTCTTGAACCTACAAATCATGATCAACATATAATTAGTTGGATATATATACGAATCAAAATGAAATATAACACAATGTACTTAAAGCCCCGGATGGGGTGACACGTAGGCCAACATTGCCACTCAACTTAGCATTGAACCATGCCTTAAATGTTGTAAGCCGCTCCCCATCTCTTCAGTATTAATGATGGGAGTAGGCCATTACAATAGACCTATGGATGAGAGACTTATCCCTCGCACGAAAGAGCCGGCACTGCAAACATTAAATATGGTTGAGTTAAAGAGGAGCTAGGTGCAACTGTCCCACGAAAATATGAAAGCAAGGAGGTATGGACACAGCTGGTTCA
This sequence comes from Picea engelmannii, assembly GCA_009831015.1. NCBI lineage: Eukaryota > Viridiplantae > Streptophyta > Pinopsida > Pinales > Pinaceae > Picea > Picea engelmannii. The sequence goes on along the minus strand of ML780177.1, from coordinate 741,478 downwards.
TTCTTTCTCTGAACCTCCCTGCCGACTGTAAGCTTTGGTGTGTTTGTATCTATATCTTGTAGAATCCGGGGGTGTCTTCTATTCACTCCTCCTCCACAATGCCAAGGGAACGAGGAAAGCCTCGCCGCGGTTCGTCTTGGCACACCCACACTGCTCATCAACAGAGAAGGTAGCACATGGATTGAGCACTCTCGCTGGCAAATTCTATCCTTCAGCAAAGAGCGAGAGTCGCCTGTCTTGCACTCCATGCCACCGAAATTGAGTCTGCAACGGAGAATAGAGCTTAGACCTCACCAGATATGGACATTTGGCAGCCCACAGACACTAAGCGAGTAGAAATTCCTGCAAAGGATCCTGAAACACAAGCTAGAAGCAGCTTGAGGGAAAAAATCAAAGAAGTTCTCCCAACCGAAGAAGATAACATCATGAATTCCCTGAAGCCTCAAGCAACATACACGAAAAGGGGGAGGCTCTATGAGGACTTCCCAACTTGCTATGTCGAGGAGGTGCCATACGAGGATGAGGTCTTGAAAAGGACTTGTATGGTAATGGTGCACCACACAGACATCGCCGCCATGGAAAAGAATGAGGCCAAAGCCGAAGCGGAGAAAGGAACCTCAGGCGAGGCAACAACAAATGAAATGCATGCTCCACTCCTTCGCGCAGCACACATGGATCTAGTGTTCGAACTCCGAGGCCAAATGGCAGACCAGGAGCACAGAGCCCTCCTCATGGGACAATGCTTGGACCTACTCCTGGACACTTACTCCAACACTCAGCAAAATGAAAATGCCCAATGTGCACACAACCATTTGTCATTCAGGCCAAATCCGTGTGTCAGGAGGACGAGGGCGACAGGTCACCGGGTATTTGAGCTTGTCTTTTTTAGTCTGGTTTTCAATCTTGTTGTTCAGAGTTAAGACGATCTATTGCCATCTGTCCTAGTTTTCTTTGGGCAGGATAGATGGCGAAACAATATTTTGGCTTATCTTCCTAGACATGCTTCACGTGCCACAAACTGTGCTAGTTTCCGGTAAAATGGCAGCACATTTGGTGGCAACAGTAAAGATATATCTCTCTGTATTTTTGTCAACTTAATATAGCAGGTGACACCCCTTTTTTACTTAAAAAAAACAAAACAAAACACAATGTACTTAAAAATTTACTTACAAAAATGCCATACATAATGTATTAAAACAAAATCCTTATACTTAAAAACATGTTTTGATTGGCTCGCCACCCACTACGACCCAAAATAAATTGATCCCTCACATCTTCTCTTGTTATCTTCCCTTTGTACTCTTTTTCACATACTCTTCCGCACACATACCTGCCTTCAAATCCTCCCACTGTTTGGGAGTCAAGCTGATGTCCCTTTCTTTTCCATCCAAGATTGAGTTTTTGCATTTACACCTAAAATTGTTAATCAATTTTCTCATTTTTTTCTTGTAATATTTGGTGGAAATATTTCCACCAAAAGTCTCAAAAGGCATTTTCCATTTGTAGAATCACTATATCCACACTTCTTTCATCTTGATATGCAAAATTGGCTTTGGTGACATCCAAATGAGACCTTACTCTCGTGCCCAACTCTGAGGCCCACCTTGCAACATTTGGTCCAACAGGTTCACCATATTTTATCTCAAGAAAATAATCCTTCTTCCCTTCTTATTTTATTTCTTTGGATTCTCTTTTTGTGGACCTAAACATGCCTTGACTTATTCTGCATTTTTTTTTATGAAATTTGATATATCTTCAGTTGAATCAATATTGGGTGATGTCGAAAGGGAAGTAATGTTTGTGGACACAAGAGGTGTTTTTTCTTTGGCATTTGAAGGCCTAATTGGTTCCTTATTGGCCAAATTAGGTGTGGCACTAGATATATTCTCACCAATTTTCTTAGATATACCTTCAAATATTTTTGTAATTTAAAAAATAAGTCTCTCAAACCTGATTCTGATTCAAAATATACCACGCCTTTAGCAATATTAGGTTGGACATGATCATCATCATGTGATATATTAGGAATTTGATCATTAGTATTGCCAGCATCTTCTCCATGTACTAATCCACTAAGGCGTAGGCTTCTGCGAGATATCGGGAGTCTGCCTTTGCTTGCCTTTTTTTTCGCTCATTTTGTGTACAATCAACATTTTAACTATAAAATAAAATAAAAAATATTAAATTAGAATTGAAAGCATAGACGACCTACATCATCAAATAGATTATATACAACTATCATAAAACATGCATCGAAGTAAAAAATTACTAGTAATAACTACTTATTGATTTGTCAAACCATGAGCTGGAAATGTGCCTTGCCTTTTGGTTATGCTCTCTTTCTCTAGAAGCCAACTTTTCCCTATAAAACAAAAAACTTATCAAATGAGAATCGAAAGCATATATAGGCTATGTCATGAAATAGATTATAAACAAATTTCATGAAATATGCACATAAGTGAAAAGGTACAAGGAATAACTACTTACTTATTTCCCAAACCAAGAGATGACATATATTCTTCATTTCTTGCAATCCATTCTTTACGAACATGCTCATACTCTACTTCATTTTCATCACTGCTTTTGCCAATTTTACATTTCTCCCCCTTATTCTTGATAGCCTTTTCGAACATTTCCCATAAAAAACATCATTAGTACATGTACAAAGAAGAAAATAGGTTATTCATAAAAAGTTATAAGCCATGGATTTTAAAAATGGTAGTCATATATACTATCTTACCTTTATGGTTAGCTCCATGTACAAAGATTCATTGCAATTCCCTATTTTTTAGTTAAAAATAACAGGGATCCAGAATATTAGCAGAGAATCTGCAAGAACATTCCTGCCTAATGCCTTAAAAAAATTCCAACAAGAAAGTAGATGGCATCTCTTTGCTCTCTACCATATTCATCTCTAGCATGTGTTAAATAAATTTACAAGGTTCCATTTTGACATGCAGTCTTTAAGGTTATTGGCATACTTGATATTTGAAACATAAACTCACCATAAATCTTTGTTCTATGTTGATACAACAGTTCAAGAGTTTGATCAAAAGGGTATCTACTACTATTGATAATCATTGTTTGAAAGTTGATTATAATTCACTGAGTTTTGAGGGTAATTTCATCCTTATAGATTTATGTTAGGTATCACAAGTTTGAGCATAATTTGGATGATATTTGGTAAAGCAAAGGTTGATCAAATATAAAAAGTTTATTGATGATTTCTTTATTGAAACTCTAAGTCATTGAAGATATTTCAAGCACATACATCTATTGGTCAATACCCTTTGAAATATGTGAAATCGTGTATCTAAAAGTCTTGTTTAATATACAACCTATATATGTATGTGTGTGTGTGTGTGTCATGATGGCATATATTCAAAGAATAATTCTTCCAACTTTTGTTAACACTCAAACTCAAAAACATCCATTCATAGCATTTATCAAACTAAAAAATCGTATTTGAAACATTGCATAGTACTGAAAACAAGTATTTGGCTAATCCCATGGCCAAAACAATTAAAACCATACAAATATTAGTACAGAGTTTAGTACAACCATTGGCTAATCCCATGGCCAAAACAATAAAATCCAATTTGCATAGTAAAAATTTATTCCATAAATTTAAGGTGGCAAATAATCATCATCATGATTTGCATTGCCATCAATATCACAGTCGTGATCACTCTTGTATGCATCTACTTAATTTTCTCCATAATCCTCATCCAATAGATTTTCCTGACCATGCATTACATTCTCCATCTCAGTATCTTCATTGGGAATCAAATTTTCTTCTTCAAATACAACTCTATTGTCATATTCAGCTTCTTCTTCCAATGTTTCTTGTAAACTAGTGCATTACTCATCGACCATTATATCAACATATTACATGAATTTCATTTTCGAATGAGACTCTACTTGAATGACATATGACCATTCTGGGCTTGTTACATCATCAATTCATAATGAATGGGTAATTTTAAGATGGGAAACATACGGGTCATCAGTCTTTGATAAAACTTAGCATGTATTTTCACGTACAACTCCGTACTCATCACGTTTGATTGCATATGGTTTGATCCATTTACATTTTAATAATATGGGACTAGTCTCACCATAATCAACTTGAATAATTTCCTGTATGAATCCAAGATAAAGTTTCTTTTCAGTGTCGTGATGAAATTCGACACTAACAATACAATCACAATTTTCCTTTCTTGTGCCCTTTTCTTCCACTCTTAAGTGACTACCATAGGCCCACATCCCACTGAAAAAAGTAGCTAATATATTTGGAGCTCGTGAAAGCTCAATTTCCTCTATCGTTATATCATGTCCTTCTTGTTGTGCATTATTAATTGCACCAACAATCCAATCATCAAATTTTGGAAAAGAACCATCTCCAATATTCCAATCCTGAAGTGTACGATTTCGAGGTGTAAAATGATCCACCTAAAGAACTGCCTAGATTTGTAGCTAAAATCCTTATTTTGTTTAAGATAATTACAGATATGGATGAATAGAGAAAATATGGTAAAGTAAATCAAAGAGTTGGATGTTGTGGAACCCTCCCAAGACCATATATATGATGTATATACTTAGAAAATTAGTAGTAGATCTAATGTTTGGCATTCACATAATGATCCAAATTCTCTAATTATTGATGTATATTTATATGTCCCTGTATCTATTGTGAATGGAAGTGCTTATGTTCCAAAATCAACACACAAGTTTCCTATTCAAAGAAATTCCCCAACAAGAGAATCATGCAAGCACAAACATGTCTATAAATAGAGTTATATTGGGGCATCTATAGTCTATTTTCATTTTAGAATCTCTCCATAAGATCCCCCCTTGAAAAAAAAATGACTCGACCAAAGAATCAAGAAGGAACAAACATTACTATAAATATAAGTCTAATATATCTTTTAGATTATATTTACATTTCAAAAGCAGTGAACTGCCCTTTCAAAATAAAACTTTGATCTAGCCAAATAAGCATGAAAGTACAAACACTTTTTCTACTGCAAATGTGGTAGTCCCTCTATATTCTAATTTCATTTAAGAGTATCAAGACACGAAACCAACCAAAAGTAATTGCAGGCCTTCAATATATAGCAAAAGGGTAATCTTGCATGCAAACAAAACCCCTACAAAATAGGTATAAGTCCAAATTTTTTTTTCTCTTAGCCACCAAATCATACAAGTGAAAACAATTTTATCAATAGAGATGTGGTAGGGCTTGTAGAAATTGATTATATTAAAGAATTAGAAAAATTATTCCACCAACCAAAAGGTTTAGCCCAACCATGAAAATTCCTTGTTATCATGTTTTTTAATTGGAAAACATCTACTTCAAACACTAATATTTTTTCCTAAAACCCACTAAGTTATTTTTGGTATTGCACTAAATAACTTATTGTTAGAATATAATAATATTGAATTCAATATCCTCTTTGTTCCTTTCACATTAATCAATTCAAGCAAAAATTGTAATGCTCGTAGGCATGTAAGTTTTCCCCTATTTGCAATCAGAGTATCAAGACAGTAAATCATACAAGTAAAAACATAGTATCAAGACACACACGTTATTCCGTATTTGCAACAAGAGTATCAATACATGCAACCAACCAAAAGGAATCAAGACACCAAATTGTAATGCTTGTAGACATGTAAGTTATTACCTATTTGCAATCAGAGTACCAATACACTAAATCATACAAGTGAAAACAGAGTATCAAGACACACAAGTTATTCCCTATCTGGAATCAAAGCATCAAGACACACACATTATGCCCTATTTGCAATAAAAATATCAAGGCATGCAACCAACCAAGAGTATCAATACATGTAGGTTATGCCATGTTTGCAACTAGAGTATCAAGACACGAAACCAACCAAAAGGAATTGCAGGCCTTCAATCTAGAACAAAAGGGTAATCTTGCATGCAAACAAAAATCCCTACAAAATAGGTATAAGTCCAAAGAAAAAATTTCTCTTAGCCACCAAATCATACAAGTGAAAACAATTTTACAGGTAGAGATGTGGTAGGGCTTGTAGAATTTGATTATATTTCATAATTAGACAAACTATGCCACCAACCAAAAGGTTTAGGCCAACCATGAAAATTCCTTGTTTTCATGATTTTTAATTGGAAAACATCTACTTCAAACATTGCGAAAGAGATCGGGAAGGAATTTCATAATGTATGTGGTGGGTACTTCACAACAAATACTACAACACACAGGATACTTTGAGCAGGTTACTTCTGACCAACTCTATTTTTTGATGTAATCTGGTATGTTAGAGCTTGTAAGCCTTGTCAGTGTTTCACATGAAATCAGAAGTTGCCAATGTTATCTTTGGAGCTTGTAGTGTTCGAAGCTCCTTTTCAATATTGGAGCTTATATTTGATTGGTGAGATGCATGATAAGTTATAACTCTAGTATTGTTGACCTTGCATGAAAACTAATTTTGTTTCTAGGGTTTTTGTTAAATGAAGTCAACAATTGGATTAAGGATCAAATATTTAAGGAGTTCAAGGAAGCATATCATTGTTGCCTCTAATTTTCACCTAGCTTCTTGTATTTATCTTAGCTGTGAACTTGTGCCTTTTGGATATCATTGAGTCTCTCACATTGCTTCCATAAAACTTATCGTTGAGTGGTGTGAGTGAAAAAAAGTCTCGAGGTCTGCTCTCCAGATTCATGTAAGAAGTTTTCATGGGTGTGAAGTCAATATGATGTTTCTTAGATCCACGTACTTGCTACTCTTGTGATAATTTCATAAAGATCATCATCATTGGCGAACAATTCAAGCATATTGATGGTATGAGAATTCTATCTTGTAATAACTCTCGCTTTAAGACTTTTTGGACATTAAAGCTTCATTTGACTATTAATACAATAGAATGTACTTTGAGATTTAAGACATAAATTTGTAAGTTCCTTTTGTTGGTGAGATTTTTCGCCTTGTTGGTATTTCTCTTGTCCATGTTCCATGCCCTTCTCGACTATGGCACCAATGAATGAATGATATTATATTAGAGTAATTTACTCATTTTTTGAAGGTTTTTACTCATCATTTTAAGATAATTGTTTGCTATTTTTTCCAAGAGACCTTCAGATCTCAGTTTTTTCCATTGTCTTTGGAATATCTTTCTGTGAAATTTGCTCACTTAGATTGTAGATCTGAAAATTTCTTTGCAGAACTAGCCAGAGTAATAAATTAAGATTTGTGTGATTTTAAAGATTGATTTTAGCAGATCTAATTTTATTTCTTGCTGATCATGAATTAGTATTGTAGATTTTGAATTATTTGATTGCAAAGCAACAAGTATAATTGCGAGTTCAAAGTAAGTTATACACCAGTACTCTAACAAAAAATCTTTGAATTTCTTAGGGACACCCCCCTCATACTATCATGCACTATTCCAGAAATGAGAGAGAGAATATTAGTGACTTAAGTAATTTTTTTAAATGATTATTGGACGACTCCTTTCGAGATAATTCTGAGTGGTCACACCTTTAAATACATATATTTTGAACTAGTATTTCTATAGATATCCTTTTCATCCCTTTGCGGTAATATGCACATATTTAGATATTTTCCTTTCAATGGCGATTAATTTAAAATCTACCTATGTTGTTGTCTATTTATAAGAAGTATCTTTTATTTAGTTCCTAATTATTTCAATTCCAAATGCTTCCAATATGCATATACAAGTGAAAATAGAGTATCAAAACACACAAGTTATGCCCTATTTGCAATCAAAGTATAAAGACACACAACCAACCAAAAGGAATCAAGACACCAAATTGTAATTCTCATAGGCTTCTAAGTTATGCCCTATTTTCAATCAGAGTATCAAGACACAACTAGACATCAAAGTAACAAAATCATTTCCAATGTCCAACACAACTAGATCATAGATAAAAATATCAACTAAATTAATGTGAGCACATACCACTAAACAAGTAATGAGGTAAACATAAACCTGTAAAACAATTCAATATAAACTAATATCCAAACAATTCACTTAAATACAAACCTACACTCTAATGCAAAAATGATCCAGGTGGATATTGGTGGCCACCCAACTGTTCCAACTGGCTCCTCTTGATATTTTTTAGTTCAACATGTTTCTCTGTAATGATGACATTTCTTTTAAATTGTGTGTTCTGCACTTTTGGGGCTATCCTCAATCCCTACATAGCATCCAGGTGGATATTGGTGGCCGCCCACCTATTCCAACTGACTTATTTTGGAATTTTTCATGTCAGTACATCTTTCTATACTTCCAGCGTCGTTTTGTTGCCCTAAACAATGTTTTTTTTTTTTTGGATTGACATAGTCAAAATGTAGATAGAGTCAAATATTGACGGTATAATGTGTATTTCTCGAAAATAACTTTCCAATGGGATATCACACACCTAAAACGAAGGTCGTATGAAAATGTTACAACCACAGGAAGTTGAGGTACCAACTTACCCATCGGAGCCCACATAACTTTTGGTGTTTCATCTCTTAGGGTTATTTTTTTGGATGTCTAGGTTTTTGGAATTCATGAGTAATTTTAAAAATTTATTTGGAGCCTGATTGTAATCATTCTTCTCAGACGGATGAACATAGCAGCCAGATATCTTCTCAGATATAGCTACGAAAATTCAAGCAAGTTGTTTTCAGTTATGCAGTTTTACATTTTCACCCTATTTTCTTTATTCAATAGAAGTTATTGTTCACTGGATATATGTTGTTTTTCTCCATATCTATGTGTTATTGTATTCAATATGTTATTCATTTCATTCCTCTCATAAATCCAGATCAATGGTATCAGAGCGATCTATTCTTCATTTTTTTTCTTCGTGCATGCCCTCGACAAGATCTGGGTACAATAAGTTGGGACTCGAACCAGTCGAGCCTTTGTAAGATAGGTCGCATTAATCTCGACAACAACTCATAGGGGATGAGAAGAAATATGATGGAGTAGGATATCCTTTAAAATGTTTCTTGAGGAATCCCTTGTGTGACAAAGGAACAAAATGATGGAAAAAATTGCATAGATCCTTTGGCGGCTTCCCACGAGAGACACATCTTCATCAAGAAACCATGCAACCCCCTTCAAGATACAAGTAAATTTTTATATTCCATTATTTGAAGGATTGATATATGCGAATGTTGTAGATAAATGGTTGAATCTTCTCAAAGGGTATTTTTCGGTCCATAATTTTTCTGATAGGGAAAATATTACTTTTTCACTCCTCAAGGTCGTCCCCCATGTTAAGGACTGGTGGGATACTTACTCTGAGAAAAGGGACAGAGAGGAATCTGTGATATTTTCAGTCCCCCCCACATGGGATTTCTTCAGGGATGTCATTAAAGAATAGTACTACCCTGTTGGAAGCTACGAGGACCAATACACAAGATGGACCACGTTGCGTCAGGAAAGGGGCCATATAATACCGGATTTCACCAATATTTTCCATACCCTACACACCAAATTGGGTATCAAAGACTCTGAATGACATCTGATGCTCAAATACTGAGGTTTTCTACATAGATAAATTCAAACAAAAATGGAGTGTATGGGCATTTCATCATTAGGTGTGGCTTATGATATGTTGTCAATATCAAGAAGAAATTTAAGAAGAAGAGGTGAGAGTTTGGATCTGCAAACTCCTCACAAACGAAGTAGGGAAAAGGCAGCCCCAACCCATAAAACAAGGGATAGATAAAATATGGCCACTCTCAGGACAACCAGTCCAAGCCGCAACCCAGGAAGGGTAATGAGAAGTCGAAGAAGGACACGAGAAATTTGTGTGAAAACCATAAAATCCCTTGGCACAACACCAAAGAATGTTGCTCCAAGCAGTCACTGGTGGACAAGCTGAAATATTCCAAGTCGGAGGCATATTATGAATCCAAATCAAATCTAGAAGGAGGGAAGTGGATTATCAATGTTCAACCCAGTGTTGTTTTCCCTACAACCAAAGTCCAACCAAGCGAACCAGAAGAACCAAAGGAAAGGGAATGCCTCTTTCACTCATAGATGTGGGTAAAGGGGAATCCTCTTCATTTCATTTTTGATAACGGTAGTTAGAAGAACTCGATCTCAGAAGAGGTCATCAAGTGGTTGGACCTACCAATGACACCGCACCTACAGTCCTACACCATCGGTTGGCTTCGTTGATCCAGATTATTTTTGGCACAAAATGAGAGAGGAAATATAACAAAGAAATATTCAGAGATATTGCAAGAGAGAAAACAATATAATAGATATATATTGGAAATATAACAAGAGTCACAGATATACAGTAATACACAATTTCTATTAATGAAAAAAATGTAATGAGACTGTAAAAATAAAGAGTGAAAGACTCGCTAGATTGGTGGCAGCTTATCTCTAGAAGAGATGTGACAACTACTCGTGTTAAGCCCTAATATTGGCTCATTACCCCTTAATTGGGGCATATTATATTAGTAATGTTATTTTATTTATGTCGGCTTTAGTCCATTAGTTGTAATTATACCTCCTAGTCTCCTATATATACCAAGGAGACACTTTCATTTTGAATCATCTTGTACTTGAACATTTAAGTGGGGTAAAAGGAGGTTTCCCCCTCGAAGATGCTCATTATCTGAAATTATCTCTTTTTCAAGGCGTTGAGTACTTTTCCTGAGGTTTTTCTATGCTATATTGATATTTGGTTCTTAACATATGGTATCAGAGCTCAAGGTCTTGGGGTTTCGCTGCTACATCTGAGACACTGTGGAATTTTCACTATAATTTTTTTTCTACAATGTTTCAAAAGGAACGTCTTGTAGAATATTTCGTAGATGGATCAAGGTACGTTGGATTCAAAATTTATCTCCTGCGGCCTTATACTTTTAGAGATACAACTTGTACAATATAGGGTTATGGAATCATCCTGAAATGAGTCATTGCGAAATTTTCGCTATAAAAACTTTTATGTAATGTTTCAGACCCTGAAATATAGAGCCCATTTACATAAATTAGTAAGGTATCTATGGTAAAAATTTCATCTTCTAGGTCATCTTAAATTTGTAGATACACCTTGTGTAAGATAGGGTATCTGACTAGTCCTATTGACTAGTCTCAAGAAGGTGTTCTAGGTAAAACAATCATAACTTCTTGCTAGAGTATCCAAATTGAGTGGGACTGGTTTCATTGGATCGTGGACAGTTTGTAGTATTTTGGGTGCGATTTTTAGAATTTTATATCAATTATTTGGTGTAGGGAATTCTATACAAGTGAGATCTGATGGAAAGTACAACAATCAACAAGTTGTGAGGAAGTTACCATAAATTCCACTTGGCACATCCAATTTTGATCAGACCTGTGGCATTGCAGAGAAGAAATATCAGAGAACTACCTAAAAGAAAGTTTCATACCCAGAAGGGCCGAAACTTGGGAGATAGAACCGAATAAATATTGTCTAGCAGAATTGCCTCAAAATCAAGATTCAAAAGTGATACTTGGCCAACATGCCACCAAAAAAGGGACCTTCTACACCAAATAAGCCTCCAGAAAATCCTAATTGGATTCTTAATGAAGGTGAAGAAATGCGTAGGGACATAAATGAACTACAAAAGAAGATGGATTCAATGGAAGCTAAGTTGATGGATTCAATAGAAGCTAAGTTGGATACTAAGATGGATGGCTTAAAAGGGGAGATCATGGAAGTATTGAAA
>ML780177.1:712495-726075 GCA_009831015.1 Picea engelmannii | reverse complement strand
AACCATACAAACAGATGTCCCTCAAGCAAGCCAAGAAGGATAATAAATTATCACCAAAGTACTATGAACCTTATAAGGTGTTGCAAAAGATTGGTACTATGGCATACAAATTGGAGCTGCCTGCATCTTCACGAGTACACCCAATTTTCCATGTTTCATGCTTAAAGAAGGTTATAGGTGACAAGATCCCAGTTCAAACTATATTTCCACAACTTGACGAGGAAGGAAAAATCATATTGGAGCTTGAAGCCATCACTGACACAAGAAATCGCTAGCTGAGGAATAGATCCATTTTAGAGTATCTCATTAAATGGAGGAAACTACCGGCTGAAGATTCCACTTGGGAAGATGAGTCTTTTGTATAGAAGCATCCAGAGTTACTCAAGCGTTGCGGACAACACTTGTCTCAAGGGGAGGGGCATGTTAATCCCTAATATTGTCTCATTACCCCTTAATTGGGGCATATTAGATTAGTAATGTTATTTTATTTATGTCGGCTTTAGGCCATTAGTTGTAATTATACCTCCTAGTCTCCTATATATACCAAGGAGACATTTTCATTTTGAATCATCTTGTACTTGAACATTTAAGTGGGGTAAAATGAGGTTTCCCCCTCGAAGAGGCTCATTATCTGAAATTATCTATTTTTCAAGGCGTTGAGTACTTTTCCTGAGGTTTTTCTATGCTATATTGATATTTGGTTCTTAACAACTTGCATTCGAAAGAAGATGATCGTTACAATGAGGCTCTAAGGGAATTTTTACCATAAGGAAAAGTCAAAAACCTAACCCCAGAAGATGAAAATCCCAAAGGTTTGTGGGCCCTAATGGGGGTAGTTGATACATCAACTTCTCGGGGGCGTAACTTTTGCATACGATCTCCATTTTGGGTGCTCGATACCTCGTTAGAAATATCTATCCGAGGACTACAATTTTTGTGTGAGAAACATTGAAGGAAATTCCATGGTTCTTCCCGTTTTCCCAAAAAACGTTGTTTAGGGCCTCAAAACGGCTCCAGAAGTTCAGGACCCGAAAAACTGCTAAAAATAGTAAATTACCAAAATTACCAGAAAATTGTTTTGAGCCAGTTGGAAAAGGTGGGTGGCCACTGATATCCACCTTGATCATTTATCAAGGAAAATATCTCTGCGTTAGCCAACAATGTCATCTTCCCTTTGACATCAAGCCCTTCAAAGATGAGGTATTGTGTGATATTTCTCCCCTTGAAGTTTGTGATGTTCTTTTAGGACAACCATATTTGTGGAAGTGACATGTTATGTATGATTCTATACCTTGAAGTGTTATTATTACTTTGCATATAAAATTGTATAGGATACCATAGGTAGCACCTCCTACCGTTATTTCTTTGATCTTTGTTGAGCAATGCAGTAAGGTCATTACACAGACTGGGAAGTTCATCTTCTTTTTGATCCATGCTCATAGTAAGGAAAAGGTTGTCGCCACATCTGTGACCTCTACATAGAGCCTCTCTTTGAAGTAGAAGCAAGTGGACAAGGTCATGGAAGAGTATAGAGACACTTTCTCCTCACCCATCAGGGTATCGACGCACTTCCAAGTCAAGCATCCAATTGATCTCACCCCCGATGCACCTCTGGCTAATGGACTAGTCTATCATCCCTTGCTAATGGAAAATCATGAAATAAAGCATCAGATCCAAAAGTTTCTTCAAAAGGGGCACATTAGACCCAACTCCTCCCATTTTGGAAGCCCGATCATACTGGTGTAGAATAAAGATGAGACCTAGTGGCCCTGCATTGATTACAAAGCATTAAACAAAATCACAGTCAGGAACATGTGCCCAATTCTTTGAATTGATGATCTTCTTGACCAATTCAAGGGGGGAAAGTTCTTCAACAATATTGACCTAAAGTCTGGCTACCACCAGGTTCCCATCGAACCGAATGATGTATGGAAGACAACTTTCAAATCTAAAGAAGGTCTCTTCAAATGCCTGGTCATGCCCTTTGGCTTAACAAATGCACCAACAACTTTCATGAGTTTGATGGATGATGTATTGAGACCCTTCACCAACTCTTTTTTGGTAGTATATCTGGATGACATCCTCATCTTCAACAGAACTTGGGAGGAGCACATGTAGAATATTCAATGGGTTTTGAGCACTCTGCATCAACACAATTTATATGCCAACTTGGAAAAATGATCCTTGGAATGAATAGGGTCAAATACTTGGGATGCATTTTTTATGAGCATGGGGTACATGTGGATCCAGCCAAGATCCAAGTCATCCATGATTAGCCATCCCCGACCACACTAACCGAGCTTTGAATCTTCTTGGGACTTGCCAACTTCTACCGACAGTTCGTGTTGGGATTCTCCCATATTGCATGGGCCCTCAGCCAAGTGACCAAGGGAAGTGGCAAGGAAAATTTTGGATGGGGGAAGGAAAAACAACAAGCATTTGATGATCTGAAGCATTGCTTGTGCTCATCTCCAGTACTCTTCTTACTTGATCTACAAAAACCATTCGAGATTGAGATTGATGCATCTGACTATGTTGTAGGCCCAATTCTCACCCAACATGGTCATCCAATAGGATACCATAGTGAAACACTCATATATTGTCAGAAAATACCCCACCTATTAAGAGGAAATTTATTCCATTGTGCAAGCATGTCGTCAATGGAAACATTACATTTAGGTAAAGGAGACAATCATCCACACTGATCACAAGCCTCTGCAGTTCATACAGACACAGGGGAAGTTGTAGAACGACTACCATAAAAAAAGGTCCACATACCTGCAACAGTTCCATATCAACATTAAGTATAAGACAGGTAGCAAAAAATGAGTCATTGTCTTCCTCATTCGACCTCACGTTGTTGCACTCACCACCGTGCTCCATTCCTGTGGGTCCGAATGAGGCATATGAGTGGCCCCAACTTTATCAGTGAGATCCTGACTTCACCACCACCTATAGGCTCTTGGGTACAGGTGTGAATGTCACCGATTTCCAAATTCAAGATGGAATTTTATGCCATATTGGCCACCTGTTCCTACAAGAGAGCGTGTAAAGATGATTTGGGAGGCTCACTACAACCGAATGACAGGACATTTTGGCATGGATAAAGCTATGGTCTTTATACAAAAATATTTTTATTGGACAAAACTTCGACAGGACGTTAGAAAGTATATCAGATATTTCACTGCATGTGCCATTGCCAAGCCTGCTATCAAGAAGCAAGGATTATACACCCCTCTTCCTACTCCCGAGAGGCCTTGGGAATCCATATCGATGGATTACATGTTCGACCTTCCATCTACCAAGCAGGGAAATGATTATGTATTTGTGGTGGTTGATCAGTTTTCGAAGATGGTCATTATCACAGCCTGCACGAAGAACATCACAACGGTATATACTTCCAAGGTATTCTTTGAACGAGTGTGGGTCCATTTTGGGATACCAAAAAACATCATCTCATATCGGGACAATAGGCTCCTCGACACATTTTTTTCGAGCCATTGGTCATTGTTGGACACCAAGCTCACTAAATAAATTTCCTTCCACCCTCAAACCGAGAGGTCATCAATCAGATGATTATGCACATCTTGGGCATGTATAACTCAAAGCATCCACGTACATGGGATGAGAGTCTTCCCTATGTTAAACACAACTACAATAGGGATCTCGATATCTCCATCGACCATAGCCCATTTCAGGTAGGGTTTGGATTCCAACCCTTGGGTCCCATTGATGTTGCACTACCTCTTGCAACCACACAGGAATAATCTTCCCATGTTCAGTCTGAGGTCGAAAAATCCACTAGATTCATTGATGGGATTCACCACATCTGCCAATAGTTCCATGATATTTTGCAGAAATCCAATGCTAAGTACAAGCAGCACCATGATCAACACCGGGTATCGCACAAGTTTCAGGTGGGAGACAAGGTCTGGTTACATTTGTAGAAATATCTCCTTACAGGGCCCTATCGGAAGCTCTGTCCACTTCTCTATGGGCCTTACACTATCACCAATTTTGTGGGTGACAATGTCTTTGAGATCAACACTCCCCCCTTCCTTGGCTTGCACCCAATGTTCAATTTGGACCTCCTCCGGTCATATTTTCCACCATTATTGGACACCTCAGAGATCGCATAACAATTGACACCAAAAAAGATCAACCATGACTGCATGGAACATGAATCCATTGATCATATAGTTGACACACAAGTCAAGGGCACATGCCGACAGAGGATCCATATTTATCGGGTTGTCAAGGCACGAAAGCTCTTGCACCAAGGCAAGTGGCTCACCCGGGGCCAAATTCAACAAAAATTTCCTCACTTGATGGGGGAACTCAATGCAATCGAGACAATTTCTTCCTAAGGGGGGAGGACTGATCTAGGTGGATAATGGTGGCCACCCACCTGTTCCAACTGGCTCCTCTTGACATTTTTTAGTTCAACACGTTTCTCTATAATGATGACATTTATTTGTAATTGTGGGTTCTGCACTTTCGAGATATCCTGAAGCCCTACCCAACATCTAGGTGGATATTGGTGGCCGCCCACATATTCCAACTGAATTATTTTGAAAATTTTCATGTTTGTACATCTTTTTGTACTTCCAGGGTTGTTTTGGGGCCCTAAACTATGTTTTTTTGGCTTTCCATGGTCAAATTGTGGACATAGTTAGATTTTGATGGCATACTGCATATTTCTCGAAAATACCTTTCCAACGGGCTATCGCGGGACTAAAACAGAGGTCATATGCAAAAGTTACGACCCTAAGAATTTGAGGTACCAACTTACCCTTCGGGGCCCACATAACGTTTAGAGTTTCATCTCCTAGGGTTAGTTTTTTGGATATCTAGGGTTTTGTTATTCATGAGTAATGTTAAAAATTCCTCTAGAGCCTCATTTTAATCATTCTTCTCAGACATATGCACGTAGCATCCACATCTGTTCTCAGAGATAGCTACCACCATTAAAGCAAGTTGTTTTCAGTTCTACAGTTTTACAATTTCAACCTATTTTCTTTGTTCAATAGAAGTTATTGTTCACTAGATATCTATATTTGTCCTCCATATCTATGTGTTATTGTATTCAATCTATTATTCATTTCATTCTGCTCATAAATCTGGATCAAGAAATTCAATTCAATTCCTACCATAAAAACCAGGTATAAAACACTAACCTTTATTTATTTTCGTGACAGTTTTTTGAGAAATTTATAAAGAAATGAGTTGTTAATAAGGACAAAAGAAATTACTTAACATCCATGAGATTTCTCTTCTTGAATTGAGCTTAGAATCCATGATATTTATATGCATCCATAAATTTAACAAATACATAATAATGAGACCAAATTGACTAACCTGAGAAGGGGAAGCCCTGGATTTTAGCTATGCTACTACAAAACCCTTCGCCCACCTCTTCAAAAGTCTCCAAGTTTTGTTTGTTGCATTTTTCTTCTCCATTGCTACTACCAATGGTGAATATGTAATGTAACCCAAGAAACAAATTCAACGGTCGTCACTTAATAACAACCCTAAACCCGATTAGCGTGCCCTTCTTGCCAATTAACCAATTATGAACAACATAAAATCCATTAACCCTAAACCCGATTATCATGTCCTTCCTGGCAATTAACCAGTTATGAACAATATAAAATCCATTAACCCTAAACCTGGTTATCACTCCCTTCCCTCCAATTAATCATTTATGAACAACATAAACTCCATTAATGAGTGGAGAACTTGGCCAGTGAATTGAGTAAACTGCTCTTATATATTAAAATCAAGCCCTTACCCTGGTTTTTTAGCACCCTCCCACCAATTAACATGAAATAAGTTGGGTGAACTCCATTAACGGATGGAGAATCCAACCATGGAATACCTTGTATGTAAAAATCTCATGGCTACCCCATGTCGGTCGATAACCCTCCTCGCTTTGCAAGGTTGGTTGATAACACTCCTCGCTTCCCCATAACCCCGCTCACTTCCCCAGGTTGGTCGATATGGGCTTTTGGTAATGGAGTAATTGCAATGTCGAAAAATTATGAATCAAAATGCACTATCATTCCACATGCTATGAAAATGCCTTTTTAATTGTCGAGCGCATACACTATCATCATGCCATAACATTCCAATATAATAATATTTCATAAGTACAATAATAATTTTATTTTATATTATAAAAAAATTCCAATATAATTTTATTTCATATTATAAATTTGTAATATTTTATATTATAAACTTTCAATATTGGTTCATTTCTTGATATGGTATATTAATGAACAAGTAGCCATTTAATTTACACATGTTTTATGAATAATTTTTATAACTATGCCTAAGCTCCTCAAATTAAATCACTCAATGTCTAATAGAAAGTCTAATGATTGACTATATGGAGTAGTTTCCCATGGTTGGATCTAGTTCAAGGTAATTTGTTCCTAGGGGATTTTTCAATATGTTGATATAATATTTATAATTAAGCTTTCTAGATAGCTACGTCGACATCATCATGATATATAGCTAATTTGGTGTCAATTGCATAAGCCCCCCCAAATTAAATCTCTCAATATTATGCAATATAAAGTCTAATAATTGACTATAAAGAGTAATTCCCATGGTTGGTCGATCTAGTAATTCAAAGTAATTAATTAGTTCCTAATTAGGGAATTAATTTCAAGATGATGATATAATATTAGCCATAACATCTCGCATCTAGGACATCGTCATCATAGTTAATTTGGTGTCAATAGTTGAGTTGTGACACATGAGGGGGTCTACAATTTACTAAATTCTGACACTGCAAATGGATTCAGAGCCCCCTTAGAGGGAGGCTCTGAATCCATTGCAGTGTTAGAATTTAGTAAATTGTACAAATTCATTGTCAAAATTGCAATTTTCCATTTCCAGAGTGATCCATAAATAAAAATGACCAAATAAATGACCAATTGTTATGTGGTCATTTTTAGTCTAGATATCCCGTGATCAAATTTGGTCATTTATCTTGTTCTCTTTTAGTTTAGTTTTATCTTGTGACCAAAAATGGTCATTTATATTGGTCTTTTTTAGTTATCTCACTTAAATTTATCAATTTTGGTCATTTATCCCTTGAAAAAATTGTGATGACCAATTTTTTGGTTTCATGGTCACGTATCTCTCATTTTGTACTAGTGGCAGCTAAACCGCTCATTAAAACAGTCTATAACTCATTTTTATTTACACAGAGTTCATTCATGAAAATAAAACATGTAAATAACACAACAAAAAGATAAAGAACTTATCTTTAAATAAGAATGGTGCAACCAACTTCTTGGGAAGGAAGTTCCACCCAACCATAGACTGATTGTTCCAAATATCAACAACTATTCATGCCCTGAGCTAAGGCTAGTAATCCAAAAAAGAGGGTGGTCTCTCACAGTCCGCCTGCAGCTCATAAAACTCATAACCCAACTAATATTCTCCTACAACTGTCCCAATTCTTCTACCAGCTCTCTTCCTCCTGACCTGCCCAACCCAAGGAATGAACCATTCATTTATCAAGGAAAAAACAAGGGATATGCCATCCGTTTATTAGGGTTAACCCAAGGAATGTTCCATTTGTTTATCAATGTCTCTCTAGCAATAGTAGCTAGGAATATCTCAGTTGGGAAATCAAGGGAACTTGTTTCTAGGGAAAACTACCAACAAACCAACAACAAACACTTGTTGTTACAATTAACTCACTCTGGATTTCACTCTTCAGGCCTGAGAACCTGGCTCTTCAATATTCATCTACAAAATTCTCCAAATACGTTCCATCTTTCTCTAGAATCCACTCTCCCTGGATGCTGCTCCAAGCTCTCTTTCCTATTCTCTCTTTGATTCCCATCCACAAAAACCCAATGTGTAAAAAAAAAATTGTCATCCCCAACCCATACGAGTTTCCTCCCTTTGACTTGCCTTTCTTGACTCACACTCTTCTCCAAGATGATTTTACTCAACCCTTATGTGCCCAATAACTCTAGGATGTGACCACTCACACCCACCCTCTTACATGTATTCAATGATTGACTTTGGGAACACTCAATCAGAAAATGAAAGGTTCATATACAATTAGCAAGTTTAGGAACACGAGTTAAATTAATATACATGGGTATTTCCCCCTTGGACCCCTCTTGGCCATTACCCTAGACACTCCCCTCTCTTGTGGATTAATTCAGCCCACAACTTTTGTCCATGTCCCCTTAGAAGTTGGCATCACATTTTATTATGAAAACATGGAGATACAATTTGCGTATTACATCACTTGGTCATAGCCACATATTATATCCACATAAGCATTAATTAAACTCGGGATTATAATGGGGTTGTTACACCAATACTTCCCAATAACTTTTATTTGTGCATCACAACATCAATTCTTCTTCCAACAAAAGGAATCAATTGGAGTATGTGAGTTGCCTTCATATGAGGGAATTGAAGACAAGATATCAATCTAGTAAGCCCCCTTATCTTAGCACAAACATCCAGTCTATTTGTATGATATGGGTTGGAAAGAAATCTATATTTCTCTTCCAAGCCAAGTCCTAGTTTCCTTTCCAATAGGACTAAAGTCTCCTTCACGTGTATTGGACCTTCGATCTATTTGGTCTCACCATTGTTTTTTCCTTTTCATGGAGAAATTATGTTAATAAGGATCAACTTAAAATTATTGTCATTGTGTAGGATAAAATTACTCAATTGTTTATGTTTCTATTTTTATCATCCTTTGAGACTTAACTTGGTTTATAAGACCTATTCTTCATTTATAAAAAATGAATTTTAAACAAGAATTTAATAAAAAAATATCAAGTTTTTAAGATTTTGTTTCTATGATTGAAAATCTTATGTATGAAATCTTATCTTGTCTAATTGAATTTTTGAGGACATGTATCTAGTAAAGGAAACAAACATGTATCTAGTAAAGGAAACTTACCCATATCCTTAATTGGGTCTCCCTTCCTCTCATGTATTTGTTGTTCAATTAATTATCTCCTTGGAAGTCCTTAAGATATTTGCATGGAAGCGCACAGACCTCATTGTCATGTACACTACATTCAATGACTTGCAATTTTATTTACTACATTATAGGGTTCATTCAGTAGCTTTGGGATCATGCCTTGGGTTTCGTTTCTTTCTTTCTTCCCATGTTATTTTGACTACTTCAGTTCTTTGTTTTCATTATTTGGTCCCAAGTGTGTTTTTGGAGTTTTACTCTGTAAATGTGTCTAGTTCATGGGTGTTTGCTAGCATTCTCAATATTGCTTCATGGATGCCAATATCATTGGGTAGCTTTGTTATTCATGTTTTGGGTGTGTTTCTTGGCATTTGGATTGGTATTTTTCCCTATTTTGGGACTTTGTTCACTATGTCTAGCTCTAGTTGTGTTTCTAGAGCTCAATGATGGGCTTGTTGTTGATTCTTCTTTTGTGCTTGGTTTTCTGCATGGGATTGTTAATGAGGATTTGTGGGGTTCGATTGCTTATCTATTATAGTTTCAACATTCTTGCATTGAGTCTCTCTAGTCATGGTGGAGTTTCTATGTTTTTTGTTTATGGTGGAGATTCTCAGGTTGTGGTTAGGCATCCCTTGTGCTTGGGAGGGAAATTGTTGATTTTTCTTACGAGTGTGGTTTTTTTCTAACACCATGCATGATTTTGGTGGTGTGGCTCATTTTGCAGAGGTGCATTTTAGCTCAGGGAAGTTGCTTTGATCCTGTGAAGACACCATTATATCAAGTTACTAAATATGGAATAGTTTTCTTACAAAACTACTACAATGAGCAATGCATTAGTTTGGCAAATTCCCTATGAAAAATGTGTCTTTTTCAAAACAAAGGATGATGCTTTGGATTGGGTAGATTGTATTGATGGAATTTTTTAGGTGGATTCTACAATTTATTGGGTTGCACGGATTACTAAATTTGATATGTTGTATGTCATGAGTTTACAATTTGCAAGGCCCACCAAATTTTTAGTTGTAACACTTCTTATTCTTGTGACATTGTGTGTGTGAGTGACGATTTGTTACAAGGTTATATCTCATTTTTTCATTTTTTTTCTTTACATTAAGGTTCTTCAAGTAGTCTATGGCTGGTAATAAATATTTATCCATGTCATGTTGATCAAAATTGGTTTCCTTACAAACAATGGGCCAATATGATTTTTTTTGTATTCCTACACTTACTAAGTAGTATAGTAACAAATCAAGCTTGTCTTTTACATTCTGCAAAAGTGATATTGGATGGCGAGTTATAAGAAACTTCACATCTTTTAGAGACTAACTAAATTCCTGAAGAAAAGTCACAATTTTCTATGGTCCCAACACTGCATTATGTCCAAGAACATATGTGTGCTTTACAATAATGGCTATGATTTCCTTGTAGGTGAGCTCAATGTCTTTGGGATCCTCAACAATTGATACAAAATTATCACATTCATGACTTAAAAGTTGAGGCTAGCTAGCAAGGAAGAATAAAATATATTTTGATTTAACCCCAATACTTCCTAAAAACTTTTATTTTTCCATCACAACATCAATTCTTCTTCCAAAAAAAGGAATCAATGTGGGTATGTGAGTTTCCTTCATATGATGGATCTGAAAATGGGCTACCAATCTAGTAAGCCCCCTTCTCTTACCACAAACATGCAGTCTATTTGTATGAGATGGGTTGGAAAGAACTCTGTATTGGTCTTCCAAGACAAATCCTAATTTCCTTTCAAATAGGACTAAAGGATCCTTCACATGTCTTGGAACTTCGAGCTATTTGGCCTCACCACTGTTTTTTCATGTTCATGGAGAAATGATTTTAATAAGGATCACCTTCAAATTAATTTCATCATATAGGCCAAAAATATTCAATTATTTATGTTTCTTCCTTTATCATCCTTTGAGACTTAACTTGGTTTATAAGACCTATTCTTCCATAAAAAAAAAGAAGGAAAGTTTAAACAAGAATTTAAAAAAATATATATCAATTTTTTAATATTTTGTTTCTATGATTGAAAATCTCATATATGAAATCTCATGCAGAAATGATGTTAATAAGGATCAACTTGAAATTATTTTCATTGTTTACGTTAAAATTATTCAATTATTTATGTTTATGTTGTCTAAAGGCTTTGAAATCTAGAAATCTCCCTAACGAGATTCCTCTCACTCTATAACAAAGTGTAAAAGTGGATATCTACAAATATCTCTAACGATTCCTTTCACTCTCAACATCATATAAGGTGGAAATATAGAAACTCTCTTACAAAATTCCTCTCACTCATTCAGGGTAGCAATATAGAAATTTTACAGAGTCCCTCTCACTCTTATAATTTACAATGAGTGGCTTACAATCCTTCTAATAGACTTTAGGAAATATACACATATGCATATTACAATTACAAATATACATATTTACAATGAAATTTTTAAAGATGGTTCATTTATTAACTCATTTTTCCCATTGTACTGGGAGGAGTCTTGTAGCTTCCGACCTCTAACAATGCTTATGATGCTGATGTTGAATCTGACATTCAATATGATGCATAATATAATGTTGAATCTAAGTAAAAATTATACCAAACTATAGTTCTTACCAGTAACCTATATAACCTCTCCTTGCAAATACCAAGAGCTATTGTTGTGTTTGGAGCAGATTCTCTTGAATACAAAAGTACTTGGCCATTCCGGAATGCGACTGCATAGCCTTCATCCTCAAACGTTGCAAATGAGAGTAGGTTTACCTTTAAATATGGAACATACAACATATGTTTAATTCGAAGAAATATTTTCGACTCGAGCTGGAATCTTAAAAACCCATACCCTCTTATTTCTTGTCTGGTGTTGGTTCCAGATCCCACATAGAAATTTGTGTTGGACTTTGAGAAAGTCAATAATATTGATATCATCTCGGTCATGTGGTGAGATGAGCCACTATCCACAAACCATTCTTCAATGTTTTCATATATCACTTTTCCAAGACCAACAATTAGGAAGTATTCTTTCCCAATCCTTTTAGTAAGACCATTTAATTCATCTGGTGTTGCTACTTGTCTTCTTGCAAGTGTCTTTACATATATTTTTTTTATGTTTCAAACATAAGTGCAGATAAAGTGTCCAACACTTCTCAATTTGGTGTCCACTCTTACCAAAATAAGAGCAAAGTATCTTGTTCCACAATCCCTTCTTATCATTCCTCCTGTTCCTTTGACTTGAGAAATGATATGCCTTCTTCTTGGAGGGATTTACTTGCACAGACTGTCTTCTTAGACACTTCTCCACATCATGGTTGCTAGTTCCATAGGAATCACATGGATAACTAGACCATTCACCAGTGGGAAAATTTTCCCTGGAGATGCCTTACACATGTTACCTTTCTATGGACTTGAAGGTAAGGCCAATTGTTTATGTAGGACTTCTTCATCTGAAGTTCTCTTTTCCTTGGATACTGTTAAGCCCTAATATTGGCTCATTACCCCTTAATTGGGGCATATTAGATTAGTAATGTTATTTATTACCCCTTAATTGGGGCATATTAGATTAGTAATGTTATTTTATTTATGTCGGCTTTAGGCCATTAGTTGCAATTATACCTCCTAGTCTCCTATATATACCAAGGAGACATTTTCATTTTGAATCATCTTGTACTTGAACATTTAAGTGGGGTAAAAGGAGGTTGCCCCCTCGAATAGGCTTATTATCTAAAATTATCTCTTTTTCAAGGCGTTGAGTGATTTTCCTGAGGTTTTTCTATGCTATATTGATGTTTGGTTCTTAACATATGGTATCAGAGCTCAAGGTCTTAGGGTTTCGCTGCTACATCTGAGACACTGTGGAATTTTCACTATTACTTTTTTTCTACAACATTTCAGAAGGAACGGCTTGGAGGATATTTAGTAGACAGATCAAGGTACGTTGGGTTCAAAATTCATCTCCTGAGGCCATATATTTCCGGAGATACAGCCTGTACAAGATAGGGTTCTAGAATCATCCTGAAATGAGTCATTGCGAACTTTTCGCTATAAAAACTTTTCAGTAACGTTTCAGATGCTGAACTTTGGATGCCATTTATAGAAATTAGTATTGTATCTGTGCTAAAGAGTTAAGCTTCTGGGTCATCTTAAATTTGTCGATACACCCTGTGTAAGATAGGGTATTTGATTAGTCCTATTGACTAGTCTCAAGAATGTGTTCCAGGTAAAACAATCATAACTTCTTCCTAGGGTATCCAAATTGTGTGGGACTAGTTGCATTAGATTGTGTACAGTCTTTAGTATTTTGGGTGCGAGTTTCATAATTTTATATCAATTATTTTGTGCGAGGCACACTATACAAGTGAGATCTCCTGGAAAGGCCAAAAATCGGCAAGTTGTGGGGAAGTTACCATAAATTTCACTTGGCACATCCAATTTTGATCAGACCTGTGGCATTGCAGAAAAGAAATATCATAGAAATACATAAGAGAAAGTTTCATACCCAGAAGGGCAAAAAATTGGGAGATACAACAGAAGAAATATTGTCTAGCAGAACCACCTCAAAATCAAGGTTCAAAAGTGATACTTGGCCAACATGCCACCCAA
>ML780177.1:678456-708216 GCA_009831015.1 Picea engelmannii | reverse complement strand
TATTACCCCTTAATTGGGGCATATTAGATTAGTAATGTTATTTTATTTATGTCGGCTTTAGGCCATTAGTTGTAATAATATCCTATATATACCAAGGAGACATTTTCATTTTGAATCATCTTGTACTTGAACATTTAAGTGGGGCAAAAGGAGGTTGCCCCCTCGAAGAGGCTTATTATCTGAAATTATCTCTTTTTCAAGGCATTGAGTACTTTTCCTGAGGTTTTTCTATGCTATATTGATGTTTGGTTCTTAACAGATACCCTCGATCACTCTACATCTTGATGGGAAAAATAATAATATGAAGAGTCATCTTTCTGGATCATGTTTTTTGAGGGAGATAGTATCTCTTGCAGTGGATATTTTACATTCTATGATTTTCATTCTTCATGGATTGGTACTGATGGTGCCAATACTTGATTCCTAATTTGAAAATTTCTTTCAAACTCATGAAAAATACCCTTATGGAATTTCTCATGACATAACAATCGATCTTGCAGCCTCTACTTCTCTTCCTCAAGAGTTTGCAACTGCATCCTCAACTCAAAATTCACATTCTGGATTTGTCGATTAATGTTCTTTTGCAGCCTCAACTTCATGAGAACTTTACTCATCTTTCCTTCTTGATAAGAGCCTTCCAAATCTTCACCAACTGAACTTTTGGATCTCAACACATCAATAGATTGCAACACACATCAAAACTATCTATGATACCACTTGATCTGAAAATCCTTAGACACCACTTATTTCTTTACATACATACATGCAATATCTAACTTGATCCAGAATTAATTTACTGATCGTGGTGAGGTGGTTTGCAGAATTCATGATCCTTGCAAAAAATCATGAAAAATGAGTATAAACATGACTATATTTTGTCAATATACCTCATGGAACACTTTATGAGACAACATATTTAGCCTCTTCTTAGCATACAAATCGAGATATCTATACGACCTCAAAATCCATGCCTTTTCCTGGAATTCATGCCACCTTAGGATCCGTGTAATGTGCACAAACCTATCCAACCTCTGTTTGAATTAGTGGCAACTTAATGGCTAAAATTGGTGGAATCCTGTGTTATTCAAGCCTCCATATTATATCCCGGAGTTTTTGGGTTCGATCCGCTTCAGTGCGCATATATATTAGTTGTTTATATATATGTGTGTGTGTGTGTGTGTGTGTGTGTGTGTGTGTGGTACACAAAACTCCCATGCAAAATGTTAGCCCCTTCACAAACCATGTGTTGGTTGCATGCAATACGTATAGGCCAGGGGTTGGGGGATAGCCCTCAGCCCCTTTTCCCCTCCAAATGAAACATTACATGAATTTAAATATAATCTAACCCTTATACGGTTAAGAAACAATGTTGTGGAGAGATGGTGTGGGGGACTTTGTGAAGGTTTATGGAGGTCACAGGTTCGACCCCCATCAACTCCATAATTTTGGTAACCCATGTCAATATAGGCCAATGGAAGGTTGCCACATGGTGGCTTTGCCTTGGCTTGTACATGCCACATGTCATCATACAATTCCTCGACTTGTGCACCACTTGTCAACCTGTAATTGGATCACTTGGATTGTACCTTTCCTAGTCAGCTTCCAATAAACATGTGTCACATGTCACCCTTGCAATGGTGACACACGTCACCCTTTTTTTCCCATGTGTACTTTGACCTAGTTGACTTTTTACAAGGTTTGACTAAATTTTAACTGCTCATAACTTTTTCATACGAACTATGTTTTACTTATCGTTTGTGTCATTGGAAAGTCGATGACGAGCTCTACACATTGATGTCATTTTAGAGATAATTTGGGACGGTCAAATTTTGAGCATTTATGGATCCCCTGGGACCTATGTGAGTGTTCTGAATCCTTCTAGACCTATGTGAACGTTCCTTAGATCCTCCTATATAAAGTAATGAATGTGATGATTGTGAATCCACAGACTGGGTTGATAGATAGAATCACGTATCACTTTCCATTGGTAAATGTATAACTATGGAATTGTCTCAGTTGGAGGAGGACCAATCAAATATTCCAGTAAATTATGATCACGTCTCATATCTCATACAAATAGGTTCAGTGAATATTCTATTAAGTTTGAATAACTAGCATGAATTTTTGTATGCTTTGTTCATTTAGTGGACTCACGTGTTAGCACTCCATTTTTAGAAGGGTGCATATATGTAGTCGTTGCCCCAAAAGGTAATGAATGGGACACTGACTATTGGTTGGCACATTGCTTAGAGGGAAAGAAGATCCTCATGCTCTCAGTAAAAAACTTCAAAGGCATTCAATTTCTGATTGGGTTGATGGTTATTAAAGGAGAATCTCTAACACAGGAAGAAATAACATGAAAGAAAGGTGGTTTCAAGATGCCTACTAATAGAAATAATTTCTATTAACCACTTGTACAATAGAAAAACATGGAAAACTAGAAAACTAAACACTCTTTGATCTTAGTAGTTTCGTGTATGCTACACCATTCCAAGCATTAAATTCATTGCTATCTTCACATTATGATTTGCAAATAATGTATTGTGTCAATTTGGAGAAGATGAATAGTAGAAAAAGGTTGATTGTAAGTGCATTATCACCTAGTGTAGATATTTCAAAGCATTATCAAAATCTCGTTGTAAAGATTTAAAATCCTTTAGACAACATAATGGACAATTGTGTTGTCTTATAATCAACTAAAGGGATACATATGGATCGAATGTCTAAGACAACATTCTTGATTCTGAAGAACTGGAAGTGAAGGAATAGAAGGATGCAGGAAGTTGGAGCATGTAGATCAAGAGTTGAAAGAGCATCGAAGTAATGCAAAACTTTATAGAGCTGGTAAAGGAGAAATATTCCTCTTCAAAAATAAGAGGCATAAAAGTGCATTATATAACAATCACTTTAAAATATTATGTCATGTTCGTATGAGTGTATACTTTGAACAAAAGAAATCAACTATAGATGATAAAAGTACAAGCATTAGTATTCTTCAAGGCAGGAGCAACAATGGACAGAGTATTCATTCAAGGAATCCTACAGATACATCAATAGTATAAGAACATAGAGTCCAAAAAGGGCAAGACATAGATCAACATTCGACTTGGTTTCATATTGGTCGAGATGGACTTTCTTCACCAAAAGGAGATGGGAGTGGATTTTGAAATACAAGATACAGGTATTGTAGAGATTCAATCAACATGAATTTTGTTTTTATGGAATCTATGAGCCAGAACCAGAGCTATTAGCGACAATGTCAGAGGCCAGATTCAGAGCCATATTCCAGAGAGATAGACATAAGTTTATTGATATAGTACCTAAGATCAAATACCCAAGATGAATACTAAATTACAAAAGATTAGACAAGATGGAAGAGTGAATTATCATCACTAAGTTTTTGAATATTTATAATTTTGGACGTCCAAAAGTTCTTCAGCGGGAAGGTGTGATCCAGGAGGATCTAAGGAATGCTCATAGAGGTCCAGGAAGAATCAGAACACTTATAGAGGTCCCAAGGGATCCATAAATGCTCAAAATTCAGCTGTCCTAAATTATCTCAAAAATGACATAAGTGGAGAGAGTTCATCTTCAAATTTCCAATGCCGCAAATGACAAGTCAAACAGAGTTCGTATGAAAAATTTATGAATGGTTAAAGTTCAGTCAAACCTGGTAAAAAGTCATCCAAGTCAAAGTACACATGGGAAAAAAAGGGTGACTTATATCACCACTGCAAAGGTGACACATGGAACATTATTATTGTTAGTTGACTAGGCAAGGTACAATCTAAGTGATCCAATTGCAGGTTGACAGTTTACGCACACGTGGATGAATTGTATGATGACATGTGGCATGTAAAAGCCAATGAAAATCCACCATGTGTAGACCTCCCATTGGCCTATATTGACATGGGTTACCAAAATTATGGAATTGACGGGGGTCAAACCCGCGACCTCCATAAACCTTCACAATTTCCCCTATACCATCGTGCCACAACATATTTTCTTAATCGTATAGGGGTTAAATTATATTTAAATTCATGTAATGTTTCACTTGGAGGGGAAAAGGGGTCGAGGCCTATCCCCCAACCCTGTTCTATACATATTGCATCTAACCAACAGATGGTCTGCGGAGGGGCTAACATTTCACGTGGGAGTTTTTTATACCACATATATATGGTATATACAAATATATACCATATATATATATAAACAAAAAACTAATATATATGTGCATGGAAGTGGATCGAACCCGGAACCTCTAGGATATAAATTGGAGGCCTAACCAACATGCCAACAAACATGTTTGTTACGAGATTTCTTTGATTTTATCCATTAAGTTGCCACTAATTCAGATGGAGGTCGGATAGGTCAGTGCCTTATATATTGGGCACAAATCCCAAAGCACACACATTTCGAGGTTTGCATGGATCTCGAGGTGGCACAAATTCCAAGATAGGGTATGTATTTCGAGGTCATATGTATTTCTCGATTTGTGTGCTAAGAAGAGGCTAAATATGTTGTCTCGTATAGCATGTCATGAGGTATATTGATGAAATATAGTCGTGTTTATACTCATTTTTCACATTTTTTCACAAGGATCATGAATTTGAGGTATATTTTGCGATTTGAAGTCATTTGTAATAGTATTAGCTCAAGTTTCCATTAATCATAATTTAATGCATTGTTTTACGTGCCAAAGAGGGTGAAATTGAGCCAATTCAAAATTTGGTCTATAGTCAAATTTCTCATAATTTCACAAGGATTTCAATGGTGAACTTATTTTATTGTTTTGAGTGATGAAATTAAAGAGAGTCCATTAAATTGACTTTTGTGAGCACATATTGTCATGATTTTTTTATATTTGAGATGCATAAAACAATTTTCATTAGCTTGAAGGGAACTTAAAGATGAAACAAAAGTATGTTATCTATATGTAATTTGATTTCTTTTATTTTTTGTTGTGTCATCTCATCATTCAACAAACTAATCATCATTTTATGTTTTTTTGGGTAAAGATCACATCATTAGAATTTTGCAAACCACCTCAATATGATCAGTAAATTAATTCTGGATCTAAATATTTTAGGATCATTACTACTACATGGACCACATGAGAAAGAGAGTTTTATAGTCCATGTTTCAACTATTTCATTATTTAATGTTTGAGCTGAATAAAATCCACAAGTGCCCTGGATTGTTTTGCATTCATATGATTGTTGTAACATCCACATTTTTAATTCCGTAAAATTATAATGTAATTATGAGAATATTAATTAGTCTGGTGAGTTAGTATGTTTTGGGGGCGAGAGAGATAGTATTGATTAAATGGTCAATGGTTGAACTATGTATTATGTACATTGAAATGATTAATGAAAGTAGTAATCGTTGGCTGCGATACGAGAGGGATGAAAATGATCGGGGGCTATGATTTCACAAGAGAGAGGGGTCCAAGGGGGAAATATTTATGGATATTAATCCAACCCACATTCCCGAAATTATTATCATTGTGTATAACCTTCTATTTGTTGTTGAGTGTTCCTAAAGCCAATCATTAAACTCATGTAAGAGGGGGGGCGTGAGGAGTCACATCCCATAGTTATTTGGAGCATGGGGATGAAGTACAATCATATTTGGCAAGAGTGTGAGTCAACCAAGCAAGGGAAGGAGAAGGAAATTTATGAAGAAAGTACACAATTTTTACATGGATATTTTGGGTAGCAAGAGAGAATTTGAGTGCTAGGAAGAGCACTAGCCATGTTGTGCTTGAAGGAAACCAATAATGGGCTGTATTTTATGCTGAAAATGTTGCTTTTGTGCCTGTAAAATGGGATATAAGACCGCAATATGTTTTCCTATTGAGGAAATGGCTCAAGAACCCTGTGAAGGTTGTAGTGAGCACTTCTAAAGCAACTAAGAGTTCCTAGAGTCCCAAATTAAGAGATTTCTTGGCCAACCAAGTACACTGGAAGCCCTAATAAATGAATGGTACAACTCGATGGACTAAAAACAATGAAGGAGGTACATTCCTTGAGTTGTCTAGGTTTTGGGGAAGAGAGTTGGTGGATTGGAACTAATATTGGAGTAGAACCTGAGTTTTGGGTTGTTGAGTGTGATGTGTGAACAACCAAGAGGGCCAGATCATCTTGTGGATTCATAGCCTCAGCTCAAGGGTGGTATATTGTTGAGAGAAAATGAAAACCAATGTCTATGTTTGGGAGGTTCATACTTCGTATGCAACCAATTGGTTATATTTATAAACATATAAGTTTTTATTGTGTTTATTATGATTATTCCAATGTGTAAATGAATATTTTAATGTTGTGTGTTTGTTGTATGTTTGTTGTGTGCTTACTAGATGCATTAGTTTTTTTTATAAATGTTGTTAGATGCATGGGTAAATAAACATGTTGTTTGTTTTAATGTTTATGGGTGTATTTCCCCTTGGTTCATTTTATATGTGTTGGGAACTTTTAAGTTTTTGTTTCAGCAAGCTAGGTTGTTTTTGTAATGACGAGACTCAACTTGGAGGCTGGGTATATTACAAAATGGTTTCAGAGATTTTTGGTCCAATACAAGACTTGTATGGGCCTGAGGCTAGCATGAAGTTGGTAAATTCATCATCTCAACATTTGAGTAGGCTAAATTTGAGGAAAATGGTAAAATTTGAGTGAAATTCACAAATTTCTAGGAAAATTCAAACTAGAATTGCACTCAAAATGGTTGTTATGGAGGGGTCATTTTGACTTCCAAGTGACTGAATTTGGCTTAGACATGTGAGTCAGGAAAATGATAGCCGTGAGCTAGAAATATGGAAAATAATCTAAGCGAAGAAAGGACTTGCATGCGCTAAATGTTGGCGTTGCATGGTGAAGAATTGTGGTGCATGTTGAATATTGGTGTGCAAAATACACATTAAATATTGGCGTTGTGCAGTGCAGAATTGTGGTGCACACTTAATATTGGTGCACAGAATATGCATTAAACATTGGCATTGTGCAGTGCAGAATTGTGCTGCATGCTGAATATTGGTGCATGAAATATGCATTAAATATTGTCGTTGCACAATGTGGAATTGGTGGTGCACACCGAAATATGGTGCATGATGTGTGCACTAAATATTGGCGCTACACGGTGCATAATTGGTGGTGCGTGAAAAATATTAGTTCGCGATGTGTGTGTTAAATATTTGCGTTGCACAATGCATAATTGGTGGTGTGTGTGGAATAATGGTGCGCAGTGTCTGCACTAAATATTGACCCTGTGCAGTGCATAATTGTTGGTGCGTGGTGTGTGCGCTAAAGATTTGCACTCCACGATGCATAATTGGTGGTGCACATAGAATATTGGTGCACGGTAAAAAAGTTGTGTACGTTAAATATTAGTGCACGATATTTGTTGGAATATTGTTTAATACTAAGAGGCAGGGGTGAATCAATATTACTTATTTTTCACAATATTTAACACCACTTAATCATTAATCTTATTAAACACAACAAATGATCAACAAAGAAGAACAATACACATAATTTTAACATGAAAAAAACATAAATGTTCTTTTTATATATTTATATAAAGTTTACTTTTCATTTACAAGCTACAACTTGTAGGAGACACCAATATCCTATTTTGAGAACCAACTCAAGGAGACAACAATCCCCTATTTTTCAAACACCAACTTGAGGAAGAAACAACTCTCTGTTGTTCAGGATCCAACCTGTAGAGGACTTTAATCCTCTCTTTCTCCTCCCTTCCTCCCTCACTGAATTTTTAATCTTCAAACTTCAATTTTTTCCTTTGGACTCTTCTTCTGTTTATATCTTCTTATTCAATCATCGAGCCACCTATGTTGCTTCTATATTCACAAACTTTGTTTTGCGTTCTTTACTTCTTCTTTTGTTGAATCTGTTTTTTTGAATGCCAGATATGATCTTTTGCTAATATGTTATTGTCGCTCATGAATGATGTTTTATTGTCACACCTCAAATGATATGCTTATGAACTATTACTTTTTAACTCGCATATCCATTTTTTCTCATAACCCTCTTCTTTATTTATACTTTTCCATAAGTTTTATATGAAAATGCATGTTCTTCTTGAAAAGTCACTACTTTTATTAAACAATAATTGATTTTTCACTTTTTAATTTTTAATTCAATTTTTACCTTACCATGGGTAAATACCACCATGGTTTGCAAATACCATGTGCTCTTTCACTTTTACCCTTTTCTTTAAATCCAATTCACTTTTACCTTTTCTTTAACTCCAGTTCACTTTTACATTTTTGTTTTGCACACTTTCATATTTACTCCTCTTTTAAGTAAACTCCACTTCCACCCAACTTTTCAACTTTTGTTATTTATTGAAGTAATATTTATATTTAATTAATTTTATTTTTCCTCCACTTTTATGTAAACTTCATTTCCACTTAACTTTTCACTTTTGTTTTTATTAAAATGATACCAAGGTCACATTGATATTTTATCCATTTTCTAACCTTTGACATCAATGACAATTTTATTGAACAATCTCCCCATTTACTCCTCTTTACCATGCAGTCCAAATTACGTAATACAAAGAGATATTCAATTGGGTTTATATGATCACAAATTTACCCTTCGCAAACCATTAATATTCTCAGACTAAACTATAATGGATTTCATTCTTTGTTCCAGATATATAGACATTAATATGAATGCATGTAATCAATCTCACACATGAATTTAACAAAGTTATACTCCTGGGGAGAAGACAACGAATGAGTAATAAGATTTTGATAATGAATGGACTTGTCTCATTGACAATACTACATTATCCATTGATAATAATGACCATATTGACCCTCTTTTCCATCAATGCCAACACCATAACACTATGTCCAACATTGTCCCCCTTTGGCATTGACGGAAACAAGTAAAAACTCCTTATTTTCAATCTTAATTGAGTTTTATTGTTTATTATCCCCCTTTGAAATCAATGGTAGAAGGGACATTTCTTTTCTCCCCTCGAGGTTATGCTCCCCCTATCCATGTACTCATTTTCTGATGAAGCTTGTGCGATTCAATTAGATATGAAGATTACCCCCATTTTCTATCTAAGGTTTTCAAAAGTTCTTATGGGAAGAGGTTTTGTGATGCAGGAGCATCTCCCACATCAAGCGAGCCAGCGCGAAAGCGGAAGACAGCTGGACAAGCCAGCACAATTTTTGAAATCATCTTGGGAGTTGTTGCACAATCTTAAATGTAACAATTGCGCACTTATATATTGTAAATGGACCTTGAGCGGATTTCTCTCGTCCTTTAGTAGGTAGAGGCATTTAAGGTAGTTAATGCAGGTAGATAGAATTTTAATTCTAGATTAGACAGTTTGAAGAGCGCAAGAGGGAAATGGGATATAGACACCCCCATTGTGTATTGTAACATTATTATGAGCATTTGTGTATGAAGAACACAGGAGAGAAGCAGAGAGCTGCATAAGAACACCCATGTACAGATATTTGAATTAATAGAAGAAGCTTTGATTAAAATTCATGGTTTTGTGTCTGTTCTCTGTGTATTGATGTTGATATGCTCATGAATGTTTGCTTCCTGTTATACATTTTCTTTATATGTTGTGTATGTGATTTCATGTTGAGTTTGGAATCTGAAAGGAAGAAGGAATGAGTTTCAATTGTTTCTCTATTTGAGCCAGAGAATTCCTTCAAGGAGTGCAGTTGAAGTGTCCGCAAGGAGTGCGTTGACAGAGGGTTCAAATAGAGATAGATTTTGTCCTCATTCATCCCAAAGGTGCAGCTGGGCACAGGAGCTGTGCAAGGAGTGCGCAGGCCAGGAAAAAGTCTCAGGGTTGCGAACCTGAGTGAACATCGAAGGATTGTTGTTGCAGGTGTGCACAGAGTCGAGGGACTTCAACACTTAGACGTGGTTGAAGGTTTGCCGCAAGGAGTGCATGCAAGAGTTTCCTGAAGGATGTGAAGGCCGTGAAAAAAAACTCAGGAGGGATAGGCCTTCAAATTCGTCGAAGGATAGTGTAGAGAAGCTGTGACTTGAAGTCTATAAGAAGCGTCGCAAGTTTGCGCGCAGGTGAACGAGTTCCACGGAGGAACACTTGGTTATTCGTCGGAATCGTCAAGCAAGGAAGGACGGATGACATTCTCTGAGGAGAATCCATGAATTTCCATGAGCCGTTAGATCCTGTAGAGGTGCAAGAGAGAGATAAGGCATCATATTCTCTAAGAGGATAAAAGCTCAGGAGGGGCAGAGCCGTTGATCCGAGCCACAAGGGTCGTCGGATCTACATGTAGAATTGTGTATCGGGGTTTCGTGGATTGAAGTCCCGTGAACAGCGCATCAGGAATCATGATATTACGATACACGATATCTTGAGAGCCAGAGATTGTGTGGGGCCACAGTGGAATCGGTAGGTGGACAAGTGGCACGTCTTATCGGGATCTCGCAGCGAGAAGTCCCGAAACCATTGCATCAGGATTCGCGATATAGCGAAATCCGAAATCTTGACGAAGTGACAGGGACGTGGAAGAGTCAACTCGCACGTGTGTCGGTAAATCGACACATCGGGACTCGGGAGTCGGAGAACCGAGTCGCTCGACATTGTGAGTGCTGAAATCGCGATAGAAGAAATCCCGAAAAGGAAGGTGAAAGGTCAGCGTTGACTTGTATCGGCATTCGGAGGTTCGAGAGTATAATGCTCGACCACTGACCTCGCGAGCCCGGGAAGTCTGATTTCCTGATAGAAAAAGGGAGATCCCGTGAGAGAATTCTGTGGGTGCAGATATCCCGATAGGGAATAGAAGAGCTAATTAAGAGTTCTTCGGGCCGCAGAGAAAGAAAGATCTTGTGAGCGGACGTGCTTGCGAGTGCGTGCTGTGTCATTTTGTGAATATATATGCAATTTGTTCTTTTGAACTAACATACTCCAATCTAACCTTTTTGTCACTAACTTTCTCTCTCAATAAATGATACTTGATGGGCATATGTTTGGTCTTTGCATGCATGACTGGAATCTTGGAGATGTTGATGGCACTTGTATTGTCATAATAGATAGGTATTGGTTGTTTACCTTCAATTTTAATATCATCCAATGTTTGTTTCATCCATAATTTTTTATTGCAACATTCAACAACAAAAATATATTTTGCCTCTGCTATAGATAGTGAAATTGATGATTGTTTTCTACTTGACCATGAGACTAGACATTCCCCTAAGAAAAATGCATTCCCACTAGTGCTCTTTTTGTCATCCACACTACCAACCCAATCAAAATATGTGTAGGAAATTAGTTCAAATCCTTTATTCCTTGGATACCATAATCCAAATTCTGATGTGCCCTTAAGATATCTAAATATTCTCTTGATAACCATCACATGTGATTCCTTCGTAGATGATTGAAATATTTCCACCATTCCTACTACCTGCATGATATAAGGTATGGATGCAATCAAATATAGTAGGATCCCAACCATAGATATGTAGATATTTTGATCTACAGAAGGTGACTCATCTTCCTTGTTGAGTTTGCAACTAGTTTTCATTGGAGTGCTAAAAGGTGCAGTTTCAGCCATTCGAAATTTTTTAAGTATCTCTTTCAGGTATTTGGAGTGAGCAATAATCATTATTTTATGTGATTGGATGATTTGAAGATCAAGGAAGAAAGTTATCTCTCCAATCATAGACATTTCAAACTTTTTTGACATTTCTTGAGAAAAATTATAACTTGATTCATTGTTGTTACATCCAAATATGATGTTATCCACATAGAACAATGTGACTAACAAACTGTCTTTTTCAATTCTAAGATATACATTGTTATTAGACATGCCTCTTTTGTATCCTTGTTGTAGCAGGTACTTATCCAGTCTTTCATACCATGCTCTGGGTGCTTGTTTAAGGTCATAGAGTGTCTTCTTCAATCTATACACTTGTCGTTCTTTTCCTGGTTATTCAAATCCTTTTGGTTGTTCTCTGTAGACTTATTCTGTTAGGTCTCCATTCAAAAATGCAAACTTTATGTCCATCTGATAGAATTTAAAATTCTTAAGCTATGAGTATGCTAGAAATAATCTGATAGTTTCCATTCTTGCAACTAGAGTGAATGTTTCTTCAAATTCAATTCCTTCTACTTGTGAATATCCTTTGCACACTAATATTGCTTTATTCCCTATAATCTGACCATCTTCATTAAATTTATTTTTAAAAATCCACTTGGTCCATACCACATTTTTGTTCTTTGGTCTTGGGACAAGTTATAAGGTCTAATTTTTATCTATTTGACCAAGCTCTTCATTCAGGGCTTTGATCCATTCTTCATATTTGTTGGCCTCTGCAAATGTTTTGTGTTCTATTAAGGAGAGAAATGCTTGTTTTGATTCATATGTTAGTTTTCTTCTTGTTTCAACTCCAACACTTTTTTTACCGAGGATTTGAATTTTAGGATGATTTCTCTGTATTCTACTTGATGATGATTTTGTATCTTGTATTGGTGATTCTTCATATTCGTTTTCTTCTTCACTTTGTGATTCATCCTCTTGTATTTCTTTAATTTCTTCATCACCATCATCTCTTTTCAACAAATTGTGGATTATCTTGAGATTTTCTCCCTTTTGTTTTTAGAGCATCCACTTTTACATTTTCACTTTCCATAATCTTGTGTAGCCTTAGCTTATAGCTTTTGTAGGCCCTTTTTTTGGATGAGTAACCAAGAAATATACCTTCATATGATTTGGAATCAAATTTTCCTAGGTTACAATAATCTCTCTTTATGTAGCATTTTCTCCCAAAAACTCTGAAGTGTTTAACTAATGTTGGTATGCCAAACCACAACTCATATGGTGTTTTTTTGTGGTTAACTCTAAGTTGTTCTCTGTTAAGTATGTACATTGATGTATACA
Organism: Picea engelmannii; assembly: GCA_009831015.1. Lineage (NCBI taxonomy): Eukaryota > Viridiplantae > Streptophyta > Pinopsida > Pinales > Pinaceae > Picea > Picea engelmannii. Next base: position 695,312 of record ML780177.1, on the reverse strand, counting down.
CTACTTCTCTCCAATATCTATTTGGGATTTTGGATTCATTTAACATGGTTCTGCCTTCTTCTTGAACAACTATGTTTTTCCTTTCAGCAACTCCATTTTGTTGAGGAGTTCTTGGAGCTGAAAAGGGTCTTTTAATTCCATGTGTTTCACAAAATTTGTTGAACTCATTTGAGGTAAATTCTCCTCCATTGACTGATATTAGGCACTTGATTTTGAGATCAGTCTCATTTTCAACATGTTCTTTAAAGACTTTAAATTTTTCGAATGCTTCTGATTTTTCTTTAAGAAATGATACCCAAGTCATTATTGTATAGTTATCAATGATTAAAATGAAGTAATGTTCACCTTGTATACTCTTAGTTTTTGTTGGTCCATAGAGGTTAATATGAACAAGTTCTAATGGTTTTGATGTAAAGTATTCATTTGTCTTGAATATTACTTTTGTCTACTTCCCATGTTGGCAGTCCCTACAAACAAAGTTTGGAGGTTTTATAATCTTTGGCATGTCTTTCATAGCTTCCTTTTTACTAAGTTTTATTAAGTTATCGAAGATTATGTGTCCCATTCTTCTGTGCCATATCCAACTTTCATCTATTTGTCCCATGTAACATTTTTCTTCCTCTTTTTTGTTTAATATATAAACATCATTTGATGTCCTTGGTGCAACAACCACTAATTTTCCCGAGTCTTCTTTTATAATTTCACATTTTTGAGAGTCAAATATGAGAATGTTTCCTTGATCACATGTTTGGATCACACTCAGGAGATTAGGCTTCAAAATTTCAACTAATAGCACATTTTCTGATTTATATCTATTATTTCTCAGGCTGACTATACCCCTTCCAAGTATCTTGGCAAAGAAATCATCTCCAAATATAACACTTCCTTTTTCTTTCCTTTTCAGATTGAGGAATTTGTTTTGATCTCATGTCATATGATTTGAACATCCACTGTCAACATGCCCTTGGCTTCTTTTATTCTTGGCATACAAAGCTACCTTACATTTTGTTTCCTTTTATTCTATTTTTTTTCTTTCCATATCTTCTTATATTTTTCTTCTTGACTGTTGGAAATACTTGTCTTCATGGAATCTTTGATAGTCTACAATTACTAGCTTTATGACCATAATTTTTGCATTTGTAGCATTCAATATTGTAATCTTGTAATGGAAAAATGGATTGTACTTTCTACTCATTTGATTTCTACTAGACTTCTTGTTCTTACGGCCATATCCTTGAACACTTTTATGATAGTTCTTTCTATAAGTTTTACAGTCTAAAGCTTTATGCCCAAAATTATGACAAGAAAAATAGTAGCCAAGAAAGAGTTGTTGATACCTTTTTGGGGGGTTCTTCTTGGATTAGTATTTATTTTGTACTCATTTATTTTTGGAGAGAGTGCAGATCTCTATTGATTAGAGCCAGTCTTTATCTTGTTCTTTTCTCTTTTGAAAGAGCTCTAAAGGGAAGTTGCATAAGTCTTTAGATTTTTATCACTTTTTTGTATTCTAGATTTGGAGCCTTTATTATTTTCCTTGTGATCATAACTCAGGTCATCCTTATTACTTGATGGTATTTTAATATTAAGGATGTCATCCAATATTTTTGAACTACTTTCAAGCTTTGAAATGTTAGTGCATTTTTCAAGTTTCCTTGTTAGAAGAACTGTTTCAGCCTCTAATTTTTCACAGTTTTGTTCCTTGTCATTAAGTTGTTTCCTTAAGACTTCTTCAATTATTTTAGCTTATTGTAGTTGAGTTTTCAAATCAACAATGATTTTTTATGTTTTCTTGATGTTTTTTTAAACTTCTTCTTCTCTTGATTTTTTTTCTTCCTTATAATATAACAATTGTTCTTTTAATGATTTGTTATTCTTTCTATATTTTCTCAACTCTTCGAGAGCATAAATACATTCTTCTTCAAGGTCTACTTGTCCTTCAACTTCAAAATTTCCTTCATCTCCATTATTATATTCAGTAGTATCAATTTGAGTTTATATGCCCATAAATAGAAGTTATGTCCCATCGTGTTCACTCATGTTAGATGAACTACTATCTTCTTTGGAGTAAAAGTTTTTATTTTTGTAGAATTTCTTCTTGTTTCTAGTTTTAACCTTTTTATGTTCTTTATGGTTATAAGTTTCTTCATCATCACTATCCTTCTTCTTTGGATAGGGACATTTGGAAGCAAAATTCCCATTTTTAGCACAATTGAAACATTTGAAAGGTAACTTCCCTTTGTATTTTCCAAACTCTTTCTTTAGTTTCCTTATAAAGTTATCCTCTTCCTCATATGATATGTATGACTGACTTTCATTTGACACATGCTCATGTTTCTTTGTTTATTTTGAAGCTTTGAAATTTTCTTCCCCTTTTTTATGGCCTTTCTTTCCATGTTCTCATTTCATAGGCTATAAGAATCCCATGAAGTTCATCCATTGTAAGTTTGTCAGGGTTTTCTCGATATTCCAAGGTAGATACCTTAGCATTATATTTCATTGGTAATGATCTCAAAATCTTTTAGACAATAATTTTTTCATCTAAATCTTCTCCCAGTGCTCTGATTGAATTGACAATTTCATCTACTCTTAGAATGTACTCTGCAATGTTTTCCTCTTCTTTCATATTCAAGTTTTCAAGTTGTCCTCTGTATGTTTGAGTAACCCATGATATTGTAAAACGAGATAAAGAAAATAAATATGTATAGTAATATTAAGATAAGTGAAAATGAATCTATAAGTACTATATATACTAGCCCCTAGATTTGTAAAAGGATATATTATTATTCCTTCATGTTGCAATCAACAAGGTCCCCTTTCAAATTTTTGTAAAAAAAAATTGTGAATGAGTGTTGTAGCCAACATCTCTTTCTTTTCAAAGATAAGATACCACCATTCTAGCCAGTTTATGTTCTACTATATTATCCATTAATACAAGTTGGGTTTCACTATATTTATGTGTTCCCTGTTATAGTTTTGTTTGTATCTCATTTCGTTCTCAACATAATATAGATCAGTGGTATCAAAGAAATATTTTCTTTCTCATTTCTTGGTGTATATCCGCGACGAGGTCAAGGTATAGAGAGTAGGGTCTTGAGATAGTTTCTCTTGGGGAAAACCGCTCTTTCCAGCCCAAGCAACCTCCCATGGTAGAATAAAATGGAGATGACGAAGCAGGAGAGCCTTTCAAAAAAATTATCGAGGAAACTCTTGTACGATAGTGAAATGAGATGATGGAAAAATTCACTCAGATCCTTCGATGACTACTAACAGTGGTTGAGGCATATTCAACAAGAATTCATTTTGAAGGTTCGGCATCCTTCAAGGTAAAAGTTAATTTTTATATCCCCTTATTTGAAGGCAAGATAGATGTAGATTCCCTAGAGAAATGGTTGAATCTGATAGAAGGTTATTACTTTTTCAAAAACAATTTCGATGGCGAAAATATCACCTTCGCACTCCTTAAATACCTTCCACATGTCAAATCTTGGTGGGAAGGTTATCGGGAGAGGCACATCACGGATGAATCTATGCCATTCAGGAGAGAACCTACTTGGGAGGCCTTTGTAGATGCCCTCAAGGAGAATTTCTACCCTATTGGAGTTTATGATGACTAGTGTATGAGATGGACAACTTTGTGTCAGGAAAGAGACCAAACAGTGCCAAAGTATACCAATATCTTCCATACCCTATGCTCAAATTTGGGTATTCAAAACTCTAAGAGACACCTAGTTCTAAAGTACCACAGTGGCCTACACATACATCCAAAAATATATGTATTTCTTGGACATATCCTCACTAGGAGTTGCTTATTGATATGTTTTCAAAATCGAGCATAAATTTAAGCAATGAAATAAGTGGGAGTTTGTGTATGCAAATCTGCAACGATAGAGGCATGGAAAAGGTGGTCCTAACTCATAGAATGAATGATGGATCAAGTAGATTCAATATCATGAAAACCAATCTAAGTCGTAGACAAATAAGGGTGATGGGAAATTAAAGGACACTAGAAAGTGGTGTGAGTTCCACAAGACCCCCTAACACAACACTGATGAATGTCGCACAAAACAATCATTGTTGGTTGATCTCAAAGAAACAGACCTTGGATCGGACTCTAATTTAGAGCACAATAAAAGGAAATGAATCATCGATGTAGAAGGATTTAACACTGAAATTCACCCTCAGATTGCAGAGGATAAGCCCAGTACCCATCATAATGTTTGGTGGATGTTTGATTTATGTGAGTGGAGGTCAAATGGGGAAAACTAAATACAAGAATGATGTTCAACACAGAACTAGACAAGAAATGCACAGGGAAGTGAGGGCCATAACTAACTTCGGTCAGTTAATTGAATTTAAGTGTGAGCAGAGGGAATACTTAGTAATAAAGGTGGGCAAGACTGTTATGGGCATCATGCCTTCAAGAAGCTTGGAGAATAAAAACTCAGACTCAAGATCACTCTTAAGCTCAAGCTTCAAACACTGAAATATGTCCAAACAACACAGTCACAACAACACAATGATAAAACCTACACCGCCATGTAGCTACAACAACTCGACTAGATCCTCCATGCCCGAGCCATTCAATGTAAGAGGGGAAAATATCACAAGGAATCTTACTAAACCTGGTCAAGATACCATTGCAATCAAACCTACATTACAAAAACATAACAACCCTTGAATGGATCCTCCATGCCTAAGTGTTTTAGCACAGTTTTTACAAAGAGATGAAAAGAGGTTGACTTCTATTAATCTAAAAGTCTCAAATCCGATACATAACCAGAGAATAATTATGGCATCAAAACATTAAAAAATAGGGAGCTCTACTCCACTAGTTGACGACCTTAACAAAATATAAAAACTATCTCTTTATACCCAGAACAGTCCCCGACTATCAGGAGTGTGATCTGATCACTACAATCAAAGATTTTCATCGGCGACTTCTTTAGTCAGATTGAACGTGCATCCCTCTGTCAGACGCGAGCTCAGATCAACATGGGTCTGCAGGGAAATCTGCTTGCAGGGGTACCACGTGCTGACGATTCAGTACCCACAGTCAGGCCTTCCATGCCTTCCCTTTATGGGGTGAGTCGAGGTTTCATCCACCAAACCTACCTTCCATTAACTTCTTTTCCTCGGAGATTGAACGAGACTTAATTCTCAAGGGTGCAACCACTTGCTACTCTCGGATAGGATTCCATATAAACATGTAATTGTGGGGTCACTCAGAGGTGGTTTGGGTTCAGACTACTTTTGGGCCCGCAATCCATCACATTTCGCATGTAGTATTTTTTCCATACCATGGTTTCCATTACGAGACCGCTCAAGAAACATATTTACTGAGCATGTTGCATCCCCACTGATCTGGTCATGATCTGAGATCTAGGCGCACTAGCTATATTTGGCGCCACCGCCAAGCTTACTTGCCCACCAACTTTAGGATTTTCCAAAAGTGTGCTTTGGGGTGGGGTGCTACTTTTGGCGTTGAACAATAACACCTCACGGAGGATGATCTGACGTGGAGGCTAGATGTCACCATGCTGATGTGTCGCGGACGGAGAGGTAACATGTGCCACTTGGAAACAGGATGGAGGCACACTGAGATCTAGGCGCACCAGCTAGATTTGGCGCCACCGCCAAGCTTACTCTCCCACCAAATTTAGGATTTTCCAAAAGTGTGCTTTGGGGTGGGGTGCTACTTTTGGCGTTGAACAATAACACCTCACAGAGGATGATATGACGTGGAGGCCAGATGTCACCATGTTGATGTGTCGCGGACGGAGAGGTAACATGTGCCACTTGGAAACAGGATGGAGGCATGTCTAAGAATACTTGAAAAGAGTTCCATGTGTCATAACCATAAGGGTTACACATGTTTGTGTTGATAGTCGACATGCATTTGGATCTCCAGGGCTCAGGGGATACACTCTTATTTACCTACTGTGATTTTACCTGGAGCTATGGATCTTGCGACACATGGCTCTTTGAATTGGACGACCGAGATCCACTCTGGGTCTCCAGGCTCTGAAAGAATCAAAACTCAAACCTGGGCTTCCAAGTGATTTTACCTGGAGCCATGGATCTTATGACGTGTGTCTTCTTGAATGGACGACCGAGTTCCACTCTGGGTCTCTGGGCTCCGGGAGAATCAAAACTCAAACTTTGATTTTCCCATGGATTTTACCTAGAGTCATAGATATAATGACATGTATCCCTCATGAGATCGACGACTGAGATCCCTTCATGGCTCCAAGCTTCAGACTTCTCAATAGTCAAACTTTATTTTCCCCGAGCAAATTCTCCGGAGCTAGGGATCTGACGACGCGTGGCTTCTGGATTTGGATGGCCGAGATCCACTTCGGGTCTCTAGGGTTCAGGAAAATCAAAACGAAAACCTCATCTGCCTTCAGCTTCTTTTACCCAGAGCTATGGATCCGCTGACGCATGACCCCGTCGATGGATAGTCCAGATTCACTTCGGGCCTTCGGGGCTTTTAATGGAGCTATATTTCGTGTAACTTTGAAATCTTGAATACTTAGGGGTTGTTAATATGGAATTCTCTTGGAATATATATCGCTGACAAAATTCAACTTGTCTCCTGCTTGTGCTTAGAGCCCAAAATGGACTACCATGAAAGCTGCGCCTGGCATCTGTGGCTGCGGCCTGAGTGAACAAGGACTTGGACGACTTGTTGTGGGCTGGGGAAAATAGAGAGAACAATGACTGAAACAAAGGAGACGAGTGTTCATCCTTAGATAAAAATAGATAGGCTTAGGGCCAAGACTTTCTTCGGGTAAGACATCAAGGGGAATTAGGGAGCTCAAACAAAAGGAGCAAACAAAAAATGACTTTAACAGTCGAAGGGGAAAATTCAATATCTGGCCTGTGAAAAGGAGAGAGACAGGGAAATGATACATACTTAGGTATTCTTAATAATGAACACATACAACACCAAAAAACATTATGTGATAACATTTGGCTCCACAGGGGATGGCATGCTCCCTACGAGCTGCCAAGAACGCGCAACTCCAATGCCTTAGCTATTGGGTTATGGAGTCTCTTATTAAAATAAAAAGTAAAAATAAAAACAAAAAGGGAGTGGTATTTACAATGGATGGATGCGGGTCACCGTCTAAACAAAAAATTTCTTGAGAAAATGCCCATTGACATGGCCACCCAAAACCTCAGAATCCTCCAAGTTCTGCAATTCATAAGTGTTGTTCAGAAAAACCTTAGAAATATTGAAGGGGCCAATCCATAAGGCTTCAGATTTATCATGTTTTCCCTTGTCTTTCATGGGTGAATCCAATTTGAGAACAAGATCCCCCAGATGGAAATTTTCCTTGCTCACGATCTTGTCAAAAGATCATTTTATTTTCTCCTGATGGTCTTGTGATTTATCAAGCAGCTGCTCCCTGGTCTGTTGCACTTCTACCAGCTGCAGTATCCTCTTGACCATGTCATCAGGTTCTCCTTGGTAGTCCTAGAGGAAATTCACCATAGGCAAAGAAAGACCAGTAGGAAATATTGCCTCAATGCCATACACTAGCTGAAAAGGAGAAATGCCTAGTGATCTCTTTGTGGTAACTCTGTCAGCCCACAATGCAAACCTCAACTTCGAATCCAAGGCTTTCTTGTTGTCTTCTAACAGTGTTTTGATGATCTTTATGAGGCTCTTGTTATAAGACTCTGCTAAACCATTTCCCTGAGGGTAGTAGGGAGTGGAATGGACTAGTGTGATCCCATACTGCTCATAGAAATTAATTAATGGCTCATCTCTGACAGAGGCAGCATTGTCCGTGACAATCCTTCTTAGACAACCAAATCTGGATATGATGTCTTCAAGGAAATTTATGATCACCTTGTGGGAGGCACTCCTTATAAGGATGGGTTCTATCCATTTGGTAAAATAATCGATGGCGGTCAAAATCTACCTATGTTGGCCACTTGAGGATTGGTGGATCTCTCCAATGAAGTCAAGACCCCACTGTTGAAAAGGTCCATAAACCTCTACAGGTTTCAAAGGCAAAGATTTGAGCTGCTTCTTTCCAGCAAACTTTTGACACTTGGTATAGGCTCTAATCTTCGCACAAACATCAGTAAAATGATATGGTCCTCCAAAAATGGTCCTCCAAAAATGATTCCCCCCACATGAGCTGTCATGAAAATCAGACATAGCTCTTTGGGCTTCTTATGGGTCTAGACACCTCAACAAGACTCCCAGAGGATCCTTCCATTACAAAATCTTATCGATGATACAATATTTGATTGCTTTGAGTTTCAAATATCTCACCTTGTTTTTACCCAAACCATCAGGGGGCCTCGACTTTTGCAGAAAGTAGATGATGTCTTTATACTAGGGGCATATTGCTAACATGGGGCTGACAGGAGAGTTTTCACCAACAATATAAGCTTGCTGATTTTCCGAGTCTATATTCATGAAATTAACCCCCAATGCCTTGCAATTTGATTCAGCCAGTAACCTAGCCAAACCTTGGCCTTTCACCAACCTGGTGGGTTTGATTTCCAGGTCAAACTCCAGAATCTTGGCGATCCACTTGCTTCTTTTCCCATCTATATCAAGTTGGATCAGTATCTCTTTTACTAAAGCTGATGGGACATATCAATTAATTTTCGAGTGCAGAATATAGATTCTGAAAGCCTTGAGGGCTTTCACCAGAGCATAAGCCTTCTTTTCCATGATATCATATCTCGTTTCTGCATCTCTTAGTGCTTTGCTGAAAAAGGAAATAGGTTGTTCCAGCCCATATGAATTTATCTATAGCAAAATAACATCTAATGTATCTGATGAAGAGAAGGAAAATATCATAAATTCCATGGAATAGTCTAGGCTGATGAGAACAGGTGCTTCAGTCAACACCCTCTTGATTTGGTTGAAATAATTTATGGACTAAACATTCCATTTCACTTCATTCCCCTTTCTGAGCATGGTTGTAATGTATTTAACCAACTCAACAAAATTAGAAATGAATCTCCTCAGAAAATTGATTTTACCCAAGAAAGGTTGAACCTCTTTCCTGGTTCTGGGAAAAGACAAGGACTGGATGGCCTCTACTCGGATTGGATCAATTTTCACCCCTTCATTAGACACAATATGCCCTAACAATTTTCCCTCTTGCATAGCACATAAATATTTCTTAGGATTGAGCGAAAGGCCAAACCTTTGACCCTTCAAGAAGACTTTCCTCATATGATAAAAATTCTCTTTATCAAACCTGGATAAAAATGTAATGTCATCCAGGTAAATGACTACAAAATTGTCCTTTTCCCCAATGAAGGCGATGTCCATGGCTCGCTGGAGGGTTGCTCTTGCATTCATCAACCCAAAGGAAATTTTAGCATACATGAATGTGCCCCAAGGAGTTGTGAAAGTTGTCTTCTCTCTATCTTTAGTAAAGACAAAGATCTGATTGTACCCAGAGAAACCATCAACCATAGACATCTTGGACGAACCAGACACTCTCTGCAAGATGTGATCCATTTTCAGAAAGGCATAGTTATATTTCTTGGAGCTCGTGTTAAAATTTATGAAATCAACACACAAATTGATTTCCCCATTCCTCTTCCTCACGGGCACCAAATTAACTACCCACTCTGAAAATATCAAATGGATGATGATCTACGCATATAGAAACTTCTTGACCTCCTTTTCCATAATCGACAATAACATGGGATTTATGTGTCTAAGCTTCTTCTTGAAAGGTTTGACATCCTCTTTCAAAGTGATTTTGTGTTCAATTATGCTGGTGCCATATGTTCTCAAATCCTCATATGTCCAAGAAAAAACATCATCGAACTCCTTCAAGATTCTGACATACTCATCCCTTTGTTCTTTTGACAAGCTGCTAGAAAATTTGACCCATTTGGGATCCTCCTCAGTTCCTAGATTGCATTCAGTCACACCAATTTCTTCAGTTGATCCTTCAACCTTTACAACAACATCATTTCTTTCAAACAATCTCTCCAAAGGGACAAGCCCCTTTGGAATATGGTTTCTAGGAAACTCAACAATATGATGGTTAGAAATCTTATTCATAAAAAAATTAGCGTGGGGGATTTCTTTAGACTCCTGATCCTGATCAATATGCATATCAAAAAATTCATCCACAGTCTCAAGGAACTTCTTAATCTCAATATCATCCTCGAAGACCTTCCAATGTTTGACATTGTCAGGGATAGAGGGTCTGTATTTTATCTCCACCTCATACTTGAGTTTTGGGAAAAAAGGGACCTTGAAATTACTTGGTGAGACTACCAAGGAATCTTCCACAGAGTTCTCCTCCCTTGGAACAAATTAAATATTAAAAGCCAAGAAGAAACTGCCAATCATATCCCATACTTCATTTCTATACGCCCTTAACCTCGGGTGCTTATCCTGATACAGGTTTGTAACTTGATGAACAATCATCTCAACGTCTCCAAACACTACTAGTTTCTCAATTTTCATGTCTTTGCCAGATCTCAAACCCAAGACAAGAGCCTCATATTGTACCATGTTGTTTGTTGTTTCAAATTCCAACTTGCAGGATAGATATATGGTCTCTTCGGTGGGGGAAATAAAAACTACTCCAGCACCAACACTTTCCTTATAAGAGGCTCCATCAAAAAACATTTTCCACATAGAGGTCTTTGGGGGAGGCTCTTTACGAAAGGTAATAGGCTGCTTTATTATTTCAATATGAGGCTGAGGAACATCAGAGAGATGAAAAATATTGGTTCCTAAATCAGTATCGACCGAGAAAACCGGGTGGTTGATGGGATTGGCCTCATCACTGATAATGTAGGCAAGTTGTGCTTCTCTATAAAGCCTTCTATGTTCCCCTCCAAATATAGGTATGGTGGCATATGACAGATCCATGTTCAAAGTCCCCCCTAGTATTTTGATCCATGATCTAGACAAGAGCATATCGACCTTAGGAGGGACATCATCTACCACTATGTCCATGACCACACTCTTCATTGGCAATTGAAACAAGGAGACAGCCAGGTCCTTAATAACCTCGAGGAATTTCACCTTCTTGGAATCAAATGAATATAGGTCATGGTAGGTTTTTGTAACCTCCAACCCAAGCTCATCCATGAAAATTTTAGGCATGAGAATATGAGATGCCCCTGAATCCATCAAGAAGTTGTGCATCACCTTATCATGGATGTTCATTGAAGTGTAGAAAGGAGGTGAGGAATCATCTCTATCCTCCACCAAAGGTCCCAGTATGAAATAAGGCTTTTCGTCTTGGAGATTGACTGAGTTTGTGTGATGAGATGAAGGTTCGGGCTACAATAATTTGGGAGGCACCTTTTGAATCCCTCGTGCTCAACTAACTATGAAAGAGGTACAGGGATCCTAATCTTTTGAATATCATGCTCAAAGTTGAAAGAGGAGGGAGACTTCAGAATCTCCTTCACTTCTGGGATTGGTCTTTTGACCACTGGTGGGGGGTTTACCTCCTTTTCTTTAATTCCATCTGCTACATTTTTTACAGGCTTCTCTGCTCTAGTAGGCTGATCAGAAATATCCATCTTCCCTTCTTTTCTCTTTGACCTCAGGATATATCTATTGGGATTATGGCTGGTCTTTTTCCCCCTTCTTAGCTCATTTGGTTGGGTATCCATGAGATACTCCTTGTATGCAGATTGGGCCAGATGAGGAAATGAGGAAGTGTCTCCAAGACAATGGATTTCAAGATCATCATCTTCTTCCTCTCCTTCCTCGTTAGTAACAAGGTTATTTTGGAGAGGATCTTGAATTCTCTGATCATCTCTGTCCCTGTTTCTTTAGTCTCTTTGGATGATCTGAGGGGAATTGTTTGGTCTTTTGAAACTACCCCTATTATCAGGATTTTGAAAATTCCTATAGCTCTGTTTTCCTTCCAATTCCCACCTTTCAATTTTAGCAGAAAGTGATTTTAGTAGCTTGGTCATTTCATCCATTTGAGGGGGGCCGACAGAGGAACTAGAAGTTGAAGCCTCAGACCTACCCTTTCTTCTGTCTCTATCATCCTTACTCCTAAGCTTGTCAACTGCCAAAATATTGGATTCTACTTCAAGGGTTGCATCTTTCATATGAGCCAAGGAGGTGGCTCTTCTTTCTCTCAAAATGAGGAAAAACTTAGGGTCGAAAGTACTAGCATAAGTCATCTTGGCAGAGGTTTCTGTAGGCTTAAATTCAGAAAGAATATTTGTATACATCTTATTAAATCTCTTCGAGAAGTTTGAAACAACTTCCTGCTATTCTCTCTTAAGTGCCCCAATTTTTGTAGAATAATAAAGGAGATATTTTTTATTCCCCTAGTGTCTCAAGAATGAATTATCCAGAGCAACAATCCTGTCAACAGATCTAGGAGGCAAGTCCTTAAACCAATCCCTGGCACCACCATCAAGGCTCTGCAAAAAAAATCTCATCCACACATCTTTATTTTCGATGGCCTGAATCTTTGCAAATCTATAAAAGGATGCAAGGTGCTCTTCTGCAGTCATGTCTCCCTCTCCTATGAATTGGGGCATGTACTTAAGGTAGTCTGTGGTTGGGAGAGAATTCATAGGCTGAGGTAAAACCAGAGGGGCGTATCTAGCAACCAATATCTCAGCCATCATGTTCCTATTAGGATTAGCACCTGCCATTTGGATGTGAACTGGAGGAGAACCAGGAGGAGATGGAGTTCGGACAGGCGAGACCGGGGCTTTGCTTCTGGGAGAAAAAGGAAAAGGATGAGCGTTAGGATATAAATATGAGGGGATAGAGGGGATAGAGGTAACAGAGGTTTCTCCTTCTGTAAATGCAACAACTCTAATAGGAGGAGTAATAAAGTCTGGAGTAGGAAAGACTTCGAAGGTCAAAGCTCTCTCCTTCCACTTCAAAACTTTGGGGGAGAAAGGGGTGTCAAAGCCCTCTCCTTCCAAACCAATAATAGGAGGGGAGAAATCGGAAGGAAAACTTCCAAAACTTCAATTTCTATAAACTCCAGTAGTTTGTATAATAGGAGAATCAAAAACAGTTACTAGAGTTTGTAAAGAGGGATTATGCAAATTATCAAAAAAACTTGGTACAACAATGGAGGTACCTTTTTGAGTGGTCTTTCCCTTTTTGATAATTTCCTCTGGGTCAGCTTCATGCGTTGCTAGAGGAAACAGTGAAGTGGACCTCTTGTGTCTGCCTTTAGGAGCCAGAACTGAAACAGTGGAGTCGAAACAATGGATTCGCCAGGTGAAAGTTGCAATATTGAATGGTACTGATATCTGATGCACCTTCAAAATCAGAGCTTTTTGTTGTTCTGTCCCAGGGAAAAGTCTTCACTTCATTCCTGGCAAAGGCACCATGAATGTTAGCACTAAAAGTCACCCTTAGATTGTGGGAGGATAAGCCCAGTACCCATCAAAATGTTTGGTGGATGTTTGATTTATGTGAGTGGAGGTCAAATGGGGAAAACTCAATACAGGAATGATGTTCAACATAGAACTAGACAAGAAATGCACAGGGAAGTGAGGACCATAAATAACTTCATTCAGTGAATTGAGTTTAAGTGTGAATAGAGGAAAGACTTAGTAAGAAAGGTGGAAAAGACTGTTATGGGCATCAGGCCTTCAAGCAGCTTGGAGAAGAAAAACTCAGACTCAAGATCACTCTTAAGCTCAAGCTTCAAACACTGAAATATGTCCAAACAACACAGTCACAACAACACAATGATCAAACCTACACCACCATGCAGCTACAAAAACTCGACTGGATCCTCTATGCTTGATCCATTCAGTGTAAGAGGGGAAAAGATCACAAGGAAGATGACTAAAATTGTTCACGATACCGCTGCAATCAAATCTACATTACAACAACATAACAACCCTCGACTAGATCCTCCATTTCTGAGTGTTTTAGCTCAATTTTTACAAAGAGATGAAAAGAGGTTGACTTCTATTAATCTGAAAGTCTCAAATCCGATACATAACCAGAGAATAGTTCTAGCATCAAAACATTACAAAATAGGGAGCTCTTCTCCACCAGTTGCTGACCTTAACAAAATATAAAAACTATCACTTTATACTCAGAACAGTCCCTGACTATCAGGAGTGTGATCTGATCACTACAATCAAATCTTTGCATCGACGACTTCTTTGGTCAGATTGAACGTGTGTCCCTTTGTCAGATGCGAGCTCAGATCAACATGGGTCTGTAGGCAAATCTGCTCCCAGGGCTACCACGGGCTAATGGTTTAGTTCCCACGGTCGGGCCTTTTGTGACTTCCATTTATGGGGTGAGCCGAGGTTTCAACCACCAAACCTACCTTCCATTAATTACTTTTTCTCAGAGATTGAACAAGACTTAATGCTCAGGGGCATGACCACTTGCTTCTATCGAATAGGATGCCATATAAACATGTAATTGTGGGGCCTCTCAGAGGTGGTTTGGGTTCAAACCGATTTTGGGCTTGCAATCCATCACATTTCGCAACGTAGTATTTTTGCCATACCATGGTTTCCATTGCAGGACCACTCAAGAAAAATATCGCCCGTGCATGTTGCGTCCTCGCAATAGACTATGGCCGTTGATCTGGTCATGATCTGAGATCTGGGCGCACCGGCTATATTTGGCACCACTGCCAAGCTTACTTGCCCACCAAATTTAGGATCTGCCAAATGTGTGCTTTGGGGTGGGACGCTACTTTTGGCGTTGAACAATAACACCTCCTGAAGGATGATATAACGTGGAGGCTAGATGTCACCATGATGATCTGTAGTGGATGGAGAGGTAACATGTGTCACTTGAAAATAGGTTGGAGGCGTGTCTGAGAATACTTGAAAAGAGTGCCACGTTTCAAAACCATAAGGGCTCCACCTATCTGTGTTGATAGACGACATGCATTTGGCTCTCCAGGGCTCAGGGGCTACACTCTTGTTTACCTGCTATGATTTTACCTAGAGCTATGGATCTGGTGACACATGGCTCTTTGAATTGGACATCCGAGATCCACTCCGAGTCTCCGGGCTCTGGGAGAATCAAAACTCAAACCTGGGTTTCCAAGTTATTTTAACCGGAGCCATGGATCTGATGATGTGTGTCTTCTTGAATGGATGACCGAGATCCACTCCGGGTCTTTGGGCTCCGGGAGAATCAAAACTCAAACTTCGCTTTTCCCATGGATTTTACTCAGAGTCATAGATATAATGACGTGTGGCCCTCCTGAGATCGATGGTTGAGATCCCTTCATGGCTCCGTGCTTCGGACTTCTCAATAGTCAAACTTTATTTTTCCCAAGAAAATTCGTTGGAGCTAGGGATCTGATGACGTGTGGATCCTGTATTTGGACAACTGAGATCCACTTCAGGTCTTCAGGGTTATGGAAAATCTAAAACATCCTCTTCCTTCAACTTCTTTTACCTGGAGCTATGGATCCGCTGACGCATGGCCCCATCGATGGATAGTCCAGAATCACTTCAGGCCTTCGGGGCTTTTAATCGAGCTATATTTTGTGTAACTTTGAAATCTCAAATACCCGGGGGATGTTAATCTAGAATTCTCCTGGAATATCCGTCACTGACAAAATTCAACCTGTCTGTTGCTTGCGCTTCGAGCCTGAAATGGACTGCCATGAAAGTTGTGCCTAGCATTCATGGCTACGGCCTGAGTGAACAAGGACTTGGAAGACTTGTTGTGGGCTGGGAAAAACATAGAGAACAATGACTAAAACAAAGGAGATGAGTGTTCATCCTTAGATAAAAATAGATAGGCTTAGGGCCAAGACTTTCTTCGGGTAAGAGATCAAGGGGAATCAGGGCACTCGAACAAACGGAGCAAACAAAAAATGACTTTAACTATTGAAGGGGAAAATTCAATATCTGGCCTGTGAAAAGGAGAGAGACAGGGAAAGGATACAGACTTAGGTATTCTTAACAACGAACACATACGATTCCAGACAACATTATGTGATAACGTTTGGCTCCATAGGGGATGACATGCTCCCTGTGAGATGCCAAGAACGCGTAGCTTCAGTGCCTTAGCTATTGGGTTATGGAGTCTCTTATTAAAATAAAAAGTAAAAATAAAAACAAAAAGGGAGTGGTATTTACAATGGCAGGATGTCAATCACGGCCTAAACAAAAAATTTCTTGAGAAAATGCCCATTGAAATGGCCACCCAAAACCTCAGAATCCTCTAAGTTCTGCAATTCATAAGTGTTGTTCGGAAAAACCTTAGAAATATTGAAGGGGCCAATCCACAAGGCTTCAAATTTACCATGTTTTCCCTTGTCTTTCTTGGGTGCATCCAATTTGAGAACCAGATCCCCCAGCTGGAAATTTTCCTTGCTCGCGATCTTGTCCAAATCACATTTTATTTTCTGCTGATGGTCTTGTGCTTTATCAAGAAACTGCTCCCTGGTCTGCTGCACTTCTACCAGCTGCAGTATCCTCCTGAAAATGTCATCATGTTCTCCTTGGTAGTCCCGGAGGAACTTCGCCACAGGCAAATAAATCTGAGTAGGAAAGATTGCCTCAATGCCATACACTAGCTGGAAAGGAGAAATTCCCAGTGATCTTTTTGTGGCCGTAACTCTGTCTGCAAACCTCAACTTCAAATCCCAGGCTTTCTTGTTGTCTTCTAATAGTCTTTTGATGATCTTTATGTTGGATTACTGAGAGGGGGGGTGAATCGGTAATAACGTAATTATAATCATTTTTCTTCAAATGTTATATCAATGTAGAATTATTATCCAATAATGAGCAGTAATAAATAAACAATCACACACATACACAGTACACTAGTGTTTTACGTGGAAACCCAAATTGGGATAAAACCACGTAATGTTTTTTCTTATATGTCTTGAAGAATTACATTCATTGGAAGCACC
>ML780177.1:655089-676898 GCA_009831015.1 Picea engelmannii | reverse complement strand
CCATATTTACTTCTTATCAACCATGAAAAAACAATAATGAGTCATATTTACATCAAACACTATTGGGTCTATTACCCAAACCTTTGTGCTACGGGTCTTTCTTCAAGGGTTGACATCAATGACAACCAACCTTAATCAACACTTTATGAAGGTCTTGTTATAAGACTTTGCTAAACCATTTCCCTGAGGGTAGTAGGGATTAGAATGGAATAGTGTGATCCCATACTGCTCATAGAAATTAATGAATGGCTCAGCTATGAAAGAGGGAGCATTGTCTATGACAATCCTGCTTAGACAACCAAATTTGAATATGATGTCTTCAAGGAAATTTATGATCACCTTGTGGGAGGCACTCCTTGTAAGGATGGATTCTATCCATTTTGTAAAATAATCAGTGGCGGTCAAAATCCACCTATGCTGGCTACTCAAGGCTGGGTGGATCTCTCCAATGAAGTCGAAACCCCACTGCTGAAAAGGTCTAGAAACCGCTACAGGTTTCAAAGGCAAAGATTTGAGCTACTTCTTTCCAACAAACTTTGCACACTTGGTACAGGCTCTAATATTTTCACAAACATCAATAAAAAGGTTGGGCCAAAAATACCCATCTTTGATGATCTTATACACTATGGTCCTCCAAAAATGATGCCCCTCACATGAGCTGTCATGAAAATCAGAGATAGCTCTTTGGCCTTCTCGTGGGTCTAGACACCTCAATAGGACTCCCAGAGGATCCTTCCATTACAAAATCTTATCGATGATACAATACTTGATTTCTTTGAGTTTCAACGCTCTCACCTTGTTTTTACCCAAACCATCAGGGGGCCTCAACTTTTGTAGAAAGTAGATGATGTCTTTATACCAGGGGAATATTGCTAAGTTGGGGTTGACAGGAGAGTCTTCACCAACAATCTAAGCTTGTTGATTTTCTGAGTCTATATTCATGAAATTAACCTCCAATGCCTCATAATTTGATTTAGCCAGTAACCTGGCCAAACCTTAGCCTTTCACCAACCTAGTGGGTTTGATTTCCAGGTCAAACTCCATAATCTTGGTGATCCACTTGTTTCTTTTCCCATCTATATCAGGTTGGATCAGTATCTCTTTTAATGAATCCGATGGGACATATGCATTAACTTTCAAGTGAAGAATATAGATTTTGAAAGCCTTGAGGGCTTTCACTAAAGCATAAGCCTTCTTTTCCATGATATCATATCTCGTTTCTGCATCTCTTAGTTCTCTGCTGAAAAAGGAAATAGGATGTTCCATCCCATAAGAATTTCTCTATAGAAAAATAGTAGCTAATGTATCTGATGAAGTGAAGGAAAACATTAGAAATTCCTTGGAATAGTTTGGGATGATGAGCACAGGTGCTTCAGTCACTGCCCTCTTGATTTGGTTGAAAGAATTTCTGGACTCAATAGTCCATTTCACTCCATTCCCCTTTCTGAGCATGGTTGGAATGTATTTAACCAACTCAGCAAAATTAGAAATGAATCTCCTTAGAAAATTGATTTTACCCAAGAAAGGCTGAACCTCTTTCCTGGTTCTGGGAAAAGACAAGGATTGGATGGCCTCTACTCGTCTTGGATCAATTTTCACCCCTTCAGCCGACACAATATGCCCTAACAATTTTCCCTCTTGCATGGCAAATATATATTTCTTAGGATTGAGCGAAAGGCCAAGCCTTCGACACTTCAAGAAGACTTTCCTCATATGATAAAAATGCTATTTATCAAACCTGGAGAAAAATGTAATGCCATCCATGTAAATGACTACAAATTTTTCCTTTTCCCCAATGAAGGCGATGTCCATGGCTCGTTGGAAGGTTTCTCTTGCATTCATCAACCCAAAGGGCATTTTAGCATACATGAATGTGCCCCAAGGAGTTGTGAAAGTTTTCTTCTCTCTATCTTCAGGAAAGACAAAGATCTGATTGTACTAGGAGAAACCATCGACCATAGACATCTTGGATGAACCAGACACTCTCTACAAGATGTGCTCCATTTTCAGCAATGGGTAGTTATCTTTCTTGGAGAACGTGTTCAAATTTCTAAAATCAACACACAACCTGATTTCCCTATTCGTCTTCCTCACGGGAACCAAATTAACTACCCACTCTGAAAATATAAATGGGATGATGATCTGCGCATCCAACAGCTTCTTAACCTCCTTTTCCATAATCGGCAACAACATGGGATTTATCTGTCTGAGCTTCTGCTTGAAAGGTTTGGCATCCTCTTTCAAAGGGATTTTGTGTTCAATTATGCTGGTGTCATGTGTTCTCAAATCCTCGTATGTCCAAGCACAAAAAATCAACGAACTCCTTCAAGAGTCTGACATACTCAGCCCTTCGTTCTTTTGACAAGCTGCTAGACAATTTGACCCATTTGGGATCCTCCTCAGTTCCTATATTGCATTCAGTCACACTAGCTTCTTCAGTTGATCCTTCAACCTTTACAACAACATCATTTCTTTCAAACAATCTCTCCAAAGGGACAAGCCCCTTTGGAATATGGTTACTAGAAAACTAAACAATATGATGGTTAGCAATCTTATTCATAAAAACATTAGCATGAGGGATTTCTTCAGACTCCTGATCCTGATCAATATGCATATCAAAAAATTCATCCATAGTCTCAAGGAACTTCTTAATCTCAATATCATCCTGGAATACCTTCCAATGTTTGACATTGTCAGGGATAGAGGGTATGTATTTTATCTCCACCTCATACTTGAGTTTTGGGTGAAAAGGGACCTTGAAATAACTTGATGAGACTGCCAAGGAATCTGCCACAGAGTTCTCCTCCCTTGGAACAAATGAAATATTAAAATCCAATAATAAACTATCAATCATATCCCATACTTCATTTCTATAGGCCCTTAACCTCGGGTGCTTAGCCTGATGCAAATTTCTAACTTGATGAACAATCAGCTCAGCGTCTCCAAACACTACTAGTTCCTCAATTTTCATGTCTTTTCCAGATCTCAAACTGAAGACAAGAGCCTCATATTCTTCCATGTTGTTTGTTGTTTCAAATTCCAACTTGGATGACAGAGATATGGTCTCTTGGGTGGGGGAAATGAAAATTACTCCAACACCAACACTTTCCTTAGAAAAGGGTCCATCAAAAAACATTTTCCACATAGAGGTATTGTGGGGAGACTCTTTCCAAAAGGTAATAGGCTACTTTCTGATTTCAATAGGAGGTTGAGGAACATCAGAGAGATGAAAAATATTAGTTCCTAAATCAGTATCGACCTAGAAAATGGGGTGGTTGATGCGATTGGCCCCATCATTGATAATTTAGGCAAGTTGTGCTTATCTATAAATCCTTCAGTGTTCCCCTCCAAATATAGGGATGGTGGCATATGACAGATCCATCTGCAAAGTTCCCCCTAGTATTTTGATCCATGATCTAGACAAGAGCATCTCGAACTTAGGGGGGACATTAGCTACCACTATGTCCATGACCACACTCTTCATTGGCAATTGAAACAAGGAGACATACAGGTCCTTAATAACCCCGAGGCATTTCACCTTCTTGGAATCGAATGAATATAGGTCATGGTGCATTTTTGTAACCTCCAACCCAAGATCATCCATGAAAATTTTAGTCATGAGATTATGAGATTCCCCTGAATCCATCAAGCAGTTGTACAACACCTTATCATGGATGTTCATTGAAGTGTATAAAGGAGGTGAGGAATCATCTCTATCCTCCACCAAAGGTCCCAGTATGACAGCATGATTTTCATATTGGAGATTGACTGAGTTTTAGTGATGAGATGAAGGTTTAGGCTACAATATTTTGGAGAGGCACCTTTTCAATCCCTCATGCTCGACTAACTCTGAAAGAGGTACAGGGATCCTAATCTTTTGAATCTCATTCTCAAAGAGGAAAGAGGAGGGAGACTTCAAAATATCCTTCACTTCTAGGATTGGGATTTTGACCATTGGCGGGGGGTTTACCTCCTTTTCTTTAATGCCATCTGCTACATTTTTTATAGGCTTCTCTGCTCTAGTAGGTTGATCAAAAATATCTAGCTTCCCTTCTTTTTTCTTTGACCTTGGGCTATATCTATTGGGATTATGGCTGGTATTTTTCTCCCTTCTTAGCTCATTTATTTGGCTATCCATGAGATACTCCTCATATGCAGATTGGGTCAGATGAGGAAATGAGGAAGTGTCTCCAAGACAATGGATTTCAAGATCATCATCTTCTTCCTCTCCTTCCTCATCAGTAGCAAGGTTATTTTGGAGAGGAGATTGAATTATCTTATCATCTCTGTCCTTGTCTCTTCAATCTCTTTAGATGATCTAAGGGGCATTGTTTGGTCTTTTGAAACTACCCCTATTATCAGGATTTTGAAAATTCCTATAGCTCTGCTTTCCTTCCAATTCCCACCTTTCCATTTTAGCAGAAAGTGATTTTAATAGCTTGGTCATTTCATCCATTTGAGGGAGGGAAGTAGAGGAACTAGAATTCGAAGCCTCAGACCTACCCTTTCTTCTATCTCTATCAGCCTTACTCCTAATCTTTTCAACTGCCAAAATATTAGATTCTAATTCAAGGGTTGCATCTTGCATATGAGCCAAGGAGGTGGCTCTTCTTTCTCTCAACATGAGGCAAAACTCGGGGTCAAAAGTACTAGCATTAATCATCTTGGAAGAGGTTTTTGTAGGATTAAACTCAGTGGGAATATTTTTATACATCTTATTAAATCTCTTCGAGAAGTCTGAAACAACTTCCCCCTCTTCTCTCTTAAGTGCCCCAAATTTTGTAAAATAATAAAGGAGATCTTTTTTATTCCCCCAATGTCTCAAGAATGAATTGTCCAGATAAGCAATACCATTGAATTGTCTTGGTCAGCTTCATGCGTTGCTAGAGGCAGTAGTGAAGTGGACCTCATGTGTCTGCCTTTAGGAGCCATAAATGAAACAGTGGATTCACCAGGTGCAAGTTGGAATCTTCAATGGTACTGATATCTGATGCATCTTTAGAATCATATATTTTTTGTCATTCTATCCCAAGGAAAAGTCTTCAATTCATCCCCGACAAAGGAACCATGAATGTTAGCACTAAAAGTCACCCTTAGATTGCGGGAGGATAATCCCAGTACCCATCAAAATGTTTGGTGGATGTTTGATTTATGTGAGTGGAGGTCAAATGGGGAAAATTCAATATAGGAATGATGTTCAACACAGAACTAGACAAGAAATGCACAGGGAAGTGAGGACCATAACTAACTTCATTCATTTAATTGAGTTTAAGTGTGAGCAAAGGGAAGACTTAGTAAGAAAGGTGGACAAGACTTCTATGGGCATCAAGCCTTCAAGAAGCTTGGAGAAGAAAAACTCAGACTCAAGATCACTCTTAAGCTCAAGCTTCAGACATTGAAATATGTCCAAACAACACAGTCACAACAACACAATGATCAAACCTACACCACCATGCAGCTACAACAACTCGACTGGATCCTCTATGCTCGAGCCTTTCAGTGTAAGAGGGGAAAAGATCACAAGGAAGATGACTAAAATTGTTCACGATATCACTGCAATCAAACCTACATTACAACAACATAACAACCCTCGACTAGATCCTCCATGCCTGAGTGTTTTAGCACAGTTTTTACAAAGAGATGAAAAGAGGTTGACTTCTATTAATCTGAAAGTCTCAAATCCAATACATAACCAGAGAAAAGTTATGGCATAAAAACAATACAAAATAGGGAACTCTTCTCCACTAGTTGACGACCTTAACAAAATATAAAAACTATCTCTTTATACTCAGAACAGTCCCCGACTATCAGGAGTGTGATCTTATCACTACAATCAAAACTTTGTGTCGATGACTTCTTCGGTCAGACTAAATGTGCGTCCCTCTGTCAGACGCGAGCTCAGAGCAGCATGGGTATGTAGGTAAATCTGATCGCAAGGGTACCATGGGCTGACGGTTCAGTCCCCATGGTCGGGCCTTCCATGCCTTCCATTTATGGGGTGAGCTGAGGTTTCAACCACCAAACCTACCTTCCATTAACTGGTTTTCCTCAGATATTGACCAAGACTTAATGCTCAGGGGTGCGACCACTTGCTGCTATCGGATAGGATGCCATATAAACATGTAATTGCGGGGCCTCTCAGAGGTGGTTTGGGTTTAGACTACTTTTGGTCTTACAATCCATCACATTTACCAACGTAGTAGTTTCTCCATACCATGGTTTCCAATGTGGGACCGCTCAAGAAAAATATCGTCCGAGCATGTTGTGTCCCCGTAATAGACTATGGCCATTGATCTAGTCATGATTAGATATCTGGGTGCACCAACTAGATTTGGCACCACCACCAATATTACTCGCCCACCAACTTTAGGATCTTCCAAAAGTGTGCTTTGGGGTGGGGCGCTACTTTTGGCGTTGAACAATGACACCTCCCAGAGGATGATCGAAGGTGGAGGCCAGATTTCACCATGTTGATATGTCATGGATGGAGAGGTAACATTTGTCACTTGAAAACAGGCTGGAGGCATGTCTGAGAAAACTTGAAAAGAGTGCCACGTGTCAAAACCATAAGGGTGCCACATGTCTATGTTGATAGCCGACATGCATTTGGCTCTCCAAGGCTCAGGGGTTACACTCTTGTTTACCTGCTATGATTTTACCCAGAGCTATGGATATGGAGACATGTGGCTCTTTGAATTGGACGGTCGAGATCCACTCCGAGTCTCCGGGCTCTGGGAGAATCAAAACTCAAACCTGGGCTTCCAAGTTCTTTTACCCGGAGCCATGGATCTATTGATGTGTGTCTTCTTGAATGGATGACCGAGATCCACTCTGGGTCTCTGGGCTCCGGGAGAATCAAAACTCAAAATTCACTTTTCCCATGGATTTTACTTGGAGTCATAGATCTAATGACGCGTGGACCTCCTGAGATCGACGGCTAAGATTACTTCGTGCCTCCGGGCTTCAGACTTCTCAATAGTCAAAATTTATTTTCCCCAAGAAAATTTGTCGGAGCTGGGGATCTAACGACGCGTGGCTCCTATATTTGGACGGCCGAGATCCACTTCGGGTCTTTGAGCTCCAGGAAAATCAAAACTCAAACCTCCTCTACCGTCAACTGCTTTTACCCAGAGCTATGCATCCGCTGACACATGGCCCCACTGATGGATGGTCCAGATTCACTTTGGGCCTTCAAGGCTTTTAATGGAGCTATATTTCGTGTAACTTTGAAATCTTGAATACCCGAAGGCCGTTAATATGGAATCTTTGCCGCTGAAAAAATTTAACCTGTCTGTTGCTTGAGCTTCGAGCCCGAAATGGACTGCCATGAAAGCTGCACCTAGCGTCCATGGTTGCGACCTGAGTGAACAAGGACTTGGATGACTTGTTGTGGGCTGGGGAAAATAGAGAAAACTGTGACTAAAACAAAGGAGACGAGTTTTCATCCTTAGATAAAAATAGATAGATTTAGGGCCAAGACTTCCTTCGGGTAATACATCAAGGGGAATCAAGGTGCTCAAACAAAAGGAGCAAACAAAAAATGAATTTAATAGTTGAAGGGGAAAATTCAAGATATGACCTACGAAAAGGAGAGATACAAGGAAAGGATACATACTTAGGTATTCTTAACAACGAACACATACGACTCCTGACAAGATTATGTGATGACAGGAACCCATTGCTACCATCGCAACCAAAAAGATACAACCAGAAGAACCATAGGTGCCTAAGGAGGAGGAGCGTCTCTTCCATTCACATATGTGGGTGAAGGGGTCCACATTGAATTTCATTGTTGACAGTGGTAGTCAAAATAACCTGAAATAAGCTAAGGTCATAAAACTAATGAAGCTACCAATAATGCCACACCCCAAAACATACACCATCGGATGGTTGAGCAAGGGACGAGACATTTGCATCAGTCAACAATGTCTCATATCCTACGACATCAAGCCCTTCAAATATGAGGTAATTTTTTATGTTGACCCACTCAAATTTTGTGATCTTATTTTTGGAAAACCATATATGTAGAAAATTCACGTTTTTTATGAGTCTCGGCCACATCGTTTCATTGATACTCTAGGGGATCAATGCTACAAGGTACTAGAGGTGGTTTCGACCAAAAACACTTCATTGATTTTGAAACAATTGTTCTGTAAAATAATCTCTCATACCACAAATTTTATCCTCTTCATGATTTGGTTATAAAGTGAGTTGAAGGACATTGTGACCACTACAATCCCGACCCAATAACTTTCTATAAAACACAATAAATTTGACAAGATTGTAGAGGAGAACAAAGATATTTTTTATTCACCTACGGGGGTGCCTCTGTAATGTCAAGTCAAGCATTTCATTGACTTGGTACCTAGTGCTCCCTTACCCAATAGTCCAATCTATAGACACTCATTTCCAGAAAATGAGAGTCTTCCATATGTTCAACAAAGTTATAACAAAGCCCTTCATAACTATTGAAATATTTTAACTTCAAAGAATATTCTAATTATAATTGAGTTATTATCGTATATATCAAATTCCCTTTTGTGGATTGATCATGTCGGGTCTTGTATAAGACCAAATCCCCTTTTGAGGATTGGTCAAACCATGGTTATATGGTGGTGTTTGTAAAGTCATCCCCTGGGATTTAATAAAGTGGTTTTAACCACTACTGGAAGAATTCAGCCTTACTTGATGAAGAGACATAACCATAGTGCCTCCTCAACTAGTATTTATAAGTGAGGAGGGTGCCTCATTTGTTCACTCACTCACTCACACTTCTAGTGCGCATATTTTGAAGGTAGTTGTAGTTTCAAGAAGGATAGAGAGGTGCATGCTCATTCCTAATCTTTTCTTGGTGGTTTTGGTCTTTAGTCTTGGCGTTGTATTGGCAATCTATTATTGATGAATTTTTTGCTTGGTTTTCTCACCAATGAGGGTTTCCCAGGATAAATGTTGTGTACCTTGTGATTGTGTTTCTTTCAATGATCCTGCTTATGTTGGTATTCTCTAGTAAACTGAAAAGAACTTAATAAAAAACTCTAAATTTAACATGGTATCGGAGCTTGACTGAATAGAGCACCTTTCACTAGGTATCCAAAAGCATCACTATTGTTGTACAAGAAAATTAGGGATTTTTATTGGAAATGAATTTTTGACTAAAAACCATCTAGGGAAGTGTGACCTACCCTAGTGCATCATTTGGCAGCTTGAGCGCACCTTTTCAGTGGCCAGAGCCTCCAGAAAATAAAACCCTAGTTTTGACTGGTACCAGAAAACTAGAAAACCAAGAAACCAAAACCAACACCAGAAGTACCAATCTAGATTTGCGCAGGTCCAATTTCAAGGGGTAAATTTGGATTTTTTGAAAATAGACAACTCCAACCTACTCACCTCATCCCAACGCATCTCCTAGTAAGTTCAAATTCACTTTCTAAGCAATTTCATTTTTTGGTCATTTTCCTAGCTCTAGGTCAAGATGTCTGCAAGCACCAAGCTTGTTGACAAGTTAGAAGGTGTGGAAAAATTTCGTGCTTGGAAGTACAGAAATGGACTCATTATTGAATAGAATGTCCTTGAAAAATTCATAAAATAAAATGTACCAGAACCCGAATAAGATGCAACCAAAGAAAAATACAAGAAGGATATAGTTAGGACCAAAAGGATCATTGTAGACTCCAATAAATATCACTTGATCCCTCAAGTATCTTCCAAGAATACTCCAAAGTAGATGTTTGAATCCCTAACTAGAATGTATGAAGGAAATAACATCAACTAGAAGATGAACTTCATAACCCAACTCAAGAATAAAAATATGCAAAAATGAGAAACAGTTCAAGACTATTTATCTAGGGTTACTCATTTCAAAGAACATCTAGAATCAATTGGAGACAACTTGGATGAATATGAACTCATCATGGCAACTCTTAATGGTATCACAAGACCTTGGGATGCCTTCATCCAAACCATTAGTGCAAGAAAAGAAAAACTCCAATTTGACATTCTTTGGGAAGAGTGTGTTAAAAAAGAAGCAAGAGTAGCCAACCGAGAAGAAGTGATATTAAGGGATGAAGACCAAGCCCTAAATTATCATTCTAAAGGAGGAAAGAAAAGGTATCATTTCCAAAAGGAGACCCACCTCTATAAGGAATCTCACTCCCCAAAGAGATTCACCCACTTCCATAAAGAATCTCACCCTCCAAGGAGATTCCAGAAATATCAGAAGGGTCAAAGAAAAGAAAAAGATCTATCCTCGTATCAATGTTATCATTGTGATAATATGAGACACATTGCTAAGAATTGTCTTTCCATAAGGGAAGAATACAAGAATAGAAATAAAAAAATACATCATTCCCATGCAGTTGAATATGATGAGCCACCCACGAAGTTAACTAAAGAAGAGAATGAAGATTATGTTTTATTTTCCTCCCTCTCAGGATCTGTGACACCTGGAGAGGGTACTTGGCTCATAGACAGTGGTGCCTCTAAGAACATGAGAGGTCAGAGAGACATTCTCTCTAGCCTTACAAAAAAGGACTTTCCCCAGAAAGTTTCATTTGGAGATGAGTATCAATATCCTATCAAAGGAATGGGAGAATCCACCTACAAACTTGATTCAAGGACTCTGATGAGAATGAAGGATGTACTTTATGTACCAGGTTTGACAAAGAACTTACTTTCTATTTTATCTCTAGATAAGAAAGGTTTCAGGGTGGTGTTCATAGATGGTGAAGTTCTTATGTGGTCTAAAAGAAAATCCATAGAATATGCAATTGTTATTGGAACAAAAGAAGGTGGCTTGATGATCTGGGAGGATCTAGAGAACATATCAGAAGTTTCAGAAGTGTCCTAGGAGGCTCAGAATGGCCTCGACAAATGAGAAAGGGAAAAAACTCAAAGTCCTCAAAGATTAGGAAAATCGGCATCATCGCGAAGAGAACGTCGCAAGATTTCCAATGTCGTAAATGGTTCGTCAAACAGAGTTACGAATCGAAAGATATTCACAGTTAAAGTTTTGGTCAACCTAACCCAGTCAACAGGGATGAGTAAACATCCATATCGTTGGCGTTAGCATTAGTACAGATGATGTCAGCATCTGTACAAAGTACGTGGCACAGTCATAGAGAGACACATGTCCTGATGACATCAACATGCTGGCATGGCAGCATCAGAGGCTTCCACGTGTCACTCATTTTTGTCGTTTTCAGATCGACCTGACCTGTGAACCAATGAAATTGTGACATGTGACAGTCCATACAACCATGTGGCATCCGTACAGCCACATGGTAGGTGACGTGGAAATCGTACTGGACGTGGTAAGTGACTTGGCATTTGTACAGGACGTGGAAGGCACAATGGCAGTGACATCATCATGATGACATGTCCCAATGACAGCGTGCCACGTGGCATGTTGATTTGGCACTTTAGGTCGCCAAAAGGGCCAATGAAAATGTGACACATGGCACCCTTAGGTGATTCCATGTGGCACCACCCAGGATACACCACATGGCCTACTGATAGCGTGACAAGTGGCAGGTACAGTCAGTAGCTTGGCAGACAAGTGGGCTAATGGATGACTGCCACATGGCCCAATCATGGGATGCCACGTGGAAGTGGGAAAATTCCCAATGAGGGCCAATAACCAAAATTCCAATTTAAAAAATAGGTTGGCCAATGACCAACCCCAAATCCTCCAAACTTAGTAGCGATCACACCAAGCTTGGTGGAAAAACCCACCATATCCATCCACGAAATTTGGCGGACCCCAAAATTGAATATGGTTATAACGAATGGGTAAAGTGGGAGGCCTGCGGGTTGGACCTCGGGATCTCCCTAACAACAAACCTTAAATTAATACAAATTTCCAACAAACCAATGACCGATGGTTGGTAAATCTGCCCAGAATTTTGATAAAAGGGTGTGTCTTACCAATGCATGAAGGAGGAGGAGCGCGCCTAGTCCGTACGAGGTCGTGCGACAATATGGTTTTCGATGCATTTCAGTGCATTAATTGCAGAGTTGCATGCAGATCGAGGCAGAGATCCAGAGAAGGCCTAAAGATGACAGTGTCCAATGGAGACAATTTGACAGTCGATTTTGGGTAATTCGATGACGTGAATCCAATGGCGATGTTTGTTTCGGTAGCAGAGACTCCAATCATCGGGCTAAATTTTTGAAGAGTCAATGCAAGCATGTTTTTTATTATGTTGTTTTCTCATTGAATGTTGCAGCATAGCATGTTTGATACAGGTCTTGAAGGAGCATGGAGAGGTTGTAGCAAGGAAACAAGACTAGCTTATTCCTTATATTTCTTCCTTTCTTCTCTTCTTACACATAACCAAATCAACTACATGTGAAAGAGACTTTATGGCACTTGGATGATAAGTGGCCAACAATGCAGTCATGAATATTGTAGTTTCGGGATCTGTGTATGGGCTGCATATATGCTTGGATATGAGCACCATATCTAAGGCATTCTATGGCTCCATGATGATGGGGGTCATTTATTATTCTTCCTCTTTTTTTGTATTGAGTATGTGGGAATGATGTCCATGTCAGCATCATGGATGCCTCATGAGCATGATAACTTGTGAAGCTTGTGAACATTCATGATCACATTACGATCTCTTGTAGTCGTCACCAAAAATGGACTCTGGCCTTACAATTTGTAAAGGAGAGACATCATTATAGGGAGGAGAATAAAGCAATCAAGCTTTGGGGCAAGACCCGAAGATGTATAGCCCACATCAAGAAAAAATTGTTATCAAGGGAAGTGTCATATCTCTTATGTGTATTATGTTCTTATGTTGTTTTTCATGAATTTACACACGTAGATTATTAAATGCAAGCATGACATATAACACATAAGGAAGCTAAAAGAGGCTTTAATTCAATTTGGATTCAAGTTTATAAAGACTTCAACTATACATTTAATTGAAATATGCTCAAGTAAAATGATCTATCATTGACCCTTTGAAGGAGTGACAGGATCAAACAATTATTGGAAAGTAATCACCCTCAGGTTCAAATCAAGTGGTATTAGAGAAGGCTTGATACCGGTTGCAGGTGTTGAAGCTGAGAATGGCGAGATCGCCAAAACAGTTGTGGTTCGATGAGCTTCAAGAGCTCAACCAAATCCTTCAAGCAGAGATTGTTGGATTGAAGACATTGATGCATATTGCAGAGGAGGAGAACCAAAGGTTGCAAAAGAAGATGCAAGCCATGAAGATGCAAATAGGGGAAGGCTCTACGAATGAGACGGTGATAAGACCATTTTGTGACCATGGAAACTTCACCAGTTATGGGTTCGAGGGCGACAGTGCAAATGAATTCACACTTTGTCAAGCAAGTGAAAATGACATCCAGGCATCCAGAAACTGAGGAGGATTCCTAGAAGCATCATACACTGATCCTTCTCACCAAGAACAACTGGACACACCTAAAGAAGTAGACCAAGAGTCCCAACTTGGGATGGAGGTAAATAAACCATGTTTAGTTCCTTTCTTTATTAATGTTGATGACTCTTTTAAAGTCCTTGAATAACATACTTAAAGATGATGAGAATGATAGGATACGAAGGAGGAGGCCTTGGAGCCAATGGCCAAGGTATTGTGGATCCCATCGAGGCAGTGGTTTGGCCTCGATATGATGGGATAGGTTATGTCCCAAAGGATGTTGGAGAAAGCTCCAAAACCATTCGAGAAGAAGACCCTAGGATAGTCACTGAGACCCTGGAAGTCAACAGTTCATCGGGAGATGAAAATGATTCAATGCAGGATGAGAGCACATATTTTCATGATCGAGGATTCGAGACATCTCTAGGCAGATATGAGCATCACAATGAAGGAGCTGAGGCCAAATCTTCTTTCCATTCTGACTCCCGATACAACTCACCGAGGTATAATAAATATCGAAACTCTAAAATTCAATTTGATTATAAGCATGTTAATAATATACAATAGAGCTTGTGGCATCAAAGACCATGCATTTTTTATGGATTGAATAACCATGAAGTGTCCTAGTGTTGGAAGAGAAAATCCTTGTACAGGAAGGTTATGGAAACTAGGGAAAGACAAGGATAGAAGATCTCTCTCCACACATATAGAGGAGCAGGGGAAATACACCTCTGAAGGAGAAAGGCTATTGTGGCCATTGTAGCAAATATGGACATCATGAGGCCACTTTTTGGGCCTTGCATCTAGATCTACATCCCAAGAGGAACAAGAAGATCAGGCAGATAGCTCCAAGGGAGACAACCAACCAGGCAGTGTTGCAGGGAAATCCGCCATCATGAGGAAACCAACTACCAAAGGAAGGACAACTCGGTAAAGAGGGCATGTTTGACGTAATGACTGAACGGATGGGGGAAATCCTTGAGTTAGTTGAGAGTGGCCATCTTTGTAAATCACATGTTGCGATTCAGACCCCATAGAAGGGCATTGTGTAAAAGTGATAATTGTTTGATTCACTTCTTTTCTTGCATATGTTGATATTTTTAGGCCTTGTGAGGTAGTTTGGGTATGGGTTTTGTTTTGTAATTCCAATGGACATGAAAATTATAATGTAAATACTTTTGGGGACCAAAATTCCTTTCATTTGGGAGGCATGATCTAGGAGGATCTAGAGAATATATTAGAAGTTTCAGAAGTGTCCCAGGACGCTGAGAATGGCCTCGACAAATGAGAAAGGGAAAAAAATAAAATTCCTCAAAGCTCATGACAATTGGCATCATCGCGAAGAGTGTGTTGCAATATTTCCAATGGTGTAAACAATTCATCAAACAGAGTTACAGATTGAAAGATATTCACAGTCAAAATTTTGGTCAACCTATCCTAGTTAGCAGGGATGAGTCAGCATCCGTACTATTGATGTCAGCATAAATACGAATGATTTCATCATTCGTACAGAGTACATGGCACATTCATAGAGAGACACGTGTCATGATGATGTCAGCATGCTGATTTGGCAACATTAGAGGTTGCCACGTGTCACTCATTTTTGGCGTTTTCAGGTCGACATGTGGACGAATGAAAATGTGACACGTGGTAGTTCGTACAACCATGTGGAATCTGTACAACCACATGGAAGGTGACATGGCATCGGTACCATACGTGGAAGGTGATGTGGCATCTGTACAGGATGTGGCAGGCACAGTGGTAGTGACGTCAGCATGCTGACGTGTCCCAATGACAATGTGCCATGTGGCATGCTGATTTGGCACTTTGGGCCGCCAAAAGGGCCAATGAAAATGTGACACATGGCACCCTTAGGTGACACCATGTGGCACCACCCATGATATGCCACATGGCCTATTGACAACATGACAAGTGGCAGGTACAATGAGCATCTTGGCAAACAAGTGGGCCAATGGATGGTCACCATGTGGCCCAGTCATGGGATGTCATGTGGTAGTGGGAAAATGATCGATGTGGTCCAATAACCAAAATTCCAATTTAAAAAAGGGGTTGGCCAACGACCAACCGCAAATCCGCCAACCTTAGCAGTGATCCCACCAAGCTTGGTGAAAAAACCCACCATATCCATCCACCAAATCCGGTGGACCCCAAAATTGAATATGGTTATAACGGATGGTTAAAGTGGGAGGCCCACGGGTTGGACCCCGGGATCTCCCCAGCAAAAAACCTTAAATTAATACAAATTGCCAATAGACCAATGACCGGTGGTTGGGAAATCCTCCCAGTATTTTGATAAAAAGGTGTGTCTTACCAATTCATGAAGGAGGAGGAATGTACGCAGTCCATATGAGGTCGGGAAACGGCATGGATTTCAATGCAGTTCGGTGCATTAATTGCAGATTTGCATGTAGATCGAGGCAGAGGTCCAGAGAAAGCCTGAAGGTGACAGTGTCCAATGGAGACAATTTGACAGTCGATTTTGGGTAATTCGACGACGTGAATCCAATGGTGATGTTTATTTCGGTAGCAGATACTCCGATCAACATGCTAAATTCTAGAAGAGATCACGTAAGCATGCTTTTTATTATTTTGTTTTCTCATTTAATGTTGCAGCATAGTATGCTTGATACAGGTTTGAAGGAGCATGGAGAGGCTGCAGCAAGGCAGCAAGACCAACTTATTCCTTTTATTTATTCCTTTCTTCTCTTCTTACACATAACCAAATCAGCGACATGTGAAAGAGACTTTATGGCACTTGGATGATAAGTGTCCAAAGAAGTAGTCAGGAATCTTGTAGTTTTGGGATTTATGTATGGGTTGCATATATGCTTGGATATGAGCAGTAGATCTAAAGCATTCTTTAGCTCCACGATGATGGGGGGATGGGAGTCATTTATTATTATTTCTCTTTTTTTGTATTGAGTATGTGGGAATGATGTCTATGTCAGCATCATGGATGCCTCATGAGCATGAGAACTTGTGAATATTGTAAACATTCCTGATCACATTACGATCTCTTATAGCCATCACTGAAAATGGACTTTAGCCTTACAACTTGTAAAGGAGAGACATAATTATAATGAGGAGACTAAAGAGTTCAATATTTGGGGCAAGACCCTGAGACGTAGCCCACATCGGGTGAACTATGTTATTAAGGGAAGTGTCATATCTCTTATGTGTATTATGTTCTTATATTGTTTTTCATGAATTTCTGCACATAGATTATTAAATTCAAGCATGACATATAACACATAAGGAAGCTAAAAGAGGATTTAATTCAATTTGGATTCAAGTCTATAAAGACTTCAACTATACCTTTAATTGAAATCAGTGCAAGTAAAACGATCTATAACTGACCCTTTGGAGGAGTGACAGGATCAAACAATTATTGGAAACTAATCACCCCCGGGTTCAGATCACTTGTATAAGTTAAGAGGTTACTCGGATGCAGCCTTGACTCACTCCACTAAGAGTCCATGTGAACTTTGGAATAGAAGACTAGCTCACATCAACTACAAAGCCTTACCATATGTAAGCAAGGTAGTTACAAGTTTACCTGAATTCAAGGTTAATAATGAAGGTGTGTGCAAGGGGTGTGTGCAAGGGATGTGCGCAAGGAAAGAACATAAAGAATCATTTCCCAAAGAGAGATAGTAAAGAAGAATGAATCTTGGAGCTCATCCACTTAGAAGTATGTGGTCCAATGCCATCAACCTCTCTAAGTGGGTATGTATACTATGTGTCATTTATTGATGATAATTCTCACAAGACTTGGGTTTATTTCTTGAAATCAAAAGATGAGGTACTCAGAAAGTTCAAGGAATTCAAAGCTTGGGTATAAAATCTCTCTGAAAGAAAAATCAAGATACGCAGGTTAGATAATGGAGGAGAATACACCTCAAATGAATTTGGAAGTTTTTGCAGAGATGTCGTGATTAAGAGGGAGCTCACCATTCCCTATAATCCTCAACAAAATGGTGTAGAAAAAAGAAAGAATCGAACAATAATGGAAGCAGTGAAGACTATGATCCACGATCAAGATCTTCCAATGCACTTATGGGTTGAAGCAGCAAGAACAACAGTTTATGTCCAAACCAGATTATCCCATAGTGCACTTGGATTCAAAAACCCCAAATAAATATTCTCCAGAAAGAAGCCAGAAGTAAGTCATCTCAAGATATTTGGTTGTCCAATGTTTGTACACATTCCAAAAGAAATGAGAACTAATATAGATCCTTCAGGAACGAAAGGAACATTTTTTGGATACTATGAGGTATCTAAGGCCTTCAAAATTTACATACCAGGTTACCATCATATTGAGATCAGTAGAGATGTAACCTTTCATTAAGATGCAACACTCAAAATATCAAGGAAATGTCAACTTGAAGAAGTATATGAAGAAGAACCTATAGCTCCCAGAGTTGAAAAACCTGTGAAGGAAGTTATAGTTACCCCTCATGATGATATTCTAGAAGGTCATGATGTGATAGAATCTCAAGAACCTCCCCAGATTACAATCTCTCACAAGAGAAATCCATCTTGGGCAATGGAACTTATTCAATATGGAGAGAAGTATGGTGCCCCAGAAGGAACCATGAGACAAAGCAAGAAACCTAATATATTCTCCAGTTATATGTCCTTGATATGTGCTCTCATGGAAAAGGAACATGCTTTCTTTGAAGAAGCCATTCAGAAGAAAGAATGGGTGGATGCCATGACGGAAGAATACCAGTCCATTATAAAGAATGATGTATGGGAAATAGTTTCCAAACCAAAGAACAAATATGTGGTATCTCCAAAATGGATATACAAGATAAAACATGTTGCAAATGTAAGTATTGAAAAACATAAAGCAAGGTTTGTAGCTTGTGGTTTTTCTCAAAAGGAAGACATTGATTATGAAGAGACGTTTGCTCATGTAGCCAGATACACTTCTATCAGAACCATCATAGCTCTTACAACCAAGATGAAGTGGAAGTTACCCCAGATGGATGTGAAAACAACGTTATTAAATGGTGTTATTGAAGAAGAAGTGTATATAGAACAACCACAAGGGTTTGAAGTTGAATATAGAAAGACTCATGTTTGCATATTGAAGAAAGCTCCGTACGGATTGAAGCAAGCTCCTAGAGCTTGGTATGATAGAATTGATAGTTTCCTAATGAGCTTGGGATTTACCAAGAGTAAAGTTGATTCTAACATTTACATTAAGGTCATGAATGATGAGCCAGTTATATTTTTATTGTATGTGGATGACTTATTCTTAACAAGAGAAGCAAATATCATCACATATTGTAAGAAGAAGCTCGCTACAAAATTTGAGATGAAAGACCTAGGCCTGATGCATTATTTCTTAGGTCTTGAAGTTTGGCAGAGCCCAAAGAAGATACTCTTTAACCAAGGGAAGTATGCAGATGAAATACTGAAGAGGTTTGACATGTTGGAATGTAAAGCCATGAATACACCCATGGAAACAAAGTTGAAGCTCCTGGTTGATACTTCATCAGAATTGGTTGATGCTACTATGTATAGACAGATCATTGGTTCATTGATGTATCTGATAAATACCAGGCCAGATATATGTTTTTTTGTGAACACCTTGTGTCGGTATCTGGTATATCCTAGACGTGTTCACCTTGTATCTACAAAGCATGTGATGAGATACCTTAAGGGTACATTAGAATATGGTCTATGTTATAATGGAGATCATGACTTCAGATTGTATGGTTATACTGATTCAAATTGGGATGGAAGTGTTTCTGATAAACAAAGCACTTCAGGATGTTGTTTCAGTCTAGAGTCATCCATGACTTCATGGCAGAGAAGGAAGCAATCCAGTATTGGTCTCGACACGACAGAAGTGGAATACATTGCAGCATGTTCCGCCAGTTGTGAAGCCATATGGATTCAAAAGTTGTTGTTGACGGGTCTATTTGATCTGGAGATGAAAGCCACCATGATTCTATGTGATAACCATAGTTGCATAAAGATGATAGAGAACCCAACGTTCCATGACAAGTCGAAGCACATAGAGATATGGTATCACTACATTCGTGATCTGGTGCAGAGAGGAGTTGTAAAGCTCCAATATGTTGGCACAGATGAGCAAGTTGCATATGTGTTACCCAAGCCTCTATCTCGTGTGAAGTTTGAATACTTCCGAGACATGCTTGGTATAGTCCGAAAGGACCTCCCTCGAAAGGGGGAGTGATGTTGATGATACTATGGTATCCTAACCAACAACGGGTAGCTCCGTCAGGATTTTATATCCTATGGGATTGATCATCCCCGGGCAGATCCCGAAGGTCTGGTAAGGACGGTCTGTCAGAGTACATGTGCATGTATATGCCAGTTGTGGTCAGTAGTGGTAGCTTTGTTAGGATTCCTGGGTAGTCCCTGAAGGTCCAGTTAGGACAGTCTATAAGAGTACCATGTGGTAGCTCCATTAAGATTTTACATCCTAGGGAATCTTATGATTCCTGGGTAGATCTCGAAGCTCTGTTAAGGATGGTCTTTTAGAGTACCACAAAATATTTTTGTTTCTCCTGCCTCATTCTGTTGTCATATGATGATGATGTTGTATGAGCCTCGTGTTGATTGTTGATGATGTCATATCAGCCTTGTGTTGTTGATGATGATGTTGTATTAACCTCATGTTGTTGATGATGGTGTTGGTGATGTTTTTGTCTTAGTGTTATGCTAATTGGTGTTGATGCAAATGATGATGATGTTATTCCATCTCCATGCTATGAATGATGATGTTATTGATGATGAGAAAAACTTTCGATGATTTGTAGATATGTCAGTCAATGTTCCAGATGTTGGTGATGTTTCTGCCCTCTCTCTCTCCCGATGATGTTGTATTGGGTTATGTATGTAGAATACCCTTCTCGTTAAGGGGGAGTATTGAAATATTGTAACTTCGAAGAATATTCTAATTATAATTTAGTTATTATCTTATAGATCAAATCCCCTTTTGTAGATTGATCACGTTGGGTCTTGTATAAGACAAAATATCCTTTTGAGGATTGGTCAAACCGTGGTTATATGGTGGTGTTTGTAAAGTCGGCCCCTGGGATTTAATAAAGAGGTTTTAACCACTATTGGAAGAATTCGGCCCTACATGATGAAGAGACATAACCCTAGTGCCTCCTCAACTAGAATTTATAAGTGAGGAGGGCGTCTCATTTGTTCACTCACTCACTCACACTTCTAGTGTGCATCTTTTGAATGTAGTTGCAATTGCTAGAATAACGAGAGAGAGGCACATGCTTAGTCCTAGTCTTTTCTTGGTGGTTTTGGTATTTAGTCTTGACATTGTATTGGAAATATATTATTGAGGAAGTTTTTGCTGGGTTTTCTCCCCCATGAGGGCTTCCCAGGATAAATGTTTTGTACCTTGTGATTGTGTTTCTTTCAGTGATCTTGCTTATGTTGTTATGCTCTAGTAAATTGAAAAGAACTTAACAAACAACTCTAAATTTAAAAATAACCCTATTGGCTACAACCCTTTTTAGGTGTTCTTGGAGTTCCAACCATTATCCCCCATTGATATAGCTCTGTGTACTACAGTTTCACAGACAGAGTCCTCACACACTCAGACTGAGGCAGATCAAGTAGTAAAATTTGTTTAACGGATCCAACACGTTCAACAACAGGTTCATGACATCCTTCAAAAGGCTAATGCCAAGTAAAAACAACAACACGACCAACATCAAGTTCCATGCTCAGGTTGGTGACAACAAATCATACAATATGTCGGATTGCCAAAGAATGACAACTCCTTCAGCAAGGAAAATAGCTCACTAAGATTCTAATTCAGCAAAAGTCTCTCTATATCCTATAGGAATTTGACGCAATGGGGACCATTGCTTCCTAAGGAGGGAGGATTGGTCCAGATAGAAATTTGTGGGCATCCACCTCTTCAATTGAATCAACATTTTTGATCCCATAGTTTTGATAAACCATGACTTTTACTATTGGTGGTATGAGCCCATGGTTTTTGTAACCCATGGTATTGTAAAATGAGAAAAAGAAAATAAAAACATACAATAATATTAAAATAAGTGAAACAATATGACTTTTGAGGGAAAGGGAATATGTAAGTATTATATATACGAGCCCCCCCCCCATTTGTAAAAGGATGTATTAATATTCCTTTATGATGTAGTCTACAAGGTCCCCCTTTCAACCTTTTGTAAAAAACAAATTGCTAATGAGTGTAGCGAAGATATTTTTCTCTTCACAGATAAGTTACGACCATTCTAGCAAATTTGTGTTCTACTATATTATTCATTGATAAAAGTTGGGTTTCACCACATTTATGTGTTCTTTGCGATAGTTTTGTTTGAATCTCAATTTGTTCTCAACATAATCTAGATCATTGACAGAGGGGGAGAG
>ML780177.1:619474-653307 GCA_009831015.1 Picea engelmannii | reverse complement strand
TATATATAATTGATCTTATAAATTTAAAAAAAATACTCCACACTACAACAATGGGTTTTCTACAATTATACAAATTTGTTTAAGGAAATTCCATTGTTAAGGTACTCAACATATACATTATATTTTGCTTGAAAAATAACATATCAATGTTATAAAAACTAAAATTTCACATAGTTATTCACAAATTATATAAATAAAAAATATATATTCGGAAAGTTAATTCAATTTCCTACATTTTATCTTTTTACACCATATTCAAATTCATTGTAAAAGTGCCTTGAATAATCACTCCAAGTTAAAAGACTGTTGTTTTTCCATGTCCACATTGCAACTAATGTATCATGAAAAACCATCATTAGATTTCATATATATATATATATAGTAAAGACTTTCAATTGTACACCAAGACTACATACTAATTTCATGGTTTGTTGACTTCATTAATCTTAAACATTTATATAAAACAATCTTATTTTTTTAAATATCCCCACACTAATACTACTTGTCCTCTACATGTATACCAATTTTAATAATTGATTTCATCATTAAGTACTGAGACGCTACACCAACAAAGACATATACATTGTACATTTGTAGTGTAGCTAGGGGGAATAATATGGGGTACCTAGGGAGATACCCACTGAAAATAATAGTAGATAAGTATTGTTATGTATAAAGACCAGTTTAATTAAAAAAGGTCTAGCGTGAATGTAATAAATGTAAGAGGACTTACTAGAAGGTTTTCCTTCTAAAAAGGTTCCCCCTCTATAATGTTCTTAGGTGGTTGGTAGCACTATATAAAGGGGTTCAATCAATGTAATGGGCAAGTTGAGAAGTATTGTATTTGGAGCGGTATCCCATTAGGAGGTTTCCCCCTCGAAAAGACAAGTGAACTTAGATATGTAATTAGTTTTTGACACTTAGAAGTGCTAGTGATTGTAGAAGGGTTAAAATGATCAATTGTATGGTGTTGTCATACCCTAAGGGTTTGATAATAATAAAGTGAGATTTCTTCTATAGTTTTTTTGGATCTATCGTAGCATTTTTGTATTCAGGGCTTTGCTACTTAACAAGTGGTATCAGAGCACTTTCTTCAGCCACCAAAAATGGACATATTTTTTTTATTTTGCATTTTTTTTTTAAGAAGAAAAAAGAGTAATGCAACACTCCAAACAATTCATGTAGTTTTTTGTTCAGAATTTGTATAAACTAGTTGTAGATCTGAGTTCCTCTCGGAAAAACAACCAATCTCAAAAAAAAATTGATCGAAATAGAATCTAAGAAGTGAAGTTATCATCATTTTAAAATCTGCAAATTTTCAAGGTTTTTCCATGGACAACCACGCTATTTTGTTGATTTTTGTAACAATTGGTGCCAAATTTGCCTAAAAAAATTACATATATGAGTTACTTTTGCAAAATTAACCCATTTCAAAACAATCCAAATCGGAGCTCTAGAACTAAAGATATCACTGATTTAAAATCAGTCATTTTTAGAGTTTTTTCGTGACCATAGCAAGATTGCAAAGCTCATAACCTTT
The DNA here is from genome assembly GCA_009831015.1 of Picea engelmannii. Classification (NCBI taxonomy): domain Eukaryota; kingdom Viridiplantae; phylum Streptophyta; class Pinopsida; order Pinales; family Pinaceae; genus Picea; species Picea engelmannii. The sequence continues at coordinate 651,767 of ML780177.1, read as the reverse complement.
GATAGAGTGCTCGGATTGCTACCAGACTAGTTCACTTGGATAGATATTTTTAAGAGATTTGTTTTGATATATTATGTGGTGTTTCCAATGGATATTCACTTTCAACTCCTCATGGAAATTCAATTGGAGTGCGAAGCCCTCAAGACATGGGTTCAAAAAGGTGTTCAAAATATTCATGCAGGTGTTCAAAATCTTCAGACAGATATTCAAGCGATCACACTTGCAATGCAAGAGTGATATATCATGCAAGAAATCAAGGACGAATATAATAAAAAACATATGCTTGGTATGATTTTGATGTCGATCGTAATGATTGGTATATAGATAGTTGTCATTTTGGGGATGACAACCACTTCCATCTTCAATTTGATAACTCTATTGAACCTTTTGTAGAGCACATCCTAGAGAGAAAACAAGATCCTTCTATGCATATCTCCTTCAGTTTTCTTATTCTCCAATACTAATGGATGATTTTTTTGCTCGCTCTACATATTTGGATCCACATGATCATTATAGCTCTTTGGAGTACCATTTGCAACTAGCTATTGAGTTTTGATATCTTCAGAGGGGAGTTCATATGAGCACCTGGACATGGGACCCCATATTATAGTGGAGCTTGGACTATTTCAACTTGGTATCTAGCACTTCTACATAGGACCCTACTCCATCCTACTTCAACATTATGGTCCACACTTATCCATGGGACCCTAGTATATGGTTGTACACCCTTATAACAAATGTGAGAACAACGCTTTCACAAGGGGGATGGAATGTAGTGTAGCTAGGGGGGATAATATGGAGTATATAGAAAGGTACCTAAGGAGAATAATAATAGATAAGTATTGTTATGTATAAAGGCCACTTTTAATAAATAATGCCTAGTGTGAATGCAATAAATGTAAGAGAATTTACTAAAAGGTTCTGCTTCTAGAAAGGTTCATCCTCTAGAATGTTCTTAGGTGGTTGGTAGCACTATATAAAGGGGTTCAAACAATGTAATGGAAAAGTTGAGAAATATTGTATTTGGAGCAATAGTTCATAAGGAGGTTGCCCCCTCGAAGAGACAAGTGAACAATAGTGGATCCCTTCCTCAAAATGATCAATTGTATGGTGTTGTCCTACCACAAGGGTTTGATAATAATAACTTGTGGGATTTCTTTTGTAGTGTTCTTGGATCTATTGTGGTGTGTTTGTATTCGTCTTTGGTACTTAACAACACTCGGAAAAAATGTGGACAAAAAAAAAAAAAAATTGATATAATTATGAAATTTTTTAATAAAAAAAATTATATATTTAGAAAACTATTCAATTTTATACATTTTCCTCTTACTGGAAATATAAATTCCTTGTATAAATATCCTAAAATATGTGTCGAGAATTGTGTCTTTTTCATATTTCTATTGCATCTACCATGTCAAAGGACACCATCATTAGCTTGTGATCACCCAAGAATGTGATAGTTTTTATTATGAAAACATCATAAACCTAGAACCAAGGAAGTTGAAACACAAACTTCGTCACTCAACTTCATACTAAGGTCACTCAACTAGAATCTTGTCAAGTGTATATATTTGTAATTTTTTTTCCTATAGTATAAAGATCCCTCTTATTTAACCTAAATAAAAACACATCTTAGTGAATCCTCAAGTGAGACCAACAAATCTTAAAACTCGTAGCCATGAACAATTCAAATGAAAATGTGGAAGGTAACTATACTCTTAAGACATTGTTCCAGAAGCAAGGGGGTTGAGCTCTTGATCTTTAAGGATTAACTACTTTAAAAGCACCATGAGGATGTGATTGGCTTCAATAGAAGCAATAAAACACTAAACTTTCTACATACCTCATTGTAGATCAATACCCAAGTTAGCCAAAGCATTGGCCACATATTTCGTTGTCATCAAATGTGAGATGTTTATATTTTCAAGAAATTTTGGGGTATGCAATGGACACTTTCAAGACAAGGGAGTAGTCACCAATTTTATGAAGACTTCCACTCTTGTTTTCCTATAGGATTTGTTGCACCTTTTTTCGCCCTCAATAATTAGAGAATAACCTAAGTAATTGGGCATGTCGCGCCCATGTAAAAGGCCAAGTAGTTCAACATGGTTATTTGTGGAGATTTCTATGTTATTGGCATAACATAGAATGGGATCCCCATTCTCATTTCTTATTATTTTGTCAAAATCAACACAACTTAGATTAGTCCATGGTGCATCATAAAAATTATGTATTACAAAGGAAGCTAAAGGAAGTGTCCACCTCACTTTACAAGCCATAATCAAGTAAGCAAAGCATGAGAATTGATTAAATATTTGATTAAAGATGTCCCAAAATGGCCATTTAGCTTTAACATGTTCTATCCTCTTAAGATTCTTCGAGGACTACCATTGTCAAAATGGATTTCAAGATTTGTTGAGTTACTTTCCTTCGCTTCAATTGAATATATATATATATATATAACCGAAGATTCCAAGGAACAAAACCAAGTATTATCCCCCACAGTCGTCACTCACTCTAATGTAGAGTTAGTCCAATATTCCTTAACCAAACAAAGATGAAATGAATAAGTAATCTATAGCCTTATACATTACAAACTCTGATGACCACGTGGAGCTAGTCCAAGATTCCTTAACCAAACAAAGATGAAATGAATTAAGTGATCTATAGCCTTATACATTACAAACTGTGATGACCATGTGGAGCTAGTCCAAGATTCCTTAACCAAACAAAGATGAAATGAATAAGTGATCTATAGCCTTATACATTACAAACTGTGACGACCCCTTTAAGCCTCATTTCGTAATGTTTTTCCATGTGAGTTATATTTTCATGCTAACTGCTAAAAGAAATTTGAGATCTTCATCCAATTGTTGCCATTCCAAATATTTGACCAAATTTTGCTCATTGCACCAATTTGATTTATTCAATCATCCTTCTCTAAAACCTAGGAGATGATAAAAAGCCCAAGCCCATGTTTGCTAAATCTAAGGATGCCAATGACCTCTTTAAAAGGAATTTCCCACTCCTGTAATTCAAGAGGATGCTTTTTGTGCCATTGAGGTAGGTATGTCCATAAGTTCGAAAAATCCATAGTGATTTTGAATGGGAGGGATTGGAATTGGTTCTAGAAATCTTCCCCAAACAAAGCTAAAGAACCATCCCAACTTTCCAAAAACAATGTTCTAAAATTATTGTTTAATCTAATTTCATAAATCTTCTCAAAACAAGGTTAAATAACTATGGTACTTCCCAAAAATATTTTTCTAAAATTATCGTTTAATCTAATTCCATAAATCTTCTCAAAACAAGGCTAAATAACTATGGTACTTCCCAAAAATATTTTTCGAAAATTTCTATTTAATCTAATTCTATAAATCTTCTCAAAACAAAGCTAAATAATTATCCTACTTCCCAAAAATATTTTCTAAATTACTATTTAATCTAATTCCATAAATAACCCCTTAACAAAACTAAAAAAACATATTCCAACTTTTCAAAACCTTTTTCAAAAATTACCATCTAATCTAATCTTATAAGTAGAACCTCATCTCATTTAAAGATCTTCCCTCAAATATAAAAACAAGTCCAAACAAATTAAAGATCTTCCCTCAAATATAAAAACAAATCCAAACAAATTAGCTTTATCATCTTGACATTCCAAAAATATAAAATGGATTATAACCATACTTAAAAATAGGTTAAAACAATACTTAAATATCACTTAAATATCAAAGCAAAGATAACTAATTCATCTCATTTAAAAATATTCAACAAGTCCAACCAAATTAGCTTTATCATTCCAACTATATATAAAAATGGATTAAAACAAACTTAGATATCAAAACTAACTCAATGCAAAGAAAGGATGACTAACACATTAAAAATTTTAAATTTATGATAAATATGGCCACAAATTGTCATAGATATGGCCACATCTTTATATGGAGGTACAAAAAGAAATTTAAAAGATGGAGGTATCAAAAGAAATTTAAAAAATAACTTTATCTACTGGTTACTAACACTAATATCAAAACCACTTTATTTACTAGGTTTTTCACACTAATATCAAAACCACTTTATTTAGGTCATAATACTGATAGCATCAAAACCACTTTATTTACTCGGTTCTTAACACTAATATCAAAACCACTTTATTTATTTCATAATACTGATAGCATCAAAACCACTTTATTTACTCGGTTCTTAACACTAATATCAAAACCACTTTTGATTTAAAAAAACTACTAATATCAAAACCACTTTAAATAAGTCATAATACTTACAGGCATTCGACCTCATTCCATTAAAAAAAATGAAATGAAATAACCAGTGAGGAAAATTCAGTCCTTTGCAACATTACCATAAAAGGTGTAAGGTGTAAGGTAATTAGATAATGAAAATTGTGCAAAACCATTGTCAAAAATGATAATGAAAATTGGCATTCCTTTCATGATTAACCATGAAACTTGCAATGCCAAATTATAACAAAATTGGTACTAACACTAACCTTTCATAGTGAGTACTAGGATTAACCAGGATAGGAGGCATCAATAATACTAATGAGATTGACTATTATTTGTCCTAATATTTAAAGAGGATTGGGTTGATAAACTCATATGAGATTGAATATTTATTTGTCCTATTACTCAAAGAGGATTGGTTTGATAAACTCGTATGCCTCTATCTGATCAGAATCGCCACAGGAAGACGCAGAAGAGTGGCCCTCCTCCCATTCACTAACTTGAGATCCTCCAGAAGTGTTTGAGGAATCTGACTTGATGCCATGCTCTTGAACAGGAGACTCGGTCTTTGCTTTTGTTGAGGTCACAGACATAGAAGGTAGCAATTCGCTCTCAGGTTCGACCATCGCACAAAGCAAATCATCAGAATTTATGTAGAACACGTGTTCAACAGATATATTTTCCTTCGGGGCTATATTCTCTGCTAGTCCCTTGCCACTTCCACCAGAGGAAATGCTGCACACTTCTGCTTTTGCTTTTAGTACTTCACTACCACCATAGTGTATATTCATGGAGGTTTTTTCTCTGGTTGTATTGTAAATGGGATTATTGGGCACAGCTCGGCTGATAAAACCTGTGGGAAATAATCGGATGGGTTCAGAGCCGGAACTCTTCACTGATACAAGGTGATTGTATGATGCAACAAGTTCAGACAATTTTTGGTAACCAAGATGCTTAACATCAAGAAACTTTCCTGTACGCTCTTCAAAATTTTGAGGCAGACAGGACATCAGGAAACCCTGCGAGAATTTACCCGCGAACACCATTTGATGTATATATTTCCCGAAGTCATCCAGCGAAGCTATTTGCTTTTGTCTTGGGTTCGTTTCTATCTTGGGTTTAGAATTTGGATTCCCCCAAAGTGGTGAAGGCCCAGGGTTGTTCTGTTTATTGGGTTTAACAATAGGGAAAGCCACATGGCAGCTCTTCTTTACTACTTTGAGCACTGCAACATCCTTGCATTCCTCTACAAGATCAATTATCTTTAGAAATCCCAGCGGGTGTTCATCCAGAATCTTTCCGGTTGCTTCATTGAAGTCTTTACGAATGCCTGATATATTGTATCCGTTTTCTGCATATTCGTCGCTGTTTACGACTCCGCGAAGCCAGGCCTTGAATTCTTTGAAGGGACCTGATGTCTTCTTGGGCACATTGGTCATAGATGGAGATGGAATTCTTGGTGGGTTTCTCTTCTCTATAGTTGATGGTAGTAATGGAGGTCTCTTGGGCTCCTCTGTTGATGATGGTAGTAAAGGAGCCCTCTTTGATTTCTCTGTAGTAATATAATGGCCATGAAAACCAGGGTGTGGTTGCACAGAGCTTCTGCCTGTTTCATTCAATGAAGGACTATTTGTACTGTTCCATCCACCACTGAAATAGGGTAGGCTGAATGAATTCTCCAGACTATAGTTGAAAACAGATCTGTTATGTGATTCTTCCATCTCTCTATTATGAATACAGGTTAGAGAATTAGGGATGGCAGCATTAGAGAAAGTGCGATCATGTTCGGTACAAAATCCATGAGCGCTAGGAAAGTGCAATTGTTGAATTTCGTTCTCTAATGACTGAAGAAAAGAAAACCATCCCATATAATCGTTAGCCGCCTTCAACATGCCTTGAGGCACTAGAATGCTAGACAAGCTGACGAGAAATACATCATACGATCTCTGGCGAAGCTTTTCAAACAAGTAACTGAGATCCACATTACCAACAACAAATACGATATTTCCAGGCGGCGGCGTATCCATCGCCCAGAGAAGAACATCCGCCATCATCATTTTCTCTATTTCACTATAATTGCCTGCAATTCATAACCTAAAGAATGTCTTAAGCCAGAATATACTGTAAAAATATCAATGGACAAATGCCGCGAACTCTGAGAAAATTTAACAAAAGATTCATATCAAATTGCAGTGCTGTTACGCCAAAAGAAATACCAACCCTAAACTACCGTGAGAAAATCAAAGATGAAAAAGGTAAACCATGCAAATTTGAAGGCGGGTATGATTGCACCAAGAGAAGCCGAGTGCTGAGTGCACTTCACAGATCAAATTTAATAAAAAATTCAAATCAAATTGCAGTGGTGTTATGCCCAGAGAAATGCCAACCCTAAAGTAGCATGAGCAAATAAATGATGGAAAAACAAACTATGCAAATTTGAAGGTAGGCACCATTGCACCACTCTGCAGATCAGGTTAGATCAATCTCCACAAAAGATTCAAATCAAATTGCAATGCTGTAACCTGTTAAGCCCAAGCAAATACAAACCCTAAAGTACCATGATAAAATAAAAGATGAAAAGGTCAAACTATGCAAACTTGAAGACGGACATGATTGCACCAAAAATAGCTAGATACACTTTACAACTTTAGGCTGAATCCCTCAAGTATGAAGGGATTTTTGGAGGGTTTTCCATCCCTCTAAATACCTAACCCTAATACACAACAAATTAAGTTGAATAATTCACCAGAAAACACTAAAGCATTAATTCGTTGAGGGGTTTGAAGAAAGGGAAATCTGAGAAGCGTGGGCAACGAATGTGGTGTTTACCAGGAGGGGTCTGCTGCAGTCGAATTCCAGAGTTAATGACCATCTGATCAAGCTCCGTCTCCGTCTGAGAAAAGAATTCATACGCAGAGAAATGATCATGGGGGTTGCGGCCACCACCTCCTGCATGAACGTTGATGATGTTAAATCTACGAAGTAAAGCAGAGACCATGGCAGTGACAATGTAGGGGTCCGACGAAGAAGGCAAGGGGCAGCCCTCCATATCCCACCACAATGCTGTTCTTCCTCCAGCCGCCATTCTCTCCCTATTCCTCCCACCCCCAGCTCTTGTCAATAGCATGGAGGATAATGGAACAATATAGATTAGAATAGCATCACCGGGGAGCGATCCCTGAAACTTTTGCTTAATTTGGGAATCTCTGTTTTTCCATCGTTTCGATCATGGACGATAGGAAACCCTACGCCCCCCGGATGGAACGTCCGACTGAAGATATTGGAATTTAAGAAGATGAAGAGTGCCGAGCAATTATCGGCGCACGTCTGTAGGGCGGCTCGACATTAAAATTCCGCATCAATAACGTGACAGATGGCAAACGCACTATGGCTAGCTGGCCTTGGGAGTTAGAAGGAATGGTTGTGGGCCGCTGTCGCGTTTACCACGTGGCATTGCAGGAATAACTCATGCGCCGACAGAACAGTTGGAATAATGTAAAATTTAAGTGAATGAAATAATATATATATATATATATATAATGGGTTCCGGCCGCAAGCTCCGCTAGGTTGTTCTCGGATTTCACGAGGGTCGTGTGATCGAGCCGCAAGTGGCCGTGGGTTTTAAAAAGGGTTTCGAATTTTATCCACAAATATTCCTGTTTCCTGTTAGCGAATTGGAAAAATATATATATTTACTAGAATAATAAATATTAAAGATTATTACATCGAAGACGTTTTTTAAGGGGGATCTCTCCGGTCTTTCGTCGTTTGTCGAGGGCATATAGAACCTGCCATATGTCTGTCAGATTTGACAAATCTTCTCCCTCCCAGTTACTCACCGACTCCAACATTTAACCATCAACATTTACTTAGAATATTGTTCATGGCTTAACCCACACTTGAGAAACTTTGATACAAATTTCAAATATCAATAGAATTTTCTAGCTATTATTCTTAAGTCATTAGTCGTAAGACTAATGTTTATGTGGAAAAGTTTCATTGAGCTTATCTCATAGCTCTTTCCATACATAATGTTCTAGGCAAAGGGGTTGAAATGAGGCAATGAGAATAGTGTATAGAATTGCTTCATTGTAATTAAGTTATATCAAAGTTTGTTGATATTATACTTCGGGATCATCAATTTTGATTTGAGTGAAGCTTTCAATATACTTGAATACAAAATGAAAGTTGAGGAAGAAGAATGTACCAGTAAGAAAGTAAGAAAGAGATAAAAGTAAAAAAAGAGTTTTAAGGTGTTTGGAAGGTAATATATTTAATGTTAGCTTTTTAGTTTGGGAAGTACTCCACATGTTTTGTCTTGTATGCAGATGTAACCTTATGTTTACACTACTAACCTTATGTTTATACTACTAGACACTTAACTTTGTAATGAGTTTTTATAAAGTTGTAAAGTGATTCTTCTATTAAAGTGATTTTTTAATAAAGTGTACCTTATAATTTTAAAGTGACTTTATTTTATAAAGTGCACTTATGTAATAAAGTGAAATGTACTTTAATATTTTAAGTGATTCATTTTGGAGGGAATGAATCATGACCCTTGATCTTGAAAAAGGCAAGATTAGATCTTGGCCTTTGGATTTAGGATTGGGGAAGGTGAAAAGACACTTGGGAGGTAAAAGCTCATTTTTAGATTTATAAAAGAATGCATTGGGTAGTGTGCAAGACATAAGAGAGGAGATTGAGAGAGAATTTTTGAGTAGGCTTGAGAGAGGAAAAATAGGGTAGCATAGAGAGCACATTTCCCAAGACAAAGTGGGCACAAATCCCAAGGGACAATTTTTGTTTCATTGGTTAGTTATTTTTTTGTTGTGGGAGGTCATATTGTATGGATCCGTACAATCCATACAACAAGTGGAAAGGGCACGAAAATCGAGGCGGGATTGGCACAGTTTTCAAGACTGTTTTATTGCTGCTAGGTCGTACAGAATAGTTCGTACAACAATTTGTTTGCATGTTTTTCGAGGTGCTGCAATTTTTGGGTGGGTCGTACAACAGTACGGACTTGGCACGGATTACGAGGAAGATTTTGGTGGGACAGTTTGGGTGATGTAAGTGATTTTTCTTGGTTGGAAGTGTGATTTTGTTGTTGTTATGTACTTTCATGAAGTTGAATAATAATCTCTCTCTCTCTCTCTCTCTCTCTCTCTCTCTCTCTCTCTCTCTCTTGTTGGGTTTCCCCACATTGGGGTTTTCATTGGCTTTTGCCTAAATTTTAGAGTTTTTCATGGGTTATTGAATGTTGTCCATTTTGTTTATTTCTGCTGCATATTTGCTTAGCAATGTGTATTTATGCTTATGGAAATTTCTGAATGTGGGTGTGAGACATTTCATAGTTCATGCAAACAATTATCTCTAGGTTGTTAAGTGTATGACAAAATTGTTAGCTTGCTGATTTTTTCATTAAAATTAACATTTAAAAGGTATATTATATAAAGGAGATGTGGGTGGAAATGTTGTATTAGATTTATGGGTATTAACTATCCAAAATCTAATACAACATTATATACTCTCATGTGGATGGTAGTTGACATACAAAACATTTAGGTTAGGGGAATCAGATAAAAATATTTCAAGAATTTGAATGTAATTCACCATGATATTACTCAAAATCAAATGCCCATAAGGTATCTCAAGAATTTGAATATGCAAAAATAGAAAAACAATAATTGTTTCATCATATAAGATTTTCTTTTTCCCTAAACATAGGTAAGATATTATGAAAGTGAAGAGTACTTATTACGCCAAAGGCATTCTTTAAGAGAAGGTTCCTTTCTAGCCTTTCGTCGTATGTCGAGGGCATATCAGAACCTGCCACCTGTCTGTCAGATTTGAAAAATATTCTCCCTCCACGCGTCTTCTTACTCATTGACTCCAACCTGTTAGCATTCAATATTTCTTCTGGTTGACATTAGACGCGCATTCGTTGCTATAACCTATGCCTTTGGGTCACATAATCTGACATCAATTAAGTCTAGCTTCAGATCTCATTGCCTTTTGTTGAACCACCTTCACTCCAGGAAAACCATTGAAGGCCTGAAGGGAGAAGCTCGTCCACGTATACCTGCAGTTGCGGCTATTCACGATGAACACAAATTGGGTGACGACGATGATTCCCCAGTAGTGGCTAAGCACAAATGCCAAGCCATCCCCAACTTGTAAGCGACCACCCAGCTCATCAGTAGGTGGACAAATATGGTAAAGAATTCTTTATACTCGATGGGTTCTATAATGCTCTAAGCTTGCTAGAATTTCTGGATCGAAAAATTGGGGGTGTAGCCATAGATTTGCGGGATGCGACCGTAAAAAAATATAGCCGCAACTGATGCTATTCTATCATATTCCCCCAAGAAGATGAGTATGGGCTTGGAGAAGGTGTAGATAAGTGTGAGAGGTATAGACATTCCCATGAGGAGGATGGTTGATCGTTGAAGATAGATCCCTAACATCTCGTGGTTCTTCACTTCCTAGGCATATCTGTGTAGTGTCTCCACGACGCTCCCCATACCCATTTGTTACCAAAAAAAAAATGTCAGATTCAAATCTATGATTCCCAGGAAAAAATAAAGAAAAAAATTGAACCAAAAGCTCCATTGTCATTCTTAGTAAACTGATCAAAATTTTATAAGGAGATTAGAGTGATTAGTATATACCATGAGGCCATAAATAAAGACTTGCATCCCCATGTTCCCAAGAGACACAACAACGAGCTCCAGGTTTTCAAGATGGCCAAAGAAGATCTTGGTGGCTATGTTCATCATGTAGTTCACCATGTACAATGCCACTGTCAACAGGGCCAAGCGACAGAGCTGCTTGGATTCCAAGAACATGACATCTCTCATCATCTTTGTCCATTGTAAGTTCTTAACGATACAGGAGGCCGCGAAATTTGGAAATCAGTACTTTCAGCATATCGGTTTTTATTGTTTATGTTGAATTTTAGGGTTATTTATTAAAAGTTCAAATATATGGATTTGGGGTTTAAAAATCGTCGTGGATTATTTTGGGAGTCAATCTTACAGTTTTGATTAGTGTGTTTGAATTTATTTTGGGCTTGGACATTGGAGTGTTCGTTAAAGGATGATTTTAATTTATTTTAGGTTTGATTGCTACAATTTAGGGATTAGAAAGTCGTTGTAATTCTTTGTGTTTTTTGTTTTCCATTGAATGGTGGAATTTAGGGTTAAATGATTGCATTTTTTGTTGTTTTTGTGTCGTGATTTAGGGTTAAAGGATCTCGTCAATTTTGTGCGGGAGGATTTGGGTTTGACGTGTTGGTCGAAGGTTTCCATATATATTTAGAAATGTGGAGGCTGGAGAACTTGGGGATGGATGATACTTCAGTAGGGTGCAAATTGAAAAGTTTTTTCCTTCAATATTTGATGGTATCAACGCTAAGGAGGCCAATATGCATAAATCATACTGCAGTTTTATCGAGGACATTGGCATGCATTTCAAGATGTAAGTGAATTTGCCTCATTTTTTTATTAAATTATCATTTTTAAGAGGTCTGTCAAGAGGAAATATAATTATGCTTAGCTTGTTGCACTATATCTCTTGGACCTACAATCTCTTTTACCATTTTTCCTATGTTGATTTTAAGCACTGGGAAAAGTTGCCAGACTAAGCAGTTTTTTTTTACCATCCACCATTTTCATTGGGAAACGTATTGTCGAGTGGGTAGAAGTTGTTAGTTGCAACAACAATAAAGTCAGGAAGGCACTATTGTGGGTTGTTGTTGCACTAGATTTCATAGCAATCTTTGTAGTTGAAACCATTTTTTAACAACACAATGTTGATAGATGTGGTGTTGGTGTCGTAGCCCTGGATGCATAGATTGTTGTAACTGTAGGATCACTTGAAACAGAGCTATGAACAAACTAAAATTTCCTCAAAAATCATAATAAAAAAAGCACAAGTAGTTCTTGAGATACATTATTTTTAAATGGAGCCACACTCACCCATTATATCAGTTACCATGGTAGAATGTAGCATGAGTATTCATCCATTCAGAACCGTGCATAGCTCGGAGTAGTGAAAGGAGGCCCAACAAAACAAGCTCTAAAAATTCCATTTCCTACACACAACACATGGTCAGTTCCATTTACAAATCAATCCCATACATTAGAGTCAGGGAGGGATGGGTTCAAATCTCACCAGAGAGAGAAATAGAGACTAGAAGAAAGCTAACCTTTACTGATAATATGATTAGTACACCTCTTTGTGCCTACCATTGAAAAAATTATTGCAGTGAATTCCATATTTACAATATCACGAGAATTTTTTATGGGCATTGGAAACATTATAACCGCATATATCATTCTTAGCCTTCCCCTCACCCCATTTAATAAATTCTTTACTCTACATATTTTCCATTATTTAAATTCATGGTACAAGTTACCTATGAATTCATCCGGTTCTACTTCTTGTATGGGCACTTGAAATATTGACCTATTTACCATTATTTAAATTCATGCCACAAGTTACATGTGAAGTCGTTCGATTCTATTTCTTGTATGGGAACTTATAATACTGAGCTATTTTCCATTATTTGAATTCATGCCACAAGTTACCTATGAAGTCATTTGGTTCTACTTTTTGTATGGGCACTTGAAATACTGACCTACTGAATTCTTCCCTTTCTTTGACATGACACCCTAAATCAAGAAATGACTCTAATTCAAAACCCATACCAAGAAACTCAAAACAATGTTAACTCTAGATCCAACTAGGTCATGCCATTTTAGAGTTGGTCAAGACTCTATTGTCATTGTATTGTAGTGAAACTTACTTAAACTGAGATTTAGAAGAACATTTGACTGATTTCAGTGCAAAGGTGTCATTTTCTGAACAAGTTTCCAATCGAAGTTAGTATAATTTTCATATTGGTTGTTGGTGGGACAAAATTTGGAACTTAATTTTTTTTTATGATTGTTAGGATATCTACTAGAATAAGGATTTATCTTGCTATGATTGTTAGGATCTCTACTATAATAAGGATTTTTCTAGATCTTTGCTCAAGATCTAGATAGGTAGATTTATTATTTTGATGGGAAAACATGCTTTCCTCTTGTTGCTTGCTATTCCAAATCTATAGGAGTTGTCGATTATTCAAGCATACTAGAAATGCACTAACACAGCCCTCTGTACAGATCATCTTCTCCAACCGAAATCTAGAAGCAACTGGTTTTGAAGTATGTGCAAGGAAGTATGGTGAACGTGTTTTTATTATAAATATATTATTTCCACATCCATCTGTCATGGTACATTTTCTTGCATTATATGTTATTTCTAGACTTCAATTTTACTTTCAGTATGGGAAATTGAACTCATCATTTAAATGCTGTTAAATAATGTTAATTCATTTTTAACATGATTATATTGACAACATTTACAAGTGCATCAAAGTAAAGTAGCATTAAATTAGGCGCTACAATTTTTTCCATCAAAAAGGATTTATATTTGATATTTCATAAGAGATATTAGAATATACATATTTAGTTATTTATGCCACTTTGAGCATTATTGCATTGATGTGAATTTTCCAAGTCCCATGAGATCGTTGCCTTTCTAAACATGTTCAATATGAATGAATTCAAGGCCTTCAAAACTTAGAGTTGAGCCTGGAAAAGAAGGTATAGTTTTAAACAGTTTCTGGTAGAATTCTAAGTACTATGAAAATATCATGGTAAAATTCTAAGTACCATGAAAATATCAAACAAGTGCTTGGAATATTTGGAGTTTGTTTTCAAATTTATGGCCATGACCGTGATTTCTTATGCTTGTACTTATAATTTGAAGTAAGTTGTGTGATTTAAAGTAACATTGCAATTGAATTGGAAATAGACATTGTAATACATTTTTATGCCAAATCCAAGGCTTTTAGAACGTGGTATTGAGCCTTTCTAGAATTCTAAGTACTGTGAAAATATAAAGTTTTTAGTGCTTGAATATCTGGAGTTAGTTTTCAACTTTATGGAAATGATCGTATTTCCTTGTGGTTATGATTTGAAGTGAGTTGTATAGCTTAAAATAACATTGCAATTGAGTTGGAAATTGATGCTTGCAATACATTATGCATGTTATTTTTCCATAGTCTTTCTTTGCACTGAGTAAGGAGTGCTTGGGTTAGAGAAATTACATTTTGAATGTACAATTGTCTTAAATGACTTTTAGTAGCTATGGACTGTTCACTTTGTGTTGGACTAAAAATGAGTCTTGATATTATAATAATAATGAAGTTCATTTGCACACATGGTTAGCTCGGTGCTTCTCTGTTTCCCAAATGTATGACAAGGAGGAGAGAATGGTTGTTCCAAATAATCTGAAGAAATTATGGTGTACTTTAATATTTTATCCTAGGATTTCCCAAATATTTGTATATATGATTCTTAAGATAAACATTTTTTTTATCTGTGCGGGGGGCTATGAACTCCATTTCTGTATTATCATCGTTAAACTCATCTTGCTAGGATTTGACAATGGGTTGGTTGTTTGTCGACCAATTCACAGTGGATGTATCTATAGTTACTTGAACTTATTGTATTATATGTGATTTATATCTCTAATTTAGAGTTTAGAATGATTCAACACTAAGTACTACATTTTAGAAGATGTGACTTAACCTATTTATTTTCACAAATATATCCTTTACATTTTAGAATAATTTGCATACTTTGTCTCTACACAGTGTTGAGGATTCAACCAGGTCAAAGTATTTTCTACTAGGAAGGCTTTCCATGTTGGCTAGCATCACTGACACTATTAAGGTAATGATTTATTTGTCGCATTTCTTAAAAAAAAATCAATTCGATTTGTGTATTTTATCATGGATACTTTAGAGTGATGATTACATTCTACACTAAAATGTTCAATCCCTTCTTTGTTGATATGCTATGTAGGAATACAAAGAGAAGATGAAAACAAAGTTGCAGGTATCATACGAGAGAAGGAAGGAATCAACAAAATTGAGATCAAAATTAGTGGAGTTGGTTGAAAAGCATATTTCCCTAAAGGTGCAACAAAATCCACCTTGGTCAATCACTCGACTCATAACGAAGATTTTGAAAGTAACTTATGGATAGATTGTAGTTTTTTTGACTGCTAAGGTGGGTATAGAACATGCAGAGGATAGATGGTGATTTTCATGGTGGAATTGTTTGTTGAATGATTACTGGGTTGGAAAGATTTAAAGAATGATTTAGATTTTCAAATATATTTTATGGAAAGATTTAAAAAATGCTTTAGATTTAATCCTAAAAGTGTTACTCTAGGATTTGTTCCTCTATAGCAGATAGTTTTCACTTGCATGTTGATTCCCTGTCGATATGGAACGCTCAAGATGATTCTTACGCATATCACTTTCCCAAATGAAGCATCTTTTTTTTTTGCTATTTACTTGGAAAATGTTATTACACTATTCACTTCTCTATATTATATTTGTTTCATTGTTGGTTCTCTCACTAAATATGATGATCATAAAATATATGTTACTAGGTTTTTTTCAGCGTTTCCTTTCCCCCACTTCGGGGGTATGCTAGTTTTTAGTGTTGGGAAAGTGGGATCTTGTCATAAAGTTTTTATTTTTATGAGGGATAAGAGATATAAAATTTGAAGTTTATGCGGTGAATAAATATAATCAATTATTATAAATTGAATCAACAGATCAATTGATAGGGATGAGATATCATCCAATCAAATAAATTAAATTATGTTATTTAATTAAATAACTAAGTTAAGATTAAAATAGATTAAATTTTAGTAAAAGCAAGTCCAAAACTCTCGTTGGTTGAAAAACCCTCCCCAGGCCACGCGCACGCTCACAGGAGCGTCCCCTTCACACCTGCCCCCTCGCCATGGCCCTAGGAGGCCCCCCCGAAGCTCCCCCACCCCCTCTCCCTCCTGAGATTGACGCTTTCAGTAAGTTGGTTGTTGCATGCAATAAACGACCTGCCTTAGATTCGCAACAAAAATTCGTTAAAAAACTGGACAACATCCCTTCAATCGACCTACCAACAGAAGAAACCTGCAGATCTGCAGTGAACTTGGTTGAGTGGGGGCTCATTGGGTAGTTCACGGGCTTATGGCCTTCTCCCAAAGCTGTAAATGTGTGGGTGCAGAGGAACTGGAGTCCTCTAGTACAGGAAGGCATTAGAATCCATCTGGTTGGCAGGGGATTCTTCATCTTCGTTTTTGAAAAATTAGAAGACAAAAATCTCATCTTCAGGAACAGACCGTATTTTATGGGAACTCAATATCTGTACCTGAAAAAATGGTCTCCAGATTTTGATCCAACGCAAGACATGCACTCGGATGTTCCGGTATGGCTGCGTCTTCCTCATTTACCCCTGCATTACTGGAATCCGAAGTCTCTAGAAGCCATTGGAAATACCCTCGGAAAATACATCGACAAAGCTAACAGAAAGGAACAATATTCCTGTGCACAAATATGCGTGGAATTCGATCTGGAGGTTGGACTACTAGAAGCCATACAACTAAAGGTTGTAGACTGGTCTTACATCCAAGAATTGGACTATGAACAACTTCCATTTAAATGCAGGTATTTCCATGGCTACGGTCATTTCTCTCGACATTGCAAAAAGAAAGCCAAGGAGGAGGTGGAAAACTTGAAAGGAAATCAATGGACATAGGTTTAGAAAGTAGGCCCATCAAAACTCAACAGTAGATCTAAAGGGAAAATGTCTTCAAAGGGGCTCGATGCCCCCACTATAGGGAATTCCCTTTGGGAAGGGAGCTTAGCCCTCCCAATCCCAGAGTCTTCCAAAAAACCCTTCGAAATCCTCAGCAACCCTTGTAATGTCCCCCACCTCTTGATGAAGAGGTATGGGAAGTGTTAGTGGTCTAGGCATCCCCACTAGACCATAGTCTCATAGAGCATGGGGA
This sequence comes from Picea engelmannii, assembly GCA_009831015.1. Taxonomy (NCBI): domain Eukaryota; kingdom Viridiplantae; phylum Streptophyta; class Pinopsida; order Pinales; family Pinaceae; genus Picea; species Picea engelmannii. The sequence continues at coordinate 634,602 of ML780177.1, read as the reverse complement.
AAAGTCAACCAAACTAATGTTATATTTTAAAGTTGACTTAGGGAAAAGGTAAAAATGGTAAAATAAGTAACTCAATGAAAGAATAGAGCGTTGGAGATTGAGTTAGGATTTGACCCTAGGGGTTAACTTAACTTAACAGAGAAACAAAAAATAAGTATAAAGGAAAGGCTAGGGCGCATCTCTCATTTCATCTTGGATGTTTGGTATTTGCTTGTTGATGCCCTTGAGCATACAGTTTTGAGGGTTTTGATATTACAAACCCTAGAGAACAACTCAGTGGTGAAAGATTCCACTCACCTTGTTCCAAGATTGGTCTCGGGGATGAAATACTCCACCCACACCATTCTACATTTATCATCTATTCAGGAGGACAATAGGTTCGTACCAGTTAGGGTTTTCCAGCAGGGGCACACCATTGGTTGAAGAACAATTCGATCCAGCTTATTGAGAGAGTTTTGGGAGATTTCAGCATTAAGGTTTTTCTTGCAAGACCTTGCTCATTAGTTTGGAGTCTTTCTTGAGGAGTTACCACATCCATATCATTATTTTCAGTTTGGGATGGTATTTGGAGGAGAGAGGATGTCTTGGTGATTTAGTGATTCTCAGATCTAGGAGGCTATACCTCAGATCTGATCTTGAAAGTTCTATCAGCGGTTTGTGACTGCCTGATCTATCATCCTGGAGAGTTTCAGGTGATTCAGAGACCTCATCCAACCAAGATGAATTGTTGACCATATTCAGGGTTTCAAGAGGGTCGTACCAATTTAGGGTTTCAACAATTGGAGGAGGAAGAATCAGTATTTGGGCTTCATACTTTAGGAGGAGGTTACTTTTGCCCTGATATATCATTTGGTGGAGTTTGGGAGCATTTGGGATCCTTCCTTTTCAGGAGGTCTGAACCCTTGGTCTTCACAGTCTTTAGTAGGACGTACCAACATCTTGAGGGTTAGGCCAAACCCTAGTTTTTGTATTGGAGCGTTCATCTTGCATTTCATCCTTTGGGAGGCTTATCTTGTATTTCCAGAAGCATTTTGTAGCAGTTCATATTCTTGTCTTGAAGACATCTGAAGATATTCTAGATCTGCTTCGATATTGTATCAGGTGCTTTCTTTGTTATAATAAAAGATCAGATCTTTGTTTATGGTTCCATATCTAGTGTATTGTTGAGATATTTATGTGTTGAACTGCATCTTGAATAAACTGTGACTGAATAACTAAAATAAACCCTAAGGTCGAAATATTAGTGGCTAACCTACATACACAATAGTAAAACAGTAATTCAAGGGTAAGGTAGTGTTCCTAAGAGAGAAAATTGGCTTGGGAACATTACAGTGGTATCAGAGCTCTGATCCTCCCATCCCGTGAGGATTAGCGCATGCATAGGTACAGTGGTATCTATATGGGCCAAAGGAAGAAACATGGAAGTGAAACATAGGGAGAGATGGAGGTTTCATGTGATGACGGTGAGCCCCAGGGCTTGGATTACTTAGCACAAGAGTTCAATAAATCCATAAACCAAACAGAAAGTAAACTGGTCATCCACTTGCAGGAGAACTATGATGTAACCCGTAGAGGACAAGGCGAAATCACTGAGACCTTGAAGAAGGTAGATGAAAACCTGAGGAAGGTGGATGAGAAACATAATAGGATAGTTGAGCTATTGATTCATATGAATCACAAGGGGAAAGGTCCAGAGACGTATGAAAACAGAGAGATTGGTGGATCACACGGTGGAAACATGTATAATCTAGAAAAGGCTCCCAGGTATAATCCCGAACATGTTCCCTATCATTAGTCTAAGGGAAGCCAGGAAGGGAGCACTCCACATGGACAGATGGGTAGCAGGGCTACCCCTAGACCATACTTTCCCTCGTTCACAGATGAACAGGCACAACATGAACAGGTGGATGACTTTGTTGAGCAGATGGCATGGTGTACCAGGGAGTACAATGATTTGGATATGATTATTCAGAGGCAGATGTCCCTAGATCAATACTGTCAACTCAAATTCAGAAACAAGCCTAGGTCGAACCAAAAAATAAATTATGAGTTTGAACGTAGAGCAAGGAATATGGAGATTCCTTACTTTGATTGTACGACCAAGATGACAACAAAAGCATGGGTACAAAAGCTGGATACTTATCTGCAACTTAACCCCATGAGGGAGATGGAAGCCATCAAATTTTCGATCATGTACCTAGATGGAAAAGCTCATGACTGGTGGTATCATGGATTGAACAGACTAGGCCACAGTCAGATAGTCGCATATATAGAGTTCACTTAGAGACTCATTGACATATTTGATCAGGGGGATCCTAAGATGCATTTTTGGGAGCTCACACAATTGAGACACACAGGAGCACCATAGGTGTACATTGAATAATTCCAGAGGCTAGCAGTCATGGTGCATGATATATCATAGACCAGACACGTGATGCTCTTCACTGAAGGGTTGATGGAACCCTTAAAGGGTTGGGTAAAATATTTTTAGCCTACCAACCTACAGGATGCTATTTGGAGGACGAGAGACCTAGGACCAACTTCCAAACCGAAATTTGTGCCTAGACCACCTCTTAACATAGGAGGAAGAGATCAGAGACCTCCAATGAACCCAAGAGGACGTGACCCAAGGGGGTTTGATAGGGACAGAGGCAGATTGGATGAGAACACCAGAAGGGAATTGAGGAGGAAGCAACTTTGCTACACTTGCAAAGAGACATGGAACCCATCACACAAATGCAAGGACTGTGGCCAAGTGCACTACATAGAGGTAACTTCAGACAATGAGGAGGAGGAGGATTTCGACCAGATCCAGAACATGGAGGCAGACACCACCGAGACGGTAGAGGAGGAGACCACATGACATGATAGTATGGCTGAGGATAAATCCACCTTGGCATCCATCAATGGAGTGCCCAAGTATAACACTTTTAGGATGAGAGGAGTCTTGCAGGGGAAAAAGGTGTCAGTATTGATTGATGGGGGAGCTTCTCACAACTTCATCGACTCAGTATTGTTATGGAGGAGGCATATACCCATGGTTGAATTTGAAGGGTTCAAGGTGGAGGTAAAAGGTGGGAGCACCATGCCTTGTGACAGGTACATTCTAGGCATGAAGCTTACATTGGGTAGGCATGAGTTGATACAGGATGTCTAACTAATGGACCTTCCAGATAACAACATAATCCTTGGAGTTCAGTGGCTCAGTACGTTGGGGCCTATCACCACCAACTACAAGACCATGGAGATGTATTTCACAGAGGAGGGTGGACGAAAGGTTCAACAACATCTCCGGAGTGCTTATCAATAAAAGAAAAAGTGTAGTGTTTGGGTGGAACACAAATCAGTGAAATATTTAGTGAATAGGCCTTTACCTGGGCTTCCCGGGCTATGCTTCTTGGGAAAAAAATAAAGTATTTGGGACTCCCCTTAACCTTGGGCTCCAACAAAGCCTCTCTGTGGGAAGAAATCATAAGCAATTTCAAAGCTCACTTGCAAATTTGGGTCATTTTGCGACAACTCTTTTGATGCTCTTGCGACGTTATGTCGTGGATATTGCGATGAATCTTGAGTCTCCCAAATGTTGCTTCAGGTGACATATCACGTGCGACAAACCTGGATTTTCGTCGCAAGTGCAATGACAATAGGGAAGTTGTCATGATTGCGACAAAAAAGAAATACCGTCGCCAGAACGACTAAGTAAAGAAATCGTCGAAAGAGCGACCAACTAGGGAAATCATCACAAGAGCGACCATAAAGAGAGATCGTTGCACCCTCGACAATATTGGCAAAGCAATGGAAAAATTTGTGACGAATCGGGCGTGGAAATTACGACGGACTTAGGGTAATTGCGATGAAGTGGCAATACATTTTTTGTAAATTTTTATAGCAAGTTCGTCGCTAATGGAAAAGTTCGTTATGGAGGGTTCATCACAATTGCGACGAACGTGCGACGAAGTTGCAGTACAATTTTTGTGATTTGTATAGCAAGTTTGTCGCTAATGGAAAAGTTTGTTATGAAGGGTTCGTCGCAATTGCGACGAAAGTGCGACGAAGTTGCAATACAATTTTCGTAATTTGTATAACAACTTCGTTGCAATATTTGTACATGTCGTCGCAATTGCGATGACAATAATTTATTTAAAAAAAAAAAAATTGAGCAAAAAAAATAAAATTTGATTTTTGAGCCAATTATAGAAGGTGTTATAATCGACTCAAAAATGTCATAGGGACTACCCCCCTTGGCTTCACTAGGAGTTTTCCTATACGGAGGAGTTGAGGATCAGGTGACAACACCTTGACTCGAGACTTGACCCCAAGGACACACCAAGTGGATTGAATGTTTCTTCCACATTAACCCAGGTGTGTATTAGGACGGCAACATGCACATTTCTCATAAAGTCACATTTGCTTTAGATGAAAGTTTGGTTTTTGTGATGCATTCTCATGAACTCATTTTCACCTGCATGCCTAATCCGTGTGATAAATTCATCTACAAATGTCTATGGTCTTGCTTCTACACACTTGCATTCTAGATTTTTTTGATCTCTAATCAAGTTCATGAATATGGTATTTCATCTATGTGTATAATTTGTCAAGTTCCTTCTCATGGTACTAATTTTCTTTATGCAACATCATGCATCTAGTATTGACTTTTCGTCAAGCATCTCTAATATGGATAGCCTTTTCTTAACTGACTCACAATGCCTTTTCCTCAAATGTTGAAAAGTCTTTTACAATAACTTTTAGAAAATTTAAGAAACAACCAAAGGTATTAAAACCCTATAACTTCTAATAAGTTTCCCCTTGGTTTCCTTTTAACCATGGCCCCACGTACACTTTCATAGGTTTCTCAACATAAACTTTCTCAAACTGCGAGTGGTCTTTCCCTAATACCACTATTGGTAAATTAAAGATACACAATTACAACATGAAAAAAATATATGAGGAGAATATATCATTTATTGATGGAGTCATTGATATGATATGATTACATCCTTTTATTTGTAGATATGGTAGTTGTTCTGCCTATTCACCCCTAACTGTCAATACTATCACTTAAGTTAATGTTTAACCTAATTGGTGGCTTAGCACACATGACCTTTATTGTTTATCACTTTAATATATTACAACTATGCAATATATTGATGAGTGTCAATTATTCTAACACACCATTATAACTTTTTACGGTAGAAAAAAAGTAAACTAAATCATGTTACTATAGTGGTGAACTAGTGATCTAATCCTAAGTCACCTGACACGAAGACACGAGACACAGAGGACACAGGAATGCGAGTATCTGATATGGACATGACGACCCACGAAATCAAGACACGGGGGACACATTATATATATATATATATATATATATATATATATATATATATATATATATATATATAAGGAAAAATATACATCATACAAATCAACCGATGTCTGAAATGATGAAATCTGACTTCCTCCACGAGCATATAAATTAAAGAAACAACTAAAGGACAAGAAAAAAACCTTATTTAACCTCCCACGGCCTGCTTTACAAAGGACATGTGTCGTAAAATCATGACACGTCCTTATAATGGTGTCCGACAAGGTTTTATGATGTGTCCTTACCTCATGACACAGGTTGAAGTGGTGTCTGACATGTACCGTAGCGTGTCATGACAATGACATCGCAAATATGGACACTTGGCCCATAAGGGACGTGTTAGGTGACTTAGATCTAATCTAGTTTAGCATGTATGATAAAACATATTTGGTCTAGTTGTTGTGGATAATAATTAACAATCAATGATAATTAGTTCAAATTTTAACAAGCCAAAACTTTCAAACACAAAGATATTGTTGCAAACACAACAATACAATGGGACAATAAACCACTTGACTTGTAGGTCAGCTCACAAATAATATGCCCTAGGAGCTTAGACTTTCTCCATTACTAATCAAGTATACAATGTAGCAAATATAATTGTTAACCTATTTACAAGAAAAACTACTTCTAACCAACACCAAGTGGTAGCTCAAACAGTTGTCACCAATGTTGTTGGGCATTTGGCTAGTTTTGTGACAACAAGTGGCTGAATCAAATCCCTCAAGGTGAGGCACACTAGTCTATTCCGACATGTTTACTACAGATGCCATCCATGAATATGGGGAAGTATACATTGGGTTTCCTCATGGGGTTTTCCTCGGAACAAACAAATTTCCAAACATTTCTAAAAGTACAGGTATGGTGGTGATTCTCTCCATTCCTTTCTATTCCTTCATGACTCTTAGACTAAGTGGTATCTTTTGATGCCAATCAAAGGAAATAAGCATTTTGATTTCCAAAAGATGTTAATCTACCTTATAGATGCAAGAATACATGTATTAGAAAGGAGCTACCTAACATGCACATTTGCAATTTCAAATTTTGAAGTATATTAGGCTTTGTCCAATGATTTGGAAACCAACTACAACTAAGTCCAAGGTTATCACTTCCAAATCAGATGTTTTGGATCCCAACCATTCACATTTTATTATAAATCTAATACATGACCAACCTCACTAAAAGAAAAACGATGTGTAGAGTCTAAGCTTACCTTATGCCTTATCAATGTATCATTCTATCATGCATAAAAGAAAGTCCAGTGATTATAGTTGTATGTGATGATAACTTGGATAAGTAAGAGAGGTGATGGGGATTTCATATCCAAGTCGACTTCTCAAGGAAACAACTTCACATCATTAAATCCAAAGAATAAAAGTTAGATGTCAAATGACAACTAGACCTTTTGCATGGTTACTCTTTCCACTAATGTTGATAGGGTGTAATGAGAGATTGAGAGTTTATTTAGATTGAATGGGAAATACTCCTTTCTTGGTATTTGATCTAATGCTTTGCAAAAAATCCTTGGTGAAATCTTGGCATATGGATCAAGAATCAGGATGTGCATAAGATTACAAAGTGTGAATGACTCACATATTTGGAAGATTAACATAAAATAGATGCACATGCAAAAGAATGGGCATTTGAATCCTTTAATGTATCTGAAGAGACAATTTCCTTAATTGTATGTAAAGGTGGAAATTTTAATAAATTAAATTGCCCTATAGGCTATAGGAATATCTAGTAATTCCATCTCTGGATTGGGGATCACTTTCTCACATGCGAGACCTGGGTATACTTAACTTTGTTGATTGACCTATTGCACATAAGGAGAGTTGTTGAAGGGCATATATTTTGCAGAGAGCATAGCACTACTTCTAATTTTTGAGTTTTTGAGCCAATTATAGAAGGTTCTATGATTGCACACTAAAGTGGTCATCCAAGTGAAGTTGTTGGTTGGTTGGTTGAGTTAGTTGACTAACCCGACTGTTCTAACTAACTATATTCTTAAAACAATTACACAATTATATATAAAAAAACAATACTCTAACTTAGATTTACATATTTAAAATCTCTATGGCCTCAAAGCCTTCTTTGTCCTAAAAAGGTGAGGAAAAATAAATACTCATGGGTTATACATTTTAATATGGTGCCATTAAATACCTTCTATGAAATTAATGCCCTTGCCTCTACATTTCTAGGCCATGGTTTCTAACATAAGGAGGGTTTTCCTAGGGGGCTAATACTAAGTTCTATCATTGCATTTCTATATAGGTGAGGACAAGGACTTTTTTTTACTTGGGTTGACTTCTCTAAACTGATGCTTCAAGAAAAGTAAGAGAATAAAATGCTCAATGAATGCTTGAAAGGAAAACACTTACTTTATTAAACACAACACACCAATGCATCATTACTCATAATTAGTGATGAAGCAATATACAATGTTCAAGGTGAAACTTTCTAAGTAAAAAGTACATATACATTCACAAGATAGTCGTCATTTAGCAAATTTCATATGTGCAAGAAGTGAAGCATGAACAAATACTTATGAAACATTTAAGGATGAAATTGGGTCGTTATGATAGCAATGAAATAGAGCATCATTGTAACAATTTCATAACCAATATAAGTTTGTATCCATTCAATAAGTATATTCCATGAAACACATGAATTGTCACTATTGTAAAGAGAGAATAAGGCAACAAGCTCAATGTAATAACTTTAGAAGAAATAAAATGCTACCAGATTAGCAAATTTCATTATTATATGTCAAGGTAGAAAAATTATATCATTAACCAAACTTATCATTCATTCATCAACACTTATAAATTAATTTGTTTCTCATCATACAATATAGATCAATTCTTTGGAACCATGATCGTCGCATGAATCGACCCTCTCAACTAGAAAACAATATAAATGTTGCACTGTTTGGGTAGATTGTTTGGGGTGGTTAGGGTAGGAATGTATCATGGTCAACCAACCAAGCCAAAAGACATGCAAACACCACAACAAAATATGGTTAACAAACCTTCATACAATATTGAAAGGAGGCAACGATTGGACTAATTACAAGGTCCTTTGGAATTCCTTAACATATTTTGGCTTCTTTGGGATGTGGAAAACAAGGTGTCATAAAAACATTGCAAGACATCAACACTTTAATCACCATTGACAGTGGAATACTTCTGCAGTTTTATGACAGTCTTGGATAGAGTTTTCGATAACACATAGGAGTTATTGTCAAGGATTTAAATAGAAGGATATATCCATCATACTTTTGTGTGATACCTCATCTAATAAAATAATTAAATGAGCCAAAATAATGTTGGATAGAAAAAGAGATATATGTGTTAAGAGGGAGACTTACTTGTAAGTGCAACTCAGACTAGGTTATAATAGGGTAACCCCCTTCCATTATACCTAATAAGGGTTATTAGACTATAAATTAGGTTAAGGAACCATATATATACTTTCAGTAACTAAGGAGGGTTAGGATATCTATAAGGAAGGTATGTGAGTTAATGTTTTGGTGATTATTTCATAGTAAGGTTTTGGTGATAACCTAGTAGAAGATAAGGTACGTTAGGGTACTTCTCCTTTATCTTGACTTTCCTAGTAGGTGAGTAGGGGAAGCCAAGTGATATGCCTTTTTAGAATCACGTAGTCAAGTTATATGATTTACCTGAATAAGGATTTGTGAGATATTTAAAGGTGAGATATGAATTTATGATGTTAAAATTTTATGATGTTCATGTACATATCATGAAATCAAACCTAATTCATGTTATTTTTAAGTTTGTTTAGTTGAATCAATTAAATTGTGATTTAGCAATGAATGAGTCAAAACCTACCATAACTAACACAAGTGGAACCCTTAATTGATTGTGGTATAAATTTTCCGTGTAAATCCTTGAAGCAATACATCGTAGGATTTTGATCCCCCTCATCAAATATTGCATGGTTATGATAAATCAAAATGAAAATTGAACTTGTCTAGGGTACCATAACCACCTAAGAGTTCCAAACATTCAAAATATTGTATTTAATTTAAGAGGGGCATTGCCATCATGATCATCTTAAGTATCATCGTCATTATATGACTATAACCTAGTTCATGTATAAATGAAGTCCTTTAGAATTAGTAACCCCACCCTAAAATGTTTCTAATGACAATGATAAAAGCATCACTAAGACATCATCAATATACTAGAAAACACCAAAACCTACTTGGCATAACCTACACTTTGATGGTGCTTCATAGGGATTGATAATAAATGATGGTGTCATCCAAGACAACCAAAGGCACTTGGCATTGGCATACTCTGGTTACATGTGCAATAAAAAGTTACAACGAGGCTAAGTTCAAATCCTATTGCAGGATTTTGACTTAGCAAGGGATCATCTACAAATACAATATGTTATAAAAGAACTTGATTGTTAAGTGTTTATGGGGTTAATAATGTTTTCTCTTTATGTTATTATTTATCTAATGACTTAAGTAAGTGGGCCAGTTGGGTCTCAATTCATACTCCTTCTCATCCAAATGGGTGCCAAGTCTCTATTGTTATAGGGTCTAGTCTATTGTTATCTTTGCAAGTGGATGTGGGTCAAGTATTGTAATATGGAGTTGGGATATAATAACATATTTGATGTGTTACGGTGTGTGTGTGTGTGTGTGTGTGTAATAATGTATATATGTTATTACATATATGTGTAATAAAACATACATATATATTCTACTACACATATATGTAATAACATATATTACACAAAACATGAGTTGTAAGTTTGGCGAAGCTCATTGTGAGAGGCATTGAAAAAAAAATCCTTCTCCATTCTATTTGGAGTTTCAAGGATTATTGTGGCTCCCTAATAGGGTTTGTCTCTGGATTCTTTCATGGATTTCCATCCTAGTCAATTGTCGAGTCCATTGTGTTGGCTCAATGAATTCAATGAACTATCCCATCTATTTCTTTGTTGATGGAAGTGTCATTTTGTGCGAAAGGCAGTGTGGTAAATAATTTGTTTGTTTGGTCCACCAAATTTGTATTTCAATATGTAGGACACTTTCATGAACTAATTATAAATATTTCAATATGTAGAGGACCTCTCATAGACACAGTGCTCCCTTGCACATCAATGAAGTTTTTTTAAAGGGACAAATTAGTTGACATATGGTCAAAACTCTCTCATTGTTGCCATTATTGTGCCCTCTAATTGACAAAGTGAAGATTTGAATTTATGTCATCATTAGAACAATGAGTGTTTATATCATGAACCTCTATATGGATTAACATGACCATGAGAAGAATAAAGTATGAAAATATGAAGAAAGTATTGAAACCTTGAATAACCCTCCACATATTGTAGACATTAAGATTGAGATGATGCACTTGTGTGAAAGAGTAAATGTTTGACATCACCATTTCCAACCCCTCATGTTTAATCCTTAATGTTGTTGAAGAAACACAATAAATTTCATGGAACTAAAAACATTAAATTGTTGCCAAAATTGTGCCCTCTAATCGACAAAGTGAAGATTGGAATTTATGTCAACATTATAACAACGAGTGTTTATATCATGGACCTCTATATGGATTAACATGACCATGAGAGGATTAAAGTAGGAAAATATGAAGAAAGTCTTGAAACCTTGAATAACCCTCCACATATAAATTGACAATGGCAATGTGATTTTGTTTCTTTGTCATGTGAGACACAATGAAAAGAAGGGTAATGCTATGAAAAAATATTATAAAATGATTGACATGGCCATTTCCAACCCCTCATGTTTAATCCTTAAAAATTATTATTGCATCTTCCCAAAAATTTATTTTTGCATGTTGCACCAAGTTTAAAGTTTGCACATTGCTTGGAAAAAGATGCTTGCCACATGTCACATGTCACAAGACTTTCAAAGTTGCATATATCATGTCATAAGATTTTGGAAGTTGCATATTGCATATTCAAGTTCTATTTGTTGCCTAGACTCCATAGCCCAAGCATAAGGCACCAGGTCTTGTTTGCATTCTCACATCTTGAATCAAGGAGTATTGAATCAATATATACCAATTCTTATAAGAGAAGCTGAAATTATCATTAAGTGTATAACAAAATTGCATTCACAGATATATACAAGCCCTATAAATAGCCTTGTGTATATTATTAGATGAAAAATTACCCATCATGTCAATGCATTATATGCATCATTACATGTTCAGCTATATAATGTACATCTAATTGTTTTATAAAATTATTACATGACATCATGAATTTCTTTTAGTCTTCTTTTGTGCTTTCCAGGTCTTAAGTAATTCATCCATCTCCATGTCTTCGTTTACTGGGTGCTCTTCAACAACTGATGTTGTTTCATTCCTTTCACACTGAGTACGTTTGGTCTCATATCCACGGCGTGGATGTTGTTGTGAGGGGCCATCGCCTACAAAAATAAAAAAATATTAAATTTATATGGCCAATTTTTAAATATCATTGAAGTAGTTCATTAATATTAAAAAAAACTCTGCAATGTAATTATTTACCTGGTCCTCTAGTCAGCACCATTGTAATGGTTGTTGGCCTGTTCACCTAATCTTCAGGTCAAGGAGGATCAACTATGACATTCTCTGCCATTGAAACGTCAAAATTTATAAGTACAAAATTATTAAGTATATGATTAATATATAGACATTTTACTGTCCTGGGTCTCAGTCACAAGAACGTCTTGGGGCTGCACCTCATTGGGATGGGGCTGCTGGGGAGCACCATGATCTTCTAGCTACATTGCATTATCAATGCTCTGTTGTCCAGTACTAATGGTTTCGTTGATAGTGTTTCTCCCCTGATTAAAACAAAGTAAGACATTAAATTATGGATGATATCAAACATTTACGTATTTTATAAGTAATGAAAGGTTAATGTGGACTGATTTTTATTTACGTTATCCCACAAATTGGATCTTGGGGGCTGCCCCATGCTTTTCCTACGATCAACCACGGATTTATAACCGTACTTGTAACTAAGTTGGAGGTCTTCCTCTGTGGTTTCAGTTCCGAAGTCGTCGCCCTGCATTGCATAAGGGTATGGTTTTTTAATGTTTTTGGCTACAATTACCTTAAAGTTTTAAGGTGATACAAATAATATTCTTAATATGTTTGGGTACTTACGATTCGTGACTATAACCTCGAGTAGTCTCCCTAGCCTAGCTTGTGTTGGCCATGTTTGTCAATCCTTGCTTTGATTTCCTTCGAAGTGTCAGGCAACCTATCATACAAAATTTCAAGTATGTTATATATAACAACACTTTTATTTAGATCTAAAGAAAAATAAAGTTGGTATTGAATTCAAAAAATTGTAATTTAACTTGGTGTACCAGTTATTTGTTCTCCTGATTTTTTCAAAATATTCTCTTTTGCATCATCAATGATCACCTTCCACTCCCTCTTTGGAATTGAGGGAGGATGCTCATACCTAGGATTTCCTGCCAAGCTTCGTCTATAAACATCCCGCGTATATTTTAAATATTCACCCGCTGCAGAGGTGACCTCTTTTTTATTGAACGTGTCTACTCCAAAGAGGCCTTCAAGATAATCCATAAGTTCCTTTTTGAGGTTGGAATTTTGGCAATTCCACCTCATGCATAAGGTTTCCCCAAAAGTCAACAAGGTCTTGCTCTCTAGGTGCCTATAAAAAAGGTCGTTTCCTACACACAAAAAGATATGATCATTAATTTAAAATTAATAATCTAGATGATTTATGTATGAGTACAACATTAAACGATTAAAATATGAATTAAAACTACTTGGGATTCTTGATTGTTTTAATGGAAGTCCATTACGTCTACCAAAAATGTGCATAGAAGGGTCCCCATGCTTTTCACACGTCTAGCTCCAGGAAATGCAACCATCTCAACCACATCACTATGATATTCATCTCTGCCACCATCTCTAGACTCTGATTGAGGTGTGGATGTCTGGCAGTGAGTGTCATGGCTCCTATCTAAATTAGGTGTGGAAGATGGATAAGAAAATAGTGCTCTAGAAGCTGTATAACCACCCGCATCAGGACTCTGTAGTGTCTCTGTAGCGCCACTACTACCAACAACGGGATGAACATGATCCAAAAATGACTTTATAAAAAAGAAAATGTTTTTTTGTGAGATAATGTAAAAGTTAAAGAACAAAGTATCATAATTGAACATATGAGTACATTAAAAAAAACACTTTAAATTATGGTTATTACCTTATATGTGTTAAGTTGTGACATATGGAGCTTGATCTTTGCTTTGACGTTTAGAGTTTGATTTGGCCGATCTAAGAAACTAGCAAGTTCCTTGTTAGCTTTAATGATCTTTTTTTTTATTAAGACCATCAGATCAACGCATGAATAAAACCCCTCCTCATTGGCGGAATCATGATCAACATGGCCTGCAGACTACATATAATTTCAACAAAAACAATGTTATTTCAATAAAATTATATAATCAAATAATAAAAACAACGTAAAATGAAAGTGGAAATCGATAATCATTTAAATGTTCTATGGCTAGCCCTTTTCCACGATCATCCTGCCACATTATAATATAATTAGAACCCTTAAATATTTAAAAAATTGTTAATGATAACACAAAAAATGTTAAAGTTAATATTTACAACAATGTTAAAGATAATAAAAAAATATAATGCAATAAGTAAAGGTTTCTTAAAGAGGTGTTGCATAAGAACCTGCACACTATTAGTCAATGTTTCTATTCGATTCAAATGGTGATCCACTAATAACTCTTCTCCGGTAGCTATCTTTTTTGTTGCGCACAGGACTACCTAATTCTCTTCACGTCCCTCATATATGCAATTCATTTGTTTGTTTTTTGTCCTGGGTCGTGTGTTATTTATAAACCCTGTGATATTGCCGGAAGCTTTAGGCCTTCCATCAATATAGATAGTCACTCCCTTATTTTTATCCTTGTTTATTAGTTGTATATAATTTGCGGAGAATGCATATCTCTGCATACTTTGCATGTACCGAACCAGCCGCATCCAATTGTTATAATTGTAACATGGTCCGACATAGTCCATCAATTCAGTTATTGTATTGTATTTTACAATTATTCCATCCATGGAAAATAGCCCCAAGCCATGCAGGGAGGATGGTGCAATGCGATATGTCCTATTGTTGACAACGAAGTCAACATATATAGGAGGTAGTTCCTTAGGTACCTAGTGTTTCACCAGATGCTTATACCTGAGTGGAACATCTATGTATCCTATTCTCTCATCATCATAAGAGCATGATCCTCCTTCGACAAGAAAAAATTTCATGCATCTACCAAATTTTATTCTAACTTTTTCACCTCTGGTCCTTGTTTTCTTATCATATCTACTAGATGCAGTTGCATTTCCAGCCTCTATTTGTCCTAAGATTTCCTTACTTGACAAAGAAATATATGACAAGTACCTGTTTGGTTGTACCTTCAGTTGCATGTGCACATGTTGTTAGTTAGTAGTCCATCATCATATTCAAAGTTCTAAATAAAATTTTTATATCTTTAGTTTTGGATGCACAATTAGACTAGGGTGCGATTACCAATATTAGTGGTCAACCACCTAATTTAATGTTATATACCTCTTGATTTTGGACATATTAATGTGATAACACTAAGGACATGATAAATTTATCATATGGATCTAAGAAAAAAATAGTAGTAAGGTTGTTGTTTGTTGGATTTGTGCAAATTAGAATTATTATAAAAAATGTCCATTGAAGA
>ML780177.1:553440-589989 GCA_009831015.1 Picea engelmannii | reverse complement strand
AGTAGCTCGTCGATAAGAGGCTCGATATATACATTCATATATTTAACCTGGTACTTACCTAATTGTTTGAAATTACACATAATTACTATAGGAATGATATCATGTAATATATATAATTAAATAAATAAACAAAATATATTATGAAAAAATTGAAACAAATGAAAATGTGAAATTCAAAAAATTAATGTAAACAAATACCTGGAACAATCATTGTCAACATTATGTGCTCCCTCTTTATTGACATCCGAGGAGGAATGTTATTGTTGATAACAAAAATAGGCCACACTGAGTAAATAGACCTAAGCTCTCCGAATGGATTAACACCGCCAGCTACCAATGAAAGCCTAACATTACGAGGTTCATCTTTGAAATCTGCCCATTTTTCCTCAATTTCCCTAAATGTAGAACCATTGGCAGGAATTCGAAGAACACCATATCCACTTCTGTTACGTGCATGGTAATCCATAAATTATGCTATGCTTTCACACTTGAACAATCGCTACAAACGTGGAATTATGGGAATATTACGAAGAACCTTTTGAGGCACCCTTTTTGTTACTTTATCGGTTCGATATCTACTAATAAGACATTGCGGACATTTTTTTTTCGAGGCATTTTGTCCATAATATATAATATGGTCATTAGGACATGCATCTATAGTTTTATAATCCATTCCAATGTCTTTCATAATGGCATGCAAACTTCGATATGTGCGAGGTAAAATATTTGACGATGGTAACAAAAATTCACCTAACAATCTACAACATAACAAATAACTAGTTAATGTAAGAATATTAATCGTAAAAATTGCATTCTTCTTTTACACATTAATTAACACTAAAAGAAAATAGAAAAAAATCAACATTTATGTATAATATGAGATGAAACATATTACATACCTTAGGATCTGTGTCATACAAGTGTTCAACAAATTATTCATAACCTTTAAGTTCACTAGCAATAATGTAGCAGAGAGAAGATTTTCTCTTGATCCTTCATAAAGTCGTTTATTTGCCTTTTCTAATAGAGGTTCATCATAAATACCAGCATTGTCCCCATCCTCATCCAGTTGCGAAAAAAATTCTTGGATCATTTGATTTGTCCCATCATCTTCTTCCATGAGATCCTCATTTGCTTGGTCATGATGTTCCTCAGCTTGTACAACATCATTTCTACTAATACTTGGTGAAATATTCCGCATAAAGTTAGAAAGCAACTCTAACTTTATAATTACAAACAATCATGCAAAATTAGTGTATACTATAAGAAACATTCAAACAATATGTATACACATATATATAATTTTATATATAATTGAAAAAATAAATAAAAAAATATAATGAATATATAGCTAATTACCATGGGACGATATCATTCGATCCGCCATCAATGTGCCCATATTTCCTACAATGTTTTGTAGTTGTTGCTATTAAAATTCTTACGAGACGTATGAGACAACATTTTTTACAAGGGAAATAACATCTACCATCATCCTTTTCACCCACTTTACTTTTTTCCCCACCTCTAACTATATTCTGTGACATTCTTCCGCACAACTTCTGCACAAAAATACCCTTTGGAACCATCGTTGTTATAGCAAGATTGTTGCAACATCTTTAAATCGTCAAATATTTATAGTTCAAATTTAGGTCACAATCGTCGCAATTGCAATGACCGTGACCTAAAATATTTCCTTTTTTTTACCTATTTATTTGTCATATTTAACGATCACTTTTAACGTTCACTTATAACGGTCACTCGTCGCTCTTGTGACGAACATTGACAATATTAATTGAGACAAAGTACATCCGTCAAGATAGCAACGAATACAGGGTGAATTTAGAAAAAAATTGAATAATTGAAATTTTTCTCTTGAATGTTGCGACGAAAGAGTACTTTCGTCGCAAGTGGTTGTCGCAAATTTTTCAATATTTAGCAGTGGATAAAATATCAGCCTAGGGTGGACAGTGGCTCACCAATGCTGGGAAACTCACCCTCATTAAATCAGTCTTGACCTCTCTGCCAATCTACCAGGCTTCCTTTCTCCTGACCCCAAAGGCGATCACGAATCAAATCACAAAGATGATCGGAGACTTCCTCTGGCGTGGAGGAAAAGGGAACCAAAACAAATACCACTTAGTCAAATGGGAAACTGTCAAACACCCCTATGTTGAAGGTGGGATATAGGTAAGAGACCTTGATCTTGCAAACCTATATTTGGGAGGTAAAATCATCTGGAACATTTATGCAAACCACAAACATCCAGTAAGCAAGATATTAAAAAAAAATATCTCAATGGCGCCTCTATGAAAAACCTCCAGGCAGCGAACATCCCCAAAGGAACCTCGATCTGGAATCTCTGTAGGTGCAGATTATAACCCTTTCATAAGCATCTATTTTGAATCCCAGGGAATGGAAAAAAAACTATGTTGTGTCAAGACAACATTATGGGAAACGCCCCCCTCATCGAATCACAAGATCTCATGGAGATCCGCGTGTGGCTCTCTTAGCATGGCATCAACAAACTCATAGACATCTCTGGATGGGATGACTTAGGAAGATGGAAAAGCTGGGATCTCTCGAGTGTTCCAAATCAAATGCATTCGCAAAAATCCCTCCTCCTTGCTGCGTTGACGGACTATGCACCTGTACATCTCCTCTCAAGGGATAAATGGGGATGGGGAATTTTTTTCGGCTTCTACTCAGTAGCCCAAGGATATAAAAATATTCATACCCCTCAAGCTCTGAATGAGACAACGAAGCTCTGAATGAGACAACGATCCTCTGGAAGCAGATCTGGGACCCCCTCGGTCTTCCAAAAGTAAACTTCTTCAGCTAGGTTCTAATGCACAAGAAAACTTTAACAGATGAAAATATGGAAAAACGAGGCTTCATGGGTCCTCATAGATTCCCCATGTGTTTCCATTCTCTTGAAACGATGGAAAATTTATTTGTAGAATGCCCATTTTCTCAAGAAGTATGGAAAATCTCTCTTCAAGGCCTCAATGCCACACCTCCGAGAGAGATCGCAGTGAATGATTTATTATCCTCTTAGAAGGCACGTTATCCTCAAGGGATCTAAAGTAGTTCAACCTAGATAAGAATTTGGCAGGCCATCCCCAAATAGATTTGTTGGAAACTATGGCTGGCCAGAAACGACTAGATCTTCAACAACATGTTGTCTTCCCCCACAACGATGGTTGCGAAGGCAAAAGCTCTCCTTCTCGAAACAGTAGCAAATCACTTTTCCATGAAAGAAATTACTCTTCTCCCCAAATAAAATAAATGGACTGGAACCTTCGCCTTCCGAGATAGAACTCAAACCATTGTACACCCTCCAAAAACACCAAGTTGGCGTTTGCGAGACAAAGATGCATTTTTTCAAGATTGGTGGAGGCAGCAAGGCTTAGCCTCAATATTTTTCGACGGAGCCTCCAAAGGAAACCCAGGGAATGTAGGAGCAGGTGGAGTGATTTACTCCTCGGATGAAAGCCAAAAAGACAGTTTCTGTTGGGGTCTAGGTCAGAGAACAAATAATCAGGCTGAAATTCTCGGGCTGCTAAAAGCTTGTCAGATAGCGCGAGAAAAGGGTGCCAAATAAATACAAATATTTGGAGACTTTGAAATACTGATTAATATTTTAAACACGAATGATCAATTTAGCAACCTAGTAATCAATAAGGCCTTACAAAGACTCTGTCAAGTGTTGCAAGACTTCTCCTCCCCTCGCTTTTACCACATCCTTCATGGATCGAACAAGGAAGCATACGCAAAGGAGAATATGGGTTGCCTACTTCCCTCAGAAACTCTGAGGAAAAATGATGAAATCCCCTTGTGGACCCCCATCCCGTAATAAGCGAGATGAAATTCCCTTGTGTTGTTCACTTGTGTTGTTCCTTTGGGTTGTTACCTTCTGTTGTTCCCTCGTGTTTCTCACTTGTGATGTTCCTTTGGGTTTCCCCCATGTGTTGTTCCCTTGGGTTGCTCCCTTGTGTTGTTCCCTTGGAGCTGTTTCCTTGGGCTGTTCCCTTGTGTTGTTCACTTGTGTTGTTCCTTTGGGCTGTCCCCTGGTGAGGTTCCCTTGGGTTGTTCCCTTGAAGTTGTTTCCATGGGTTGTTCCCTTGTTTTGTTCCCTTGTAGATTAAGAGAGATGTTGTTCATATGTAATTCCCCCTTGCAAGAAGGTTAAACGGTTGTTTTGTCCTTGGCCTAATCGGATTCAATTCTCTAATAAAATTACCCATTTCAGTTAAAAAAAATTAGATTAAATTTTATAAATTAATAAATTGGTTTTAAAATTAACATATATAAATGGAAAAATAAAATGGAAAAGAGTTTAAAGATATTTTAAAAAGGGGTTAACATAAATAAACCCTTTTAGGTTATAAAAATTTGAAAAAAAACAACCAGGATAGATCCATCTTAATCCTGGATTTATCAAGCCTTAATAGGGATCAAATCTTTAGAGGTGCAAACCTTTAACCTTTCCTCAAGTTTTTCACTCTAAATTTGTTTTTCTCCTATATACATTTGATCTCTCTCGATATTAATATATTTTATAGTTGTATCCCAGAGTCTTCCCATTCCCCAAGGGCATTCCCTGTAGTGGGGGCACTGGGCCCCTTTGATGAAACTTTCCCTTTATATCTATTGTTTAGTTTTTACGGGGATGCTTTCTCCGGAGCGCTTATCAATAAAAGAAAAAGTGCAGTGTTTGGGTGGAACACAAATCAACAAACTATTCAACGAATAGGCCTTTACCTGGGCTTCCTGGGCTATGCTTCTTGGGAAAAAATAAAGTATTTGGGACTTCCCTTAACACTGGGCTCCAACAAATCCTCTCCATGGGAAGAAATCATAAGCAATTTCAAAGTTAAAATCTCATCCTGGGGTGGATAGTGGCTCACCAATGTTGGGAAACTCATCCTCATTAAATTAGTCTTGACCTCCATGTCAATCTACCATGCTTCCTTTCTCTTGGACCTGAAGGCGATCACGAATCAGATCACAAATATGATCAGAGACTTTCTCTGGCATGGAGGCAAAGGAAACCAAAAGAAATACCACTTAGTCAAATGGGAAACTATCAAACACCCCTATGTTGAAGGTGGCCTACAAGTAAGAGACCCTGAGCTTGCAAACCTATATTTGGGAGGTAAAATCATCTGGAACCTTTATGAAAACCAAAAACATCTAGTAAGAAAGCTATTAAAAAAAATATCTCAATGGCGCCTCTATGACTAACCTCCAGGCAGCGAACATCCCCAAAGGAACCTCGATCTGGAATATCTGCAGGAGCAGATTACAACCCTTTCATAAGCATCTATTTCGAATCCTAGGGAATGGAAAAAAAAACTATGCTGTGTCAAGACAACATTATGGGCAACACCCCCCTCATCGAATCAGAAGATCTCATGGATATCCGTGTGTGGCTCTCTCATCGTGGCATCAACAAAATCACATACATCTCTATATGGGATGACTCGGGAAGATGGCAAAGCTTGGATCTCTCGGGTGTTCCAAATCAAATGCATTCGCAAAAATCCCTCCTCCTTGCTATGTTGACAGACTGTGCACATGTACATCTCCTCTCAAGGGATAAATCAGGATGGGGCAATTTCAGCTTCTACTCAATAGACCAAGGCTATAAAAATATGCATCCCCCTCAAGCTCTGAATGAGACATCAACCCTTTGGAAGCATATATGGGACCCCCTCAGTCTTCCAAAAGTAAACTTCTTCAGTTGGGTTCTGATGCATAAGAAAACTTTAACATGCAAAAATCTAGAAAAACGAGGCTTCATAGGTCCTCATAGATTCCCCATGTGTTGTCGTTCTCCTGAAACGATGAAACATTTATTTGTAGACTGCCCATTTTCTCAAGAAGTATGGAAAATCTCTCTTCAAGGCCTCAATGCCACACCTCTGAGACAGAGTGCAATGAATGATTTATTCTCCTCTTGGAAGGTGCGTTATCCTCAAGAGATCCAAATCAGTCCAACCTGGAGAAGAATTTGGCAGGCCATCCCCAAATACATTTGCTGGAAACTATGGTTGTCCAGAAACGACCAGATCTTCAACAACATGTTGTCTTCCCCCACAATGGTGGTTGTGAAGGCAAAATCTATCCTTCTCGAAACAGTAGCAAACCACTTCGCCATGAAATAAATTACTCTTCTCCCCGAAGAAAATAAATGGAGTGGAACCTTCACCTTCCAAGACAGAACTCAAACCATTGTACACCCTCCAAAAACACCAAGTTGGCGTTTGGGAGACAAAGATGCAGTTTTTCAAGATTGGTGGAGGTAGTAAGGATTAGCCTCAATATTTTTTTACGGAGCCTCCAAAGGAAACCCAGAGAATGCAGGAGCAGGTGGAGTGATTTACTCCTCAGATGGAAGCCAAAAAGACAGTTTCATTTGGGGTCTGGGTCAGAGAACAAATAATTAGGCTGAAATTATCGGGCTGCTAAAATCTTGTCAGATAGCACGAGAAAAGGGTGCCAAAGAAATACAAATATTTGGAGACTCCAAAATCCTGATTAAGATTTTAAACATGAATGATCAATTCAACAACCCAGTAATCAACAAGGCCTTACAAAGACTCCATCAAGTGCTGCAAGACTTCTCCTCCCCTCGCTTTTACCACATCCTTCGTGGATCGAAAAAGGAAGCATACACAAAGGCGAATATGGGTTGCCTACTGCCCTCAGGAAATCTGAGGAAAAATGATGAAATCCCCTTGTGGACCCCCATCCCGTAATAAGCGAGATGAAATTCCCTTTTGTTGTTCACTTGTGTTGTTCCTTTGGGTTGTTCCCTTGTGTTGTTCCCTCATGTTGCTCACTTGTGTTGTTCCTTTGGGTTGTCCCCTGGTGTTGTTTCCTTAGGTTGTTCCCTTGGATTTGTTTCCATGGGTTGTTCCCTTGTGTTGTTCACTCTTGTTGTTCCTTTGGGTTGTCCCCTGGTGTGGTTCCCTTGGGTTGTTCCCTTGAAGTTGTTTCCATGGGTTGTTCCCTTGTAGATTAAGCGAGATGTTGTTCCTATGTAATGCCCCCTCGCGGAAAGGTTAAACGGTTGTTTTGGCCTTGGCTCAACTAGATTCAATTCTCTAATAAAATTACCCATTTTAGTTAAAAAAAAATAGATTAAATTTTATAAATTAAGAAATTGGTTTTAAAATTAACATATATAAATGGAAAAATAAAATAATTTTTTTTTAAAGATATTTTAAAAAGGGGTTAACATAAATAAACCCTTTTAGGTTATAAAAATATGAAAAAAAAACAACCAACATAGATCCATCTTAATCCTGGATTTATCAAGCCTTAATAGGGATCAAATCTTTAGAGGTGCAAACCTTTAACCTTTCCTCAAGTTTTGCACTCTAAAAAAAGTTTTCTCCTAGATATATTTGATCTCTCTCGATATTAATATATTTTATAATATTACAACCTCTGTAACCACTACATTGTTTTTGTAACCTATTAATTGAAGCTATGGAAAATCGAAACAAAACAAATTCAAACCAATATATTTTTTTATATATATATATATATATATATATATATATATATATATATATATATATATATATATATATATATATGGAGTAATGGTCATTCATTCAAAGTAATTATATATATAATGGAGAGAACATAAATTCTTCTTATTTATTATTATTCATTTATTATTTATTATTATTATTTTAATGTTATATATATATATACTAATAAAATATTATATATTATACTATATAGTGAATTGGGTTTAGCCCTAGTGGTTTGTGTTGAAGGGTGTTTTCTCCACACCCAAGTTCAATTCTCCCAAGTGAGATGTGTAGCTCTTAAATGAATTAGTTATCATAAAAGTCTCGACTTTCTACAAAATCTAGTTTATCCTGGGTATTATCCTCGAAATGAGGGGAAGTGCCTAATGGGTTTCCCTAGGAAATATTCCAAGGAAAAAAAAACTATATTATACTATATACTACATACTATATTATAGTATAATATAGTATATAGTATAAAAGTATAATATATAATATACAATATACATAATGTATACTCTATAAGATGTTCAGTAACTCATTATACAATATAGGGTATACACTATAATATGCTGAGGAACTCACTATTCATGAATCCACACAATGGGTGCATGTAGATGTTGATGCATCATTGATCGATTGTCATCCTTGGGATGCGACAAAAGACTATAGAATAGCAATTATGGTCTATGTATTTACAAGTTTATGGATGAAATCAATTGTTGTAATATTTTCTATTGATGATTTGGATTGTGTGGTGTATGTCTACGTGGATTTTGTCTTTCTTTTTAGCTATGTATGAGTAACATTATTACAAGTGGCAAATGTTCTATTGTTGCAATTTTGACTTGTTGTAGAAATTTTCAGCATTTAGTGTGAAGGTACTAGCAAGCATCCAAGAACATTTATAAATTACATCAACAACATTATGGTATCTAGTCCATATGGGTAGATACAGTTTTAAACAACTTTTGTATAGCAAAAAATACTATGTTAGTCACAACTACTATGTGGTTTGTATAGCAAGTTAGTGTATAGCACAAACTTGCTATACACTAACTTAGTATTATATATATATACCCACAAAATACTATGTTATATACAAACTTAGTGTTTGCACAAACTTAGGTATTATGTATACTTAGTGTATATACCCATAGTGTTTTGTGCGAACTTGGGTATACTTTGGAGTGAGTGCAATAAGTTCGTGGCTAAAAAAGTGGCAAGGCCATGAACAAGAACGTGCACTCGTAAGAACATGTGCACGTTCCTAGGAACGTGCATGCGTTCCTACAGCTATAGGTTCGGTTGTGGTCGAACCTCCACGTGGATTTCCACGTAGGTTAAAAAGTAAGAGAGCTTGCATGCTCTTAAGAATGTGCGTGGGCTCTTAAGAACATGTGCGCGCTCTTGTTGGTATTTTTCTACAAACGACCCGTGAGCGATTTTGTTCATATTGTGTGCAAAATTATGCTTGTGTTTCTCATTGTGAAAATAGAGTGAAGAGAGGAGGAAGAAAGGGAGGATCTTGCCACTGCCACCATGTTGACGGGCGTAAGTGACACTCCGTCAACTGGAAAGTTATATCTGGACTGGGGTTGTCTAATTAACCCAAGTCATTTGGTATGATCTTACCCGACGGGTTTAATGGCTCCGTTAGCCAACTCGAGTCCTAAAAATAGTAAAATAAATAAACTACTATAAAGCTACGATTCTAACAGTTGATATAGTAATTACAAATGTGAATGTACAAATGATTATAAACAATCTATATACAGTTTACAAGATTTTCTTGAAATCTTGTGAAAATGGATGTTTGTAATAGTGTTTTAAAATAAATAAATTAAGAACATAAATCTTTCTAATGTTTAAAGATATCAAACTAATAAATACTAAGCGAATACGATTGAAACAATGACACAGAAACAGTCAAATCTAATTAATGCAATCATCGTTTCATTAATAAATAATTTAATTAAATAACACACAGACTAACCTCTAGTTGATCAACAAAACTGAGTTTATCTCCCTATGTTGTTTGAGCTCCTGCTTGTCCTGCATTTAAGGGAAACCTATGACAGAACAATACTATTACTTCCAGAATAAATTCAAAGAAGTGTTTGATATTTCGAGTGAATTTATAACAACAGAAAGATAACGAATTAAAAATTATGTGATCTTAAGATAATCAATATCTAAGAATGAAAGAAAACTCAATTCTGAGCCTTGATATTATCCATCATTTAACATCAGAAATAAAATCAATAATAATTATATGATCGATTGATCACACATACAAAATGAACCAACATATCATGGAGAACATTCAAATAATCGTCGATATGAAATATCGTGCAAATACAAGGCTAAATCTAAATCAACAGGATGATAATTCATAACATAGAAATAACAGGAGAATGCAATGGAATAAGCATTGCACAATTCACACAGGTCTAAAGCCAACACTGAATTGCTTTCCCATATCAATTCCCAAAAATTACATGTCCATATTGTATGTTAGAATATAATGGGTGTGCTCATTTAACCATAGACAATATCACTATTGTCACCCAACCATAGGCTGAAGCCACCCCCGAGCACCTTAACCTTGACAGAGAATCATTCTGGAAGCAAACCCTAGGCTAGATAGCCAAACAATATAGCGCACATCTCTCCAAGGATAGTGCACCAAGAAAGAATAACAAAAATTTATCAGAAAGTCCAAACCCAGAGAAGACTGAGAATATAGACTGGCGGCAACAACTTCTCCAGAACTTGTGCACAAAACTGCCCAACTGCAGTGCACACAAGTGTGCTACTGCAGTTCTGAGAATGCTTGCCAGAATGAAGACTGGCCTTTTGTATTTATATTAAAATTGGAAAGCTGTGTAGGCCGACTTCTCATTCTGGGTGCCTATTTACTTAGTATATAAAATTTCCTTTAGTCGACTTCTTCTCTTGGAGGCTAATAACCTAATACAAATTATCCTCTTGAGTTGACTTGTCTTCTAGGGTTATTAGCCAACTAAATAGGGTTTCTTCTTGCTTCCCAAAATATTCTATTCTCGTCAGCTTTACACATGGAGCTAAATACCTCCCGCAACTACCATAATATCAACACTCCCTCCTAGCTAGGGAGGTATTTGAAGGTAATGGTATTGAGCACAAACATGCCATTCACCCGGTAGCATCAACATAGTCATATAGACTATCTCATGACTAGATCATGAGTACCATCATTACTATTAGTGTCATCAGTTGCATCATATCTCGAAACCATACTCCATCTGAGTAATCATACATGATGTTGGATAAGTCACTCACTCCACAGAGTGACAGAAGAGCCTTTCTTCTAATACAGACATATGTCCTGAACCATTTCTTGTTTGGGAAATCTTTTTCCATTGATCATCCATCTAGATGATAATCGCTTCCAACACTACTGATAGTCTTCAAGGCAATCAGAACAATGTCATTCAATATAACACAACTGTGTCTATCCATAGTAGTACACAACTACAATCCAGTGGTACACTACCACACCAAGTAGCACATAGATACTTGATCAATGACAGATAGTCACAATCAGTGGAACACATCCACCACAATAGTATACATCTACTTTCCAGAGACATACAGTCTCCATAACAATCATATCATCAACTTGCATAGAAAACATTGTTATGATATAAACTGAATCATCAGGGCCATTCTTCCACTCACATCTATGAGATTTGGAAGAGCATATTCCCTAAGAAGGTAAAACATCAATGATGAGATATCTAGACTATTCTTCTCAAGCAAGGAAGAATATATGTCTCGATTTCTGAGCCTGGACCATTCCCTATCCGAGCCATTCCTCTGGCACTAAATAAAGTGCAACCTAGAGAAAATGAGTATGTCCTAGGGAATGCCCGTCCCTAATTGCTGAACCTGGACCATTCACCTATTTGAGCCATTCCTCCGACACTAAACAAAGTGCAACCTAGAGAGAATGAATCTTCCCTATGGAATGATTGTCTGTACCATTTCCAAAGGAAATGACTGTCCTGCACCAACCTCCAAAACAAACCATTCTTCGAAACTTCTCACAACTGTGAGCTTCGAAAGAATGATTGTTCGACGAGGTGGACTACTCTTCTTGACCACTACTAAGAGTGACCATCAAGAAGAGAGACTGTCCTAGACCATTGCAATACCATTGCCTATGCATACCAATGGTATGCATAGGCATTGGTATTTCCTTTGCATACCATTGCAATGGTATGAAACAACAATACCATTGTTTATGGATACTATTGCATACCATTGCAAAGGAATACTATTGAAATATCATTTCCATGGTATGCAACGACTATACCATTGCTTATGCATACCATTGGTATGCATAGGAATTGGTATTGTCTTTGCATACCATTGCATAGTATTGCAATGTAATGCAATGGTATGCATAGGAAATGGTATTGTCGTTGCATACCATTTCAATACCATTGCGATGGTATGCAACGACAATACCATTTCCTATGCATGCCATTGCATAAAATTGAAAAGACATACTATTGCAATACCATTACCATGGTATGCAATGGAAATACCATTGCCTATGCATACCATTGTATACCACTGCAATACAATGCAATGGTATGCAGAGGCAATACCATTTCCTATGCATACCATTAGTATACATAGGGAATTGTATTTCCTCTTCATACCATTGCATACAATTGCAATACCATGCAATGGTATGCAAAGGCAATACCAATGTCTATGCATGCCATTGCAATACCATGCAATGGTATGCAAAGGAAATACCATTGCATATGCATACCATTGGTATGGACAGGCAATGGTATTTCCATTTCATACCATTGCATGGTATTGAAATGGTATACATAGGAAATGGTATTGGTGTTTCATACCATGGCATACCATTACATGGTATGCAATGGTATGCAACGACAATACGATTTCCTATTAATACCATTGCATAGCATTGCAATACCATGGAATGTTATGCAATGGTATGCGTAGGAAATGGTATTTCCTTTGCATACCATTGCATACCATTGCATGATATTGCAATGGTATGCATATGAAATGGTATGCAAAGGAAATATCATTGCCTATGCATACCATTGGTATGGTATGCATAGGAAATGGTATTTCCTTTGCATACCATTGCATACCATTGGATGGTTTACAAAGGCTTACCATTTCCATTGCATACCATTGAAATACCAATGGTATTACTTTGAAATGGTATGCAATGGTATGCAAAGGCAATACCATTGCAATGGTATTCAATGGTATTGCCTTTGCATACCATTGCATGGTATGCATAGACAATACCATTACCTATGCATACCAATGGTATGCATAGACATTGATATTTCCTTTTCATACCATTGCAATGCCATTACAATGGTATGTAAATACCATTTCCTATGCATACCATGCAATGGTGTGCCTTTGAAATGGTATACAATGGCATGCATAGGCAATGGTATTGTTGTTGCATACCATTGCAATGGTATTGCAATGGTATGCAAAGTAAATATCAATGCCTATGCATACCATTGGTATGCATAGGCAATGGTATTTCCTTTGCATACCATTGCATGGTATTGCAATGGTATGCAACTGTATGCATAGGAAATGGTATTGCCTTTGCATACCATTGCACACTATTGCAATACCATTGCCATGGTATGTAATGGAAATACCATTGCCTATGCATACCATTTCATACCATTGCAATGGTATGCATAGGCAATACCATTTCCTATGCATACCAATGCATACAATTGCAATACCATGCAATGGTATGTATATGAAATGGTATTTCCTTTGATATGCAATGGTATGCATAGGAAATTATATTTCATTTGCGTACCATTGCATGGTATTGCAATGGTGTCGACAATACCATTGCCTATGCATACCCTTGCATACCATTTCATGGTATGCAATGGTATGCATAGGCAATAACATTGCATACCATTGAAATGGTATTGTAATGGTATGCAACGACAATACCATTGCCTATGCATACCATTGAAATACCATGCAATGGTATGCAAAGAAAATACCATTTGCTATGAATACCACTTTGAATACCATTGCATGGTATGCAATGGTATGCAGAGGCAATGGTATGCAAAGGAAATACCATTGCCTATGGTATGCATAGGAAATGGTATTTCCTATGCATACCATTTCAATACCATTGCAATGGTATGCAAAGGACATAACATTGCATATGCATAAAATTTATGGTGGGCATGGGGGGAATAATAGATAAAATTGAGGGTGGGGGTGGGGGGAATAATAGAGAAAATGTATAATATATTTTCTCTATTATTCCCCCCACCCTCACCCCAATATCACTGCATATGCATACCAATGAGGGTGGGGTTGGGGGGAATAATAGAGAAAATGTATAATACATTTTATCTATTACTCCTACCACCCTCATATAATAGAGAAAATGTATTATTGGTATGCATAGTAAATGGTATTTCCTTTGCATATCATTGCATGGTATGCAATGGTATGCATAGGCAATGATATTGCATATGCATACCATTGCATACCATTGCAATACCATGAAATATTAGTATTGCAATGGTATGCATAGGAAATGGTATTGTATTTGCATACCATTGCATACCATTGCATACCATTGCCTATGCATACCATTGCAATACCATGCAATGGTATGCAAAGGAATTACCATTGCCTATGCATATCATTGGTATTCATAGGAAATACCATTGTCGTTTCATACCATTTCATATCATTGCAATACCAATGATATGCAAAGGAAATACCATTGCCTATGCATACCAATGGTATGCATAGGTAATGGTATTGTCTTTCCAATACCATTACAATGCTATGAATTGGAAATGGTATTTCCTTTGAATACCATTGCAAAGACATACCATTGCATTGTATGCATAGACAATATCATTTCCTATGCATACCATACAATGGTATGCAATTTCCTACATAGGAAATGGTATTTTCGTTGCATACCATTGCATACAATTGCAATGGTATGCATGACAATAACATTGCCTATGCATATCATTGCATACTATTGCAATGGTATACAATGGCAATAATATTGTTGCATATCATTTCATACTATTGCAATACTATTTCCATGGTATGCAATGACAATACTGTAAATTTTCAGACCCCACCCAGTTTCAAGTCTCATTGAGACAATTCATTGTTAAATGCCCAAAACCCAGTTTTATGACAACAACCAATATTCAGCATATAAGCAATTCTCATAAATGAAACATGAGGATTCTAAATATCTTTAAATGCAGAAACAAATTTCTATCAGCAACACAATAACTCAGAAAATTATAGACACTAAGATTTTTGGTCTAGCATTGACCCTAGAAAAACCCACAAGGGGAAAACCAGTGAGAGAGGGAATTTTTATTATTTTTAGAGCTCAGAGAAATTCTTCTATTACAGCAGAAATTTTTACAACCAAAATTTCACAAACTTATCTTAGAAAAATGAGCCAAATCTCCTTCTAAACAGTCCCACAAATCAACTCCTTGATTTCTATGCAATAAATCTGTACCATTAAACAATTGTCACAACATTTAATGTTATACAAACTGTCTCAAAATTTGTGCCCTCAATCTGGGTTTGTTGTATGAATTTTCTAGCAATAAATGCACCTTGATTTTTGTGCCAAACTGTCTCAAAATGAATGCACTTTCTCTGCTATAAGGACTATACTTTTATCAGTTATACAACCTCTCCAAAATTTGGATTGTACGGCCTGTTTGTTGGTTGTACCCTCTGCCTCAATTTTTGTGTTGTAAATTGCCTTTGAATGCATTCGAATGCTCAACAACTTCCTCTCTTCTCTATATTGACTTCTCATCTTCCTCTTTCTCTCCAAAAATTCATTCAAAAACCAATAATGGGTGTGACCTCCTTACCCTAATCGAATTAATGAGAGGGAAGGTGAAAGGTCATCTAATCCAATGGCTAAGATTAGATGAGATGAGTGGTGGATATTAAATCACTTAACTCACCCACTTTCCCTAAGTTCAAAAAGTCACCTTTTAATTTACATCTCATAAATTAAATGACTAGGGTCCACATTAGGCACTTTCCCACCCCCTAGGCGCCTAGGTGATGAGAAACACTTGCCTAGGTACTTTTTAATTAATTTTTGTTAAAATATTGTGTAACTGCAAAGAATATTCTTATCCCCTTTTGTGGATAAAGATAAAATATATTTATTATTGATTAGATCAATCCCCTTTTGTGGATTGATCATGTCGGGCATTGTAATTGACCAAATCCCCTTTTACGGATTGGTCAAACCCTAATTGTAATAGGCTAAATGAAAAGACAAGCCCATAATATATTAAAGTGGTTATAACCACCCAGAATGAGAAGTCGGCCCAGCCAGAATATCTTAAAGTGGTTATAACCACCCAGAAGAAGAAGTCGTCCCTACTAGTGAAAAGACACCTGTTCAACACCTGCCAGATTGTATAAATAAGAGAGGCCAGCGCCTCATTTCGACACACTCTCAGCTCACTCATCTAGTGCGCAAGTTTTGAAGGAAGCTGCAGTTGTCAGTTGCTGAAAGAAGGAAGAGAGAGAGGCATGTTGTTCAATGTTAGATATTCTCTGTTGTCTGGTTCATTATCTTGGCATTGTATTGGTTATCTATATTAAGGAAGTTTTGTTGGGTTTTCTTCCCATTGAGGGTTTCCCAGGATAAATGCTTGTTTACTCTTGTGATTGTGTTTCTCTCAGTGATCTTGTCTATGCTATTGTTATCTAGTAAATAGAAAGGTAACCTAATAATATCTTAAACTTTAACATGGTATCAGAGCTAATCTGAAGAGAGCATCTTTCACAGGAAAAAAAAAAACATCACTGTTGTCGTACATGAAAATTAGGGTTTTTTTTTATTAAAGAAGGGTTTCAACCTCAAATCCATTTAGAAAGGTGCGCCCTACCTCAAGGAACATTTTGGCATCCTCAACGCACTTTTTCAGTGGCTATATCTCCCGAAAAGTGAAACCCTAGTTTTCACAAAGTACCAGAAAACAAGAAGTATCAATGTACCAGTGTACCAGAAGTACCAGAAAACCAGAAGCACCAGTCCAGAAATCCGCAGATCAAGTTTGGAGGGGTAAAAGTTGGATTTTCTGAAATCTAAACACACCAGGCTACTTGCCTTAGTCCAACTCATCTTTTGGTGAGTTCAATTTTCAGATCTAAGTAATTTTATTTTTTTATTATTTCTATAGCCCAAAGGGCTAGGGTTTCTTCTACAAGAAAGAATGGCTACTAGCATGAGGGTAGAAGATAGGATGGAAGGATCTAGAAACTTCATATCTTGGAAGCATAGATTGTGGATGATTCTAGATGAGAATGATCTCTTAGAACATGTTACAGTGGGTGTACTAGAACCAGATGAAGAAGAGCAAAAGACCAAGCATAAGAAGAATGAAAAGAAAGAAAAGAGAATCATGTTAGATTTAGTAAAATATCACTTGATCCCTCATATATCCGAACTACAGACAGCAAGGCAAATGTATGAAGCACTTAGCAGTTTATATGAAAGCAAAGACATTAGCCAGAATCTTACCTTAAGAAATTAGCTTCGTAATATGAAGATGGACAACTCAGAATCTATCACATCCTATCTTATGAGAGTTTCTCATATCAGAGATCAACTTGAAGCTATTGGAGATGTCATTAGTGACAATGAACTTGAAACCACAAACCTAAATGGGTTTCCAACATTTTGGATTCCCTTTGTACAAGGAGTGTGTGCAAGAAGCAAGTTACCCAAGTTTGATAAGTTATGGGTAGATTGCACACACGAAGAATCTAGACTTGCAGACCAACAAAAGATATTAATTGTTGATGAAGAGGAATCTCTTACAGTTCAAAAGAACAAAATAAGTTCCTTCAGGAGGAACAATAAAGAAGCTAACTCCATAAGAGTTCTAGATAATAAGAGAGATGTTTCAAAGATCAGATGCTACAACTGTCAAAAGTTGGGACACTTTTGCTATGACTGTCCTCAAGGAAAAGGGAAAAGAAAGCATCAAGCACATGTGGCAGAGGAAGAGGAATCTTCTCCCTCAAAGAAAGATTTAGCAGAAATTAAGGATTATGTACTTTAAGTTGAAGATAGTTGATAACAAATGGTGGAGTCCGTGGAGCCTCCCCACACAAAAAACAAAAGATAAGTATTCATGTTTATTTTTAGTATCTTGTTTACTTTAATACTTTATCATTACAAGTTATATTTTTGTGAGAATGTGAATTAACCTCATTTTATTTCAGTGTCTATGCAGACTTATCAAAGAAAAAGATAAAGAGCTAAAATATTTATTTTATCTATGATCACTCTTGAGAGTGACAAAGAAAGCATATTGTAAGTAAGTTTACAAGTATCAGAATAAAGAACTTATGTCGTAACTTGCAGACAACATGAGAAGGACGTATGATATGGTGAAAGTTAGTGAAGACCAGACAATATCCAATATTTATATAGGAGCAAGAGGCTCCTAAAGATGCAGAACAAAAATATTCAAGATGAAGAAAAATATGGATACTTAGATATAGTGGATGAGATGCAGGTAACTGCAGGTTGCTCTAGTACCATTCTTATAGAGGCAGAGGGAGCAGGTTGATCCAGTATGAAGTCAGAAAGAAAGAAATGTTCGAACTCAAGAAGGCACCCAGGATATTACAGAAGAAGAACTTCAAGGATGATGATTAGAAGCTATTAGTTTGGTGCAAGAGGGAGCCATGTATCCGAGTTTGAAATGGAGGATCATGATTTGATGTAGTTAGGAAAGAAGATGGATAGTGCCCAAGATTAAAGTTATCCAGTAGATGGACGGTGCGCAACAGATGGGTAGCATGGTATTATACCATGGAAAGATTTTTGACCACAAGAGATTTTTTTCAGATCCCATAGATAGACCTTCGTAGAGAAGGAGAAAGAGAAAAGACCTCCATAGAGAAGGAAAGAGCAATCCCACAGGTAGACCTTCATAGAGAAGGAAAAGGAAGAGACCTTCGTAGAGAAGGGGAATGAGAAATTTGCCAAGGTTGGCCTTTGTCCAAGTGTTGGGTTTTGGATACTCTAGGGACATGCTAGAATACCCTCGTAGAGAGGGGTGTGACCACCCTCGTAGAGAGGAATGTGGATGTTTCTCCAAGGGGAAGCGGGCATATACTCTCCTCTGGCCAAGGATTGAGTAGCCTGGAACACAAACCTTGACCATGTGGAATGGTTAGTTGGCTCTTGAGGTTTGTGTCGTGATCCTGCGTGAATCATGGAAAGGGATTCTAGTCTTGTCCAGGCTAGCATCTTAGCTTCTCTAGTTCATGTGGGATGACTAGGAGTGAAGCTATCGTAGTAGTCCTCCCCAGTGGATGGGTGAGATAGATGACTACAAGAGAAGGGAGAACATAAAAGGAATGGAAAAACTCATAGGATATCTTATGTGTGAAGATAAGACATCTTCTGTGTGAAGATAAGATATCTTCTGTGTGAAGATAAGAAAGAAGTATCTTCTGCATGAAGACGAAAGAAAGAAAGAGTATATTTTGGGTGAAGATGGTGCAGACCTCCTGCCCTCAGGCCAAGATTTGCGCAGGATATTTTCTTCAGCCACATCAAGGATTAACTAAACCCTTTGTTTAAGCCCGCAAAGGATTTTGGGTTTTGCGACTTGAGAGAACAGCTAATGGTCGTTCCTCTCCCTCTATGATTACCCGACTCTGAAATTTCACCTTTGACGAGATTGATGACTGTGAGCCTCCCCTGATTTGACAATCCAGATCTTTTCAGGGTTCGCGAACTGGGAGTTCACGACTCTCGACTCCAAAATCACTTGTCACTCCAATCCTCAAATTCCCAAAATTCAGATTTGCACGAGATCCAATGACTCTTGTTGAATTGGATCCAATGATCACTATCTCTCTTAAGCTTATGGGTGATTGAAAAGGCACTCGCCTTAACCCCCTCACTTATTTAAAATATCCAATATCTCTCGGGTCTTCAATGCCTCTCCACGAAGTGTTCTGTCGTTCGATTCCACACTTGATAACCCTCTCGTGATTCGAGAATTTAGAGTGACCAAATTTTTGGCCTGCACTCCAAAATTGCGACCCCCAAATTCACGAAATGATCTAATGACTCAAACCGACCACGATCAATGGTCCACGTTGATTCTTGATATCAGGGTGGTGGGTTCATCTGACTTTTAACCACCTTACAACTCCACTAGATCCTACGGTCCTTGCGATTTCGCGAGTTCTCCACGGAGAATTATGACCACCCGATTCACTTCTCAATGACTTATGCCCAAACAAATCGGTGTTCTCCTTTCTGAACTTGACTTCTATGAGACAATTTAGACCTTCGTCTCCCTTTGACCACTTCAAAGGTTAAATCCCTCCCGAGATTTCGCTTGTAAACTCAATCTTCCAAAAGGATCCCTGCACGCACTCCTTATGACAAACTTTCAAATAACCTCTGGTTATTTGAGTCTTCAACCCTGTGCACTCTTTGCAATAGTAGTCTCTCAATATTCCTCCTGGATTTGTAAAACCCAAGACTTCACTCGGCCTGCGCACACCTTGCACGACTCTTATGTCTATAAAAACACAACCTGAATCTCTTATGAGAGTTATGAGATGAAACTTAGAGTTTGATCGACGCACTCCTTGCGAACCCTCCACTTCACTCTTTGCAGGAGTTCTCAGAAAGAGAAACAATTGAAACTCATTCTTCCCTTACCCAGAATTCAAACATTCAACATAGAATTCCAGAACCTACAAACATACCTAGCATTGAAATAAATGCATACAAAGAATACAAACAAGCCTACAACATACCATTTAACAGGTGGTTCCAACAACCATAACAAACACATAGATTTGGAATCAAATCCTTCTTCTATTAATTCTAGTGCTCCTATGCATGGTAAATATCAACAGCTAAAATGCATAAAATTCTATGTTCTCCTCTATTCTCTTTTGCAGCTCTACAACTTATGAATTCTAAATAATAATACAATGGTACAAGGGTTGAGGGTGTCTATCATTCGTTTTCCCTCCTATGCTTCTAAACTGTCTAATATGACATTCATATCTACCTACTTGCTTTAAACAAACATAAATGTCTATTACATCCGGTGGATAGGAACATACGCTCCAAAATCAGTTTAGATCTACAGATATAAATGCAACTACACTTTCTTCCTATCTATTACATTAATGCTTCAGATTTCAAAATTCAATACGTTTTCATAAAACATGCTCAAGTTAAATCGGTGCATCCATCTGTCTCTTTGGTTTTCTATGATGCTCCTGCATCATACTCCCTCGCTTGAAAGCTTTCATGAACTCCTGTTCATGAGCTCTTGCATGGTCTATCCATGCTTTTGAATTGTTGCTTCATCTTCCCGACTGGTATATTCAACTCGATGTCCTTTCCATTTGACCAAGTATTCAAAATACTCTTTTCTCCTGGTCTTTTTGCTAATCCTCTTGTCAATTATACTTTCCATCTGTGGTTTTTCAGCTACAGGCATTTGTTCTGTCCATTGAATCTTTTCTTGTTTATCTTCTGCTCCTTCTTCTTCAACTCTGTAAGGGTACAAATCCACGATATTGAATATCGATGAGATTCCGACCCCATCAGGTAATTCAATATCATATGCGTCTGTCCCAAATTTCCTTATGACCTTGCACGGTCCAATATTTTTCATCTTCAGTTTGTTATACGTTCCCCTTGGGAACCTCTCCTTCCTCAAATGCACAAGAATCAAATCACCAACTTCAAATTGAAGTTCTTGCCTGTGTTGATCTGCTCTATGCTTGTATTCTTGACTTGAACTATGCAATCGCTCCTTAATTCGGTTGTGAAGCCCCTTCATTCCTTCTACAAAGTCCTCTGCACTAGCACTCCTGAATTCAACTTGTTCTGAACCTTTCAATTCAAAAAATCCCCTTGGTTGCATTCCATATACAATTTGGAATGGACTCTGCCCTGTGCTTCTATTGAGTTAATCATTGTAAGCGAATTCCGCCTGTGGCAGAATGTGATCCCATTGACTGTGGTGTTCAGTCACTAAGCTCCTTAACAAATCTCCCAAGCCCTTGTTCACGACCTCTGTCTATCCATCCGTATGAGGATGATATGATGAGATAAAAGACAAATTTGTCCCCAAATTCTTCCGTAAGGTCCTCCAAAAATGTTCGACGAACTTGGTATCTCAATCAGAAATGATACTCCTTGGGAAGCCGCGAAGTTTGACGACTTCCTTGAAAAACAGGTTCGCAATATGAGTTGCGTCACTGGTTTTCTGGCATGGTATGAAATGTGTCATATTTGAAAATCCGTCGACTACCACAAAGATTGAATCATATCCCCTTCAAGTCCTTGGCAGTCCTAATATGAAATCCATGCTCACTGCGTCCCACGACCTTTCTGGTATGGGTAATGGTTGGTATAACCCTGTGTTCTGCCTTTTTCCTTTTGTGTGCTAACAAATTCTGCACCTGTCCACAAATTTATTCACATATGTCCTCATCCCTAGCCAGAAATATGAGCCATTCATCTTTGAGAATGTTTTATCATGACCGAAGTGTCCAGCTAATCCTTCGTTGTGATTTTCCTTCAAAAAATTCTCCCTCATGGAGCATTTTGGAATACATAGTTGATTTCCCCTAAACAATAATCCATCATGGATCATGTATTCAGTCCATTGGCTTCTATCTCTAAGAATTGGATTCTCATATGCCTCATATGCCTCTTTGAAGTCTGGATCATCCATGTACATTTCCTTGAGGTTATCAAAACCCAAATTCGTGACTCTAAATTCCTGCATAAGCAAACATTTCCTACTCAAAGCGTCAACAACTTTGTTAGCAGTTCCAGAAATATGCTTAATCCCAAAAGTAAAATTTTGCATGTATTCAACCCATTTAGCATGTTTTTGGTTCAACTTCTCCTGTCGAGTCACGAATTGCAAAGCATGATTATCACTGTACAAAACGAACTCCTTAGGAACCAAATAGTGTCTCCATTTCTTCAGTGCTTGTATGACTGCATAGAATTATTTTTCATACGTGAAGTACTTGATCTTTGCTTCATTCAGTTTTTCACTGAAATACGTGATTGGCCTATTGTCTTGGCTCAAGATCGCTCCAATGGAAAATCCACTCGCGTCACACTTGACCTAGAATGTCTTGCTGAAATCTGGAAAAACCAGAATTGGTTGCTTAGTGATCTTCTTCTTCAGCAGGTTGAAGCTCTTCTCCACTTCCTCTGTCCAGTGAAAAGATTTATGTCTTTTCTTCACCGTATCCATCATCGGTGTGCTAATTCCACTAAAGTTTCGGATGAATTTCCTGTAGAAGCTAGCCAAACCATGGAAGCTTCTAACTTCAAACACACTCTTCAACGATGGATAATCCTTAATCACATTTATCTTTTTTAGATCCATTTTCAATTCATTTGTAGAGATAACAAAAATCAAATAAATGAGTTATGTCCTCATAAATGACGATTTATTCATATTGATCAACAATTTCTCTTGTTGTAATCCTCTCATTACTGTAGCTAAATGATTTAAGTGTTCTGCTTCTATTTTGCTGAAAATCAATATATCATCAAGATATACAATGACGAATTTCCCAATGAAATCCTTCAGGACTTCATTCATCAACCTCATGAAAGTACTGGGCGCATTCATTAAGCCAAATGGCATTACAAGCCATTCATACAACCCTTCATTTGTCTTGAATGTTGTCTTCCATTCATCACCTCCTCTCATTCTAATCTGATGATATCCGCTTTTCAAATCAATCTTTGAAAAAACCTTTGCTCCACTCAAGTAATCCATCAAGTCGTCCATCCTTGGCAATGTGAACCTATACCTGATGGTAATTTTGTTGATTTCCCTTGAGTCTGTACACATTCTTCAGCCTCTGTCCTTTCTTGGGCTGAGCACTATTGGAACAACACATGGACTCAAGCTCTCCCAAATCAATCCTTTTTCCATTAAGTCTTGGACTTGTCTCCTAACTTCTTCATTCTTCTGTGGCGTCAACCTGTACGTTGGTTTTTTCAGAAAACTGGATCCAGGTATAAGATTGATACGAAGGCTTATACTCCTGATAGGTGGCAAGGAACAAGGTAGTTCGTCCACTATTATATCAACAAATTCTTCCAGCAATTCTTGGATTTCTTCTGGTAGATCATCTATTCTCGTACTGGTCAAAACAATTCTGGGCTTCCTAACCACAATAAATTGTGTGTCTTCCTTCTTCTTAACCTCATTAAGAAGTTCCTTCCCACTCATGATAAGTACAATGTTTCTCATCTCTGTTTTCACCTCTTTATCCTTAATCGGCAACAACATGTGCATCCTACCGCTTTTCTCCAGGGTGTACGTGTTCTTTCTCCCATCATGCACCACATTTCTGTCATATTTCCATGGTCTACCCAACAATAGATGGAAAACATCCATGGGAATCACATCACATAATATCTCATCTTTATATCCTCCTATTTTAAATTCAACTAAACATTGTTTACTGACATTTACCTAATGTCCTTTTTGTAGCCACAAAACTTTGTATGGGCTTGGATGCGTAATAGTCTCCAGCTCTAGCTTTTCTACCATTTCTGTAGATACGAGATTATATGTGCTACCGCTGTCCACTATGACCTTGCATACCTTGTCTTTGGTTTTGCAAGCAGTCTGAAACATACTGTTTCTTTGGGCTGGGTTCTCTGGATCCTTCTCCGGTTTAAAGAGAACTTTCCTCATCATTAAGGATAATCCACCCTCAACATCCTCTGCCTCAACATTCTATCCTTGAGCTTCGAAAATGTGAGTTTCACCACCATATTTCTTCTTATATGGACACTCATAGGATTTATGTCTAATTTTTCCACAGAAAAAACATTTCACTTCGCCTCCTTTGCCTCTTCCTCTTCCTCTGACTCGAGGAAAATTATTTCTATCAGCATACTGCCTTCCTTGTGAGCTTCCTCCTCTCTCAGATTGAGTTTGAGGTTTCTTCCCCTCTTCTTTAGGTCTCTGAATCATGTCCTGGGCAATCGTCTTGACTCTGCTTTCACTTCTGCCTCAACCTCTTTGACTTTGCTTTCGGCTCAGCTTCTCTTCAAATTTCAGAGCCATATGATAAGCATCTTCTACGGTTTGGATGGTCACCATGCTCATCTTGTCCTGAATGTCATACCGTAGACCATTCATATACCTGGCAACTTTCTCATCATTGCTTTCTCGATGACCTTCTCTGATGTTTATCTTATAGAACTCTTCAGTGTACTCTTTCACTCACATCAACTTCTGTCTCAAATTCTGCATCCTCCGAAACAGACTGATTTGATAATCCCTAGGCATAAACTTGGCTTTCACCTTTACAACCATTCTATCCCAGCTTTTGATTTTATGCTTGCCCTTGCAACGTCTATTAGCCTACATTTCATCCCATCACAATGTTGCATGCCCTTTAAGTCTAGTAACAACATGTTTGACTTTCTTGTCTTCCTCGACATCCTCATAGTCGAAGTATTTGTCTAGAGCTCTAATCCAATATAGATGCTCTTCAACATCCAAGTTGCCTTCGTACATTGGAATGTTCATTTTTTCTCTGGCACCTATACTTGCAACAACCCTAAATAGGCATTCTTTTGCAGCATCTTCGACTGCAACTTCTTCATTTTTAGCTTCATTTTCACTTTCATCTTCATTGATATCCCCAACATCAACTGCGTGCCTTTGTGTTGTCTCCATAGCATCAAGCCTGTCACGTAATTCACGCATTTCTCTTTCCACTGCTGGATTAGGCATTACCCTTTCTCTTCTTCTCGGTGGCATGGTTGTAAAATTCCTCCTTCTTCTCTCTACTACAGAAAGAAAATAATTTGTTTTGTGCTCTAATAACACAACTGGTGCAGACCTCCTGCCCTTAGGCCAAGATCTACGCAGGATCTTTTCTTCAACCACATCAAGGATTAACTAAACCCTTTGTTTAAGCCCGCAAAGGATTTCGGGTTTTGTGACTTGAGAGAACAGCTAATGGTCATTCCTCTCCCTCTATGATTACCTGACTTTGAAATTTTACCTTTGACGAGATCGACGACTGTGAGCCCCCCTGATCCGATGATCTAGATATTTTTAAGGTTCCTGAACCGAGATTTCATGACTCTCAACTCCAAAATCACTTATCGCTCCAATCCTCGAATTCCTGAAATTCGGATTTGCACGAGATCCAACTACCCTTGTTGAATTGGATCCAATGACCACTATCTCTCCTGAGCTTATGGGTGATTGAAAAGGCACTCGCCTTAACCCCCTCACTTCTTTACAATATCCAATGGCTCTCGGGTCTTCAACACCTCTCCATGAAGTGTTTCCACTGTTCGATTCCACACTTGATAATCCCTCTCACGATTCGAGAATTTAGAGTGACCAAAGTTTTGGCCTGCACTCCAAACTTGCGACCCCTGAATTCACGAAATGATCTAACGGCTCAAACCGACCACGATCAACGGTCCACGTTGATTCTTGATATCAGGGTGGTGGGTTCTTCTAACTTCTAACCACCTTATAGATCCATTGGATCCTACGGCCCTCATGATTTCGTGAGTTCTCCATGGAGAATTTTGACTACCCGATTCACTTCTCAATGACTTATGCCCAAACAAATCGGTGTTCTCCTTCCTGAACTTGACTTCTATGGGATGATTTCAAACTTTGTCTCCCTTTGACCACTTCAAAGGTTAAATCCCTCCCAAGATTTCTCTTGTAAACTCAAGCTTCCAAAAGGATCTCTGCACGCACTCCTTACGGAAAAATTCCAAATAACCTCTGGTTATTTGAGTCTTCGACCCTGTGCACTCTTTGCAATAGTAGTCTCTCAATCTTCCTCCTGGATTTGTAAAACCTAAAATTTCACTCGGCCTATGCACACCTTACATGGCTCTTATGTCTGTAAAACCAAAACCTGAATCTCTTCTGAGAGTTCTAAGATGAAACTCAAAGACTGATCAACACACTCCTTGCGGACCCTCCACTGCACTCTTTGCAGGAGTTCTCAAAAAGAGAAACAATTGAAACTCATTCTTCCCTTACCTGAAATTCAAACATTCAACATAGAATTCCAGAACCTACAAACATACCTAGCATTGAAATAAATGCATACAAAGAATACAAACAAGCCTGCAACATACCATTTAACAGGTGGTTCCAACAACCATAACAAACACATAGATTTGGAATCAAAGCCTTCTTCTATTAATTCCAGTGCTCCTGTACATGGTAAATATCAACAACTAAAATACATAAAATTCTTTTTTCTCCTCTATTCTCTTCTGCATCTCTACAACTTATGAATTTTGAATAATAATACAATGGTACAAGGGTTGAGGGTGTCTATCATCCGTTTTCCCTTCTATGCTTCTAAACTGTCTAATCTAACATTCATATCTACCCACTTGCATTAAACAAACATAAATTTCTATTACATCCGACGGATAGAAACATATGCTCCAAAATCAGTTTAGATCTGCAGATATAAATGTAGCTGCACTTTCTTCCTATCTATTACATTAATGCTTCAGATTTCAAAATTCAATACGTTTTCATAAAACGTTCTCAAGTTACATCGGCACGTCCAACTGTCTCTTTCATTTTCTACGATGCTCCTGCATCATAAGATAAAGAGAACACAACTTCCGATGATTTATAGATATGCCAGTCAATGATCATGATGTCAGGTGACCAAGTGGATGCCTCCAGTTATCCAGTTAATGATGATTACCCAGTTGATGATGTTGCCCAGTTGATGATGTTGCCTAGTTGATGATGTTATCCAGTGGATGTTGCTACCTAGTTGATGTCGACATCCAGTGACCTGTCAAAAGATAAAGAATATCCTTCTTGTTAAGAGGGAGTGTTAAAATATTGTGTAACTGCAAAGAATATTCTTATCCCCCTTTATGGATAAAGATAAAATATATTTATTATTGATTAGATCAATACCCTTTTGTGGATTGATCATGCCGGGCATTGTAATTGACCAAATCCCCTTTTACGGATTGGTCAAACCCTAATTGTAATAGGCTAAATGAAAAGACGGCCCCAAAATATATTAAAGTGGTTATAACCACCCAAAATGAGAAGTCGGCCCAACCAAAATATATTAAAGTGGTTATAACCACCCATAAGAAGAAGTCGGCCTTGCCAGTGAAAAGACACATGTTCATCACCTGCCAGATTGTATAAATAAGAGAGGCCAACGCCTCATTTGGACACAGACTCAGCTCACTTATCTAGTGCGCAAGTTTTGAAGGAAGTTGCAATTGTCGATTGCCAGAAGAAGGAAGAGAGAGAGGCGTGTTTCTTAGTGTTGGATATTCTCTATTGTCTGGTTCATTATCTTGGCATTGTATTGGCTATCTATATTAAGGATTTTTTGCTGGGTTTTCTTCCCCTTGAGGGTTTCCCAGGATAAACGCTTGTTTACTCTTGTGATTGTGTTTCTCTCAGTGATCCTGTCTATGCTATTGTTATCTAGTAAATATAAAGGTAACCTAATAATAGCTTAAAATTTAACAATTTTAACACTCCCTCTTACCGAGGAAGGTGTTACTCACCACTCCAAGCTTATCCCTAAAGAATACAAACTTGCCTTTCCCCAAAGATTTTGTGAGTATGTCTGCAACCTCCTCATCTGTAAATATATATTATAGCTCAACTGCGCCTCTATGAATGTAATCCCGCATGAAGTGATATTGAATCTCAATGTGCTTAGACCTGTCGTGAAAAAATGGATTCTCAGAGAGTTTGATACAACTCTGATTGGCACAATAAATCATAGTGGTTCTCAACTACACACCAAATAATCCCACCAACAACTTGCAAATCCAAATGGCCTCACAACTGGCCTAGATGGAAGCCATATACTCAGCCTCTACAGAACTTAAAGCCACTGAATTTTGCTTCTGATTGAACCAAGACACCACTGATGAGCCCAATTCGAAACAACATCCATAAGTACTCTTCCTATCACTGACACATCCTTCCCAATCTAAATCAGTATAGACCACCAATCAAACTCCATACCCTCTCAAATAGTCTAGGCCATAATACATTGTACCACAAAGATACTTGAGCACATGTTTTTTTCCACCCAATGCACTCTCCTAGGATCCATCGTAAAATGACTAAGAGTGTTGACAACAAAATAAATATCAATGAAACAATCAACTGACGAAATAAAGTGGGATCAACCAACCATGACTTAGAAGCATGGAGCTTCTTCCTGTTAGCAATCATGGGTGTGGTCATGGGCCTACAATCCTCCATCTTGAATCTCCTCAGAATGTCACAAGCATACTTCCCCTGTTCCAGAAATATGTGTCCAAGCTCCTGCCAAACGTCCAACCCCAAAAATAATGCATCGGCCCAATATTTGTCATTTCGAACTCTAAATCAAGGCTCTCCTTGCATCTAGTGATGAGTCTCTCAGCCCATATAATGAAAATATCATCAACATATAGCAAGAGTATGAGAGGATCCTCTTCAACCACAATGAAGTATAGGTTGGGATCCACCTCACTCTTCTCGAAGCCCAACTACTGCAAGTAGGAATCAATCCTATAATACCAAGTTATGGGAGTTTGTTTCAGCCCATACAATGCCTTATTCAGTCTGCACACATGAGACTCTCTCCCATGCACCTCAAATACCAATGGATACTCAATATACACCTCCTCCTGTATGAGACCATTCAAAAATGCAGTCTTCACATCCATCTGATGGATCTTCCAACCCATAGATGTTGCAATATATATCATTTCCTTGATCGAGGTATATCTAGCAACCGAAGAGAAGGTATCATCATAGTCAACTCCCTCAACCCATGAGAACCCCCAAGCCAAAAAATGATA
Organism: Picea engelmannii; assembly: GCA_009831015.1. Lineage (NCBI taxonomy): Eukaryota > Viridiplantae > Streptophyta > Pinopsida > Pinales > Pinaceae > Picea > Picea engelmannii. The sequence goes on along the minus strand of ML780177.1, from coordinate 560,424 downwards.
TTTGTACTTCTCAATGCCACCATCTGCAACATACTTGAGTTTGTAGAGCCACCTAGAAGTCACCACTAACTTCCCCTAAGGTCTAGGAAAAATCTCCCAAACATCATCCTTCATGATGGAACTGTACTCTTCCATCATGGCATCTCTCCAAACCTATCTTCCAACATCCTCCTCAAAATTGGAATGCTCAAACTCCCTGATGTTGCTCATCATCGCAGTGTAGCTGCAAAATATCTCAAGAGGTTTACTCTCCCTCACAGCCTGCCTGGGATTCCCCAAATATCCTTGTGCCTCCCTCGGAGTGTCCTGAAGCCACTTGGGATTCCTCCTCTCTGAAGTAGTGTCCTATGTAGGGGACTCCCCCTGCTCAAACCCATCACCTAAAGACTGTGAACCTGAAGTAGAATCTGGAGCACTCGATCCTGAAACCTGAGGACTAGTAACATGTGATCCTGACATCTGTGGCCATGTAACCTATGGACCAGTCGTCACCAAAGTTGGTGGTCCTGAACTCTGTCACTGAAGTTTGTTGTGGACTCATCTAGATTTGAGGTGATGACTACTCACCCCTCTCAGTCCCCCATGACTTCATAAAGGCTCTATCCTCCTCAAATCTCACATCCCTTCTCAAAACTATCTTCCTCAAGAAAGGGATATATATGCGGAAATCCTTTGAAGTCTCGTTATACCTAACAAAAATCCCTTTTTTTGTCGTGGGATCTAGATTTGTCGTCTTCTCAGAAGGGACATGTGAATATGTAAGGCACCCAAAAATCCTAAAGTGCCCAACCTCAAGCTTCTTCCCAGAGAAATCCTCCTCAGGAGTCTTATCCCCGAATGCTTTGTGTGGACTCATGTTCTGCAGATAAACTGCAGTGTAATATGCCTCAGCCCAAAGAAAGAGTGGAAGCCCCTAATCATGCAACATGGATCTCACAACCCCAACTATGGCCCTATTTTTCCTCTCAGAAACCACATTTTGTTGTGGGTTGTAAGGAACAATCAACTCCCTCCCTCTTGATTCCCTCTCTTGCAAAGAATTCATTAAACTCCTTGGAGGTATACTCACCCCCATTATCTTTCCTCAGTACTCTAATTTTTCTCCCAGACTGTTTCTCCACAAGAGATTTAAACTCTTGGAACCGATTGAAGACCCATCCTTTGGTATTCATGTAGAAAATCCAAGACTTTCGAGAGAAGTCATCAATGAATATGACATAGTACAAACAACCACTCAAATATGCAGAATACATAGGACCACATACATCAGAATGAATCAGATCAAGTATACCTGCTTCTCTGTTGTCAGTGCTTGGAAAAACAATCTTGGTGTACTTTCCCAAAGCACACCCCTTGCATAAATCCTAGTGCTCTGTACTGAACTCTTGCACTCCAGTCACAATCTCCCTCAGTATCCTTAGAGCCCCACACTACTACATACGGGTGGATTATTCCACAAAAATTTTCCACGTTTCCATTATTTTCATGTTTTTTTTAAATAGGGTGGGATTTTCGTCGATATAGCCACAAATAGGTTTTTTAACTTGGTCGATATTTTCGTCGCAATTGCCACGAAAGTTCGTCGCTATTTCCACGATAATTTTGCCTATCTCAAACAACATCTGCTAACGACTAGTTGACTAGTTGATCTATATATACCTAACTTTAAGAGACTTTACGACACAATTGCTATAGTTGCAACACTATTCGTGGCTTTTGTTTGGGTTGTTTATTTTTTCCGTCACCCACTGGTTGAACAAATCCAATTCTCGATCTACATAGCTCGGATTTTGAACTTGCAAGGTTAGTATGTTTTTTTTATTGATGTACTCATTTAACTTGTAAATTTTTGTTCAAATGTCGAAATTTCATGTAGCTTGTTTTTTCCTTGATATATATTATATGTTTAGTACCATATTTCATGTCTTTGGTTTTTGGATCTAGTTAGTATATTCTATGGAAATTCATGTGAAATGTCAAGAAAAATATTTTCCGAAGAAGTATTGTAAGTTGTCTACAAAACAACTTAGAGGCTAGTGTATGGTGTCGAGTGATTCAAGTTTGAGAAATTTTGACCACTTTTGTTAAATGGTGTGTAATTATTTTCCATGGTGATTCAGTACACACTACTCTAAAGTACAAATTGAAGCATATCGATCTTAATAGTAATCGATAATAATAAAAAAAAGCATGTCAAAATGTTTTAGAAGAAATAATTGTGAGGATTGTAGGTCACTGTAAATAAACATATCATAATCGAAAGGAGTAGCTAAAATATAAAAAATTGACAACTTACTATTTGGTATGGTGTAGGTAAGACAATTACTTGTCAGGACAAGGATTTTTCACTATGAACGAAAATGACAGGAAGCTTGCTCGGTTAAGAGCGACATTAGAGGTGAGGGGCGATGGAAAATGTTGTTGCACTTGCTATGATTGCAGAGGCTTGCAAAGAAAAAGACTTTTAATAACAATAGATGAAAGACATTGTAGGGAGAAGGGGCATGCTGAAGGGGGTTATGAATATCGTCCCTTGGTAAGAGGATAAATTATTTAATGTATTCTCTGTAATAATCATCATGTCATGAATTTTAGTAATATTTCTTATCGAGATTTTTATATTTTCTATACACACTAACTTTTCTACGTTGTTTTTAAATATATCGACGATGCCCCAAAATATCGATCTCCAGAGAATTATTTTCCAAGTACTAGCAAAAATACTCCTTTACAGGGTGATGAACTTCGAGATTAGAATATTGAAGTTGTTGATCAAGTTATTAATGATGATATGGATGGAGATAACGTTAGTGATTAAAATCAGGAAGATGAGATACATAGATTGATCCAAGACACATTTTCTCCAATGGATGAGGACAACCAGGATGATAGTCATGATGTTGATCCTCTACTCGAGAAGCCACGTCAAACTCTTTATGAAGGCTCAAAAACAAATCTTTTATCTGCTATATTGTTGTTGGTGAACCTGAAGGTTTTGAATGGTTTATCAAACATGTGCCTCACATAGATACTAAGGTATTTAATTTGTTAATTATTTATGCCTGCATGTTCACAAATACTTAAAAGGTTCATTTTTTTCCCTATATTGCTATTGTTTTCTAATTTGTAAATTAGTATATTGGATGCGATATTGATGATTAATATTGTTTACATTGACTTATTGTTTAGAATTTTGTATATTGTTAGGTGAAGTTTTATTACCGATGTCAAATAGTTTTCCACGCACATATCGAGAAATATCAGTGATTATGAAAGAAATTGGAATGGACTATCAGGGTATTGATACATGTACTAATGATCATATCATATATTATGGACAATATGCATTAGAAAATGAATGCCCACAATGTCAAATAAGTAGATATCGAACCGATAAAGCATCAAAGAAGGTGTCTCACAAAGTTCTTCGTTATATTTCGATAATTCCATGTTTTCGGTGATTGTTCAGGTGCCAAAGTATAGCACCGTTTATGGATTTCCATGCAAAGAACATAAGTTGAGACGATGTTCTTCGAATGCCTGTAGATGGCTCTGCATTGAAGTACATCGAAGAAAAGTGGCCAATTTTTAAAGAATAATCTCGTAATGTTAGACTTTCGTTGGCAGCTGAAGGTGTCAATCCATTTGGAGAGCTTTGTTCTACGTACTCAGTGTGGCTTGTTTTTCTTATAAACAATAACCTTCCTCCTTGGATGTCGATCAAGAGAGAGCACACAATGTTGGCAATGATTGTTCCAGGTATTTAATTATCTTTTATTTGCTTAAAGTATGACAAAATATTTCATTTCTTTGTTTCGTGCATGGTAATTATTTCTTTTATATATAATGACATCTAGATAACTATAATTAATCATGCAGTATGTTGAAAAAATTAGGTAGGTACCAGGTTAAAGATATGAACATATATATTGAGCCTCTTATCGATGAGTTGTTGAAGTTATGGGTTGGCATCACTATGTATGAAATCTCTAGACCAATAGGGCAAAAACGATTTCAATTCCATGGAATATTATCATGGACAATTCATGATGCTCTCGGGTTAACACATTTTTGTGGTATATTGTTACTTTATTTTGTGATTTAATATTATATATATTTATTTAAAATATCATGCATTATTTTAAATTGTAACTCTAATTTGACGCTACGTTAATTCATATATCTTGTAGGTCTTCAAACAAAGGGTAAATTTGCATGCACAATTTGTGGTCCGAGGATAAAATATCGTCGTTCAAGGAGTTTAGGAAATGAATTGTTTGATGAGTATAGTAACTTTCTGCCTAAGAACCATAGTTATCGAATTACAGACAAAGCAAAATTAAATGGTAAAGAAGAAAATGGAAAAAAACCACGAAGAATGACATCTCGCCTATGGAAGTTGGAATATATTAGAAATCGTCAAGGTACACAAATTATTTATGTATGACATATTATATAAATCTTTGGTTAATTTCATCAGTATTAATTTTATTTTGTCCCATTAATTAGTGTTAATTTCAATTTGTTGATGTTTCATGAATGTCGTTAAGGCACTAATGGGCTTCCACGAGGAATGAAAAGTTACCCGATGCAATTCAGTAGATTTCCATACTATGAGCACCTACAAATAGTTCATCTATTTGATACAATGCATATCGGGAAAAACATAACATAATTGTTATGGAGAATATTAGATGGAAGGACTGACAAAGAGAGAATTGGAAAGATTGGTTGTGACATCCAGGAAGCTAATCACGCATTGCAAAGTGTTATTATTAATTATAATGGCAATGGTTGTGAATAGAATACTAGTATTCCTTGGTTATTGACGGAGCAACAAATCAATATTGTAAAAGAGGTCATTCGAAAAATTAGGTTTCTGACGGGGTTTTCGTCGAACATACAAAATATCTTAATGAAAAAAGGTGATTTTGGTGGGGTTAAAACACATGACTGGCATACATTCATTAAGGTAATTAATAGGTTATAATATATTTCCTTATTGGTACGCATTTTTTGGAAACAAATAATTATTATTTGTTTTTTGTTACAATATGTTCTACCTTTATCTCTCCGAGACGACTTTGACAACAACATAAAACACATTATTTATGTTCTTGGCAAATACATGAGGTAAGTATTGTTTTATAAGGAAAATTTACTTCTTATGTGATTTGTAGCAGAACTTATTGACATATTAAGTTTTATCTGCAAATTTATGTATGCCTTGATATTATTTTATTGCATCGACATTTGTAGGTGGCTATCATCAAAAGAAATCCATAAAGAAGATATAAGGTATTGGAAGAGAGAAATTGTCCGACTAATGTGTCAAATGCAATAGTATCTACCTCCAACATTTTTCAATGCACAATAACACTACCTCATACACCAAGTTGAGGAGATTGAATTATGTGGACCTGTACACACAAGGTCGATGTGGATGGTGGAGAGGCAGTTGAAGTCATTGAAGGCTTTTGTTAGACAAAGAGCACGTCCAGAGGGTTCTATGGTTGAGGGATATATGTTATATCAATGCATGGTGTATATTAGTCAATATCTACCTAAATTAGCAAAAAATATGAATTTGCATCGCATTTGGCATCTCGACTCCATCAACAAATTTGAAGGGGAGGTCCTATTGGGGAATGTTAACATGAGAACTATGAAAGGTAATTATTAGATGTTGACGTAGATTTAATATATTACACATTTATTAAATTATTCCTTTATTAACAATAGCTAATTAATGATATTAAATTGTTATGCTATCATATAGTTACTCGAGAGTGGGATGCTTTACATTTATACATTGAAAACAACCTTGATTGGATGGAGCATTGGATAGAATATACTAAAGAATACTTCAGTAGTTTATCATAGGAAGGAGTGAGTAAGATGATTAAAATGGCACATCGTCATCGAGATCAATTTCCTAATCTTACATCAAGGTAAGTTGATTTAGCCTTTGGTTTAAAAGATAAACAGGCAAGTAAAAAAATTTACCCACATTTTCCTAGTTTTTTCCCAATTTTTCAATGTATTTGGTTTGTTTAATTTTTTAAATATATATTTACTAACTCCTATATGAGGTTTATTAATTGGCACTGTATTTTTTACTTGTTGTCCATGTTGTAGTTGAAACATCACAAGGCTATGTGGTGTAATGGTCATAAATTTCGTATCAAAATGTTGGGTGATAAGACGAAAACCTTGGATTGTGGGATAACTGCAGTGTTTAAGGTCACCAAAATTTCCTCTAGAAGTGAAAGAAATCTGGAAGAAACTGAGAATAGGTACTATGGGCATTTGGAGGATATGATTGAGTGTGATTTTAATTCCTTTAAAATAGTTTTGTTTGAGGTTAAATGGTACAGGCTACATATGAATGAACATGATCTTGAAAGAACTATTATTGAGCATGATAATGGATTTACCATGGTTAATACAAGGGCATTTGAACTGGGTACAGAGCCTTATGTTCTTCCAAATCAATGTGAGAAAGTATTTTACTCAGAGGTACTTGGTAAAGCAGGTTGGTCATATGTTGTTAGATATGATCCAAGAGGAAGACCAGTAAAGTATAATCATGTAGTCGAGGATGAAGATAATAACGAGGAAGAAGATCATGATTATGCAGATCAGGAGTAGGTGGCTTATGTAGTCGATGTGTTAGACAAAGAAGTTGAAGAAGTTGATCATCCAAATGTAGGAGATGAAGATATCATTGTCGATATCGATAACTATATTAGCGAAAATGATGTTGATGATGATGTTAATATGATTGAGTCTTTCACCAATATCGATTCTGAACCAGATCCTGATATAGATGTTGAGCTGGATGAAGAAGAAGATTACTGATATTTAATTGTTGAAAAGAAGAGGTATGTGTTTATACCTTTTATATGATCTTTATATGTTTTTATTTTGTATAATATAGTATATGATACATGTTCTTTAGAATTTCAAATTAGGTAATATGGA
>ML780177.1:523562-540409 GCA_009831015.1 Picea engelmannii | reverse complement strand
GACTATCCTAGTTATGCATGAATGTCTATATGTTTTCTATATAAACAAAATCATTTGTTGGGTATGGGGAATTGAGAGCGATGTGAGGGGGGGGAGGGGCCATATGAGCTTCCACCTTCACGTGGTTGGCCCTGTTCAGTAGAAAATAACCTATTCTCGAAACAAAGAGAAGCTCATTAAGGTATGCGACCACTGAATTTTTTTCTAGACTATTTTACATAACTAAATTCATGTTTATTTGTTTATATATTATTTACTCATATACAAAAATTTTGTTTTATGATTCATGTAGGTCTTGGTGATGGAAATGCATCTCGTGGAAAACTCTTATCAAGTTGTATGGGCTAATGGATCTAGAGAAATGACAATTATAAGGTAAGGGTTTTGACATGTTTATCAAAGTAGGCTTTATACTAGTAAAAGTTCACAATCCTCATGAAATGATAGAATTGCATTTTTGGTAGACAAGCATCAATATTTTTAACAAAGTATGAATCATAGACTGTGGGAAAAACCTTTTTTTGTATTCTTACATTGACCAATACAACTATAACATATTTTTAGTACAAAAGCTTAACCACACACACACATATATGAACCCTAAGTAAACAAATGATAGAAGATAAAGGGAGAATATGTACTGATAGGAGTGAATGAAGATAATAATATGAATAATGGAGTGAAGAGTGCACTCTAGCCTTGAATTGATTGATACTTGCATCCAACATGTCTAATTGTAATGTATGTTATGATAGTTGTGTCTTCTCACTATAATGTATGTTTCTATGTCCATCATGGGATTCCTAGAGCACCACCTATCATTCATGATCCAACACATAGTAGTCAAGAATCTCATCCATTGCTAGTGTGTGCAAGTACCATATGATTAACTAATAATTTGTATCCTTAATTATGAGATATCAATATTTACTATCACCATATTATTCTAGTGCATGTAGATTTGTATTTGAGGTTGGAAATATTAGTGAAAAATTCAAGAACTACTTCCATGCAAAAGATATCTACATTCAACACTTTATGAGCTATCCCAACAGTGTTCCAATTGTGGATTTTCGAGAGGTGATTAGGTCTCGCATTTTATTTACCTAGTTTAACCACCACTTCAAAATCAAACTCCTAAAATAGTAGCAAACATCGACAGAATCAACCTTCCAACATTGTATTGTTAACCAAATACTTGACCACTAAATTATCAATGGACAACTTGAAGGACTGGTCCAGAAGATAATACTTCAAATTTTGTAGCATATACACCATCACCGGGCCTTTGCCTTTCATGATTGTGTAATTAAAATTTTGTAGCATATACGCCATCACCGGGCCTTTGACTTTGCCTTAGCATATAATAAGGTATATGGTTCGAGCCCATATAGCACACCCTCTTTTTTAGTTAATAACCAAAGATGCAAAATTCGTGTGGGCAGCTGAATGTGAGACAACGTTTGGAAAAATCAAAGAACTAGTTTGTAAGGCTCCTATACTTCGAGGAACATATTGGAAGATTTTGTTTCATATTTCATCCGACGCTTATCACATGGCAGTGGGAGCTGTTTTGGGACAGCAAGAGGACAAGAAACCATACACAATATACTACATCAGCAAGAACTTGACTCTAGCTGAACTAAAGTATACGATAACAAAAAATGAATTCTTAGCAGTCATTTATGTTGTTAATAAATTCTGACACTATATTACAGGTTATCCCACTTTTGTGCACACGGATCATGCAGCCATCAGGTATCTCATGAACAAACCTATAACCCCGGGTCGGATCACGAGATGGTTATTATTATTGCAAGAATTTGATATCACCATCGTGGATCGCCCTGGGAAGGATAACGTGGTTGCAAATTTCTTGTCTAGATTAGAAAATGATACACAAGGGGAACCTGTAGAAGATAGTTTTCCAGACGAACACATTTTTGCAATTTCTACTCATGTTCCATGGTATGCAGATATTACTAACTATCTTGCTACAGGAAAGGTGAATCAACATTTTCCTTATAGGGAACGGTGAAAGATCATCCATCACAGCGCCCGTTACACATGGATTGAGGGATTCCTATTTTACACTGGGCCTGGCCAACAAATCCGACGTTGCATAGGAGAAGATGGTGTTTATGATGTCTTGAAGGCTGCTCATGATGGTCCATGTGGAGGCCATTTTGCAGATAAACGAACAGGTCACAAAGTGCTGCAAATCACTGGCCCACCATTTTTAAAGATTCAAGGAAGTATGTCCAGGGGTGTGATATCTGCCAACAAATGGGGAAGCCTGGTAAAGAAGACAAAATTCCCTTGAACCCCCAGGTAGCCCTTGAGCCCTTTGAAAAATGGGCCATTGATTTCATGGGACCATTCAATCCCCCCTCATAAGGGAAAGTCCATATTCTGGTGTGCACGAATTATGTAACAAAATGGGTTGAGGCTAAGGTAGTTGTAAAAGCAATTGAGTAGGCTATTTCAAACTTCCTGTTCGAATAAATTTTTGCTCGATATGGAGCCCCTAGAGAAATAGTCTTAGACGGAGGAGCATAGTTCACATCACATATGACAACAGAGTTAATGAAAAAATACAAGATCAAGCATAGGATAACAACTCCATATCACCCCCAGGAAAATGGTCAAGTCAAGAGCACAAATAAGGTACTAGAAAATATCCTCACAAAAACTATAGCAAGTCAACGTCGAGATTGGGCGGAAAAGCTGGTTGAAGCACTGTGGGAATACATGACAACTTGGTGGAATACAACGGGATTTTCTCCATATGAGCTTGTCTACGGAAAATCTCCTTTGTTTCCCATAGAGTTCGAAATTAAAACACTTAGAAAAAACTTGGAAGTAGGTTTGGATCTTGTAGAAGCCAAAAAACATTGTCTGGAGCATCTAAACGAGCTAGATGAAATTTGATTAGTGGTTGTCTAGAATACTGCTAAACGAGCTAATAATCCGGTTTTCACTACTCTGAGTTGTCACTACTCCAATCGTTGTTATTCCGTGTGTCGTTACTTCAAAATCGCTGCTATACGAAATGTTGTTATTGCAGTTGTCGCTACTCCTGTTGTCGTTACTCCGGTTGTCACTACTCCGGGTGTCATTACTTCAAAATCGTCGTTGTATGAGATGCCATTACTATTTTTTCCGCTACTCTGGTTGTTGCTACTCCAGTCACTGCTACTTTGTGTGTCGTTACTTTAAAATCACCGTTGTACCAGATGTTGTTACTTCGAGGTGCTTCCACTCGAGTCGCCGCTACTCTAGTCTCCACTACTCTCTATTTGTCGATACTCCTATCGCTGCTACTTTGGTTGTGGTTACTCGTATACACTCCCGCCAACATGGATACCGACATTTCAGCTGCCACCACTTTCGATGTCACTGCTCGATTCGATGTTGTCATATTCCGCGACTGTAGACGACGCTATTCCTGTGATTATGCTTCTCCATAACAGGTGAGTCACCAGGTACATCCTCAACCAACTTTAACAGATTTGGGTAATATTACACATGGCATAGGAATTCGCACTCGAGGACGATCTTAACTTTAAGTTTGGGGGAGATTTTATGTCTTTTCCTAAAGAGTCGTCATTACCATCTTTAATCACACGATTTAACAATCATTACTTAAAACTTTCCGACGTCATTGTACGCATACGGATTGGACACACCCACCAAACCGTTAATCATCCTCTAAGATATTAAATTCATTGTCATATCGTCATCATTACTTACCTGCCACATCATTTAATTTAAAAATAAAAAACATTATCCATGACTCTTTCCACAACACATTTTCCGCAAAACTATTTTGCCTGTCGTTTCTCCTGAACTGGTCATCGATACTCCTTGAGCAGGCACAATTGACGAAATAGAATGGGTGGTGGAGCAGTAAGGTATGAGCCAACAAATACTACACAGGTTCGTCGAAATCCAGAATTCTGGCAAATTTTCTGGAATGCAAGTTGGGACGTGTATTTCGAGAGGTTACAGGGATTCGATGCAGACATTACAACAGAATTCACCCAAAATTTGGATGACCACTCCTCCACGATCCACGGATTAAAAATTAGATTCACAGAGGAAACCATTTCAGAAGCTAGTGGGTTTCCAATATCCGGTCAGCGATGGTTTATCCAGAAAATACCACTCCTATAATTTCTAGAGTTGTTTCTGCGTGAAGGCGAAGAAGTAAAGCCGAAAGGGAAAGGATACAAATGAACTTCTCTGCCACCTCCATGGGCTGAGGTAGTACTATTCATCATAAGGTATGTGACATGAAAAGTCCACCCCTCTACCATTTACAAATATCATCTCAAATTGCTCACATCTCTGCGTTTCCAACAACGCATAAACATGCCCTATTTTCTGTGGAATAACATTCAACGGATGGAGCGAGTAGCTCAGTGGTTACGCCAACCACTCAAAACCCTCACAAATCATGGCCTTGTTAATATACTAGTCATGCATGTGCTATATCAAACCCCTGTGAGTTGTTCGCAGTCCATAAGACTCTCGGAAGAGGAATTGGCAGAACTTATCCCAGAAGTAGTAGAAACCCTATCAGAGAGAGATGGGTTGAGCAAGTTAGCAGAGGCTGCTGAAACTATTGCAGAAGGGCAGAGAATGGGTGTTGATACACAAGAATCAACCTTGGACAAAGATGAGGAAACAGGGAAACCATCAGTGGAAGTTTGAGAAGTTGGGGGAATGAGGCAGGTCATTAACCTCGATTCAGAAGAAGAGGAAGCAGAGGGTTCTATTCCTCCAAACCCTTTTCATGAACAAGAAAGAGATGTTTCTACTCCCTCAGTAGATGAACAAGAAAGAGATGTTGCTACTCCCTCAGTAGATGAACAAGAAAGAGACGTTGCTATTCTTCCCACAAAAGATCATGAGATGGATGTTGATACCCCTTCGTCTGATGAGCAGGCGAGGAATGTTGATACTCCTCCAATCTATGAACAAGAGGTAACTGATGTTGTCACACAAGAACCAATGCCATAACTTTCTGAATTTCCTATTTGTGAAGATGGTGCAACTACTCCTCCCATCGGTGAGCATGTAATGACTAACGTTGTAACACAAGAACCATCATCAGAACAAGTCGCTCCAGAAAACCCTATTTTTGAAGACACAATAGCTACTCCTCCAGTTTGTGAGCAAGAAATGACTGACGTTGTTACACAAGAACTAGTGTCAGAGCATGTTGCTCCCGAAAACCATGAACCAGAGTTGGGTGTTTCTATTCCAGGAGAAGTGTGAGTTAAACAAGATCCATGCATAGAGGTTGCAGGCAATGAATCTCAAAATGAGGTTCCTCCTAGGGGATGGGCTAAAGGAATTCCTGTCAAACAGAAATTTGTCGAATTTTGTGCAAGGACAAGAACCCCTATTAAGGACCATTATAGGACAACCTTTAGAGAAAGTCTGCAATTAAGGATTGAGAATGCCAAGCTAAAGAAGGAGGTCTCCACCTGAAGAAAAGAGCACGAAGATACAAAAGAATTTTCAAGGAAGCAGTGAGGAGAATTGTCAAGGAGACTATTTCGACAGCTACACAAATTGTTGATACTCCCACAGTATCGACAACTACTCAAATTGTCGATACTCCCATAGTAACAACAACTACTCAAACTGAGTTGGTGTTGCATATAGTAGATACTCAGACCGATCCTATCTTGCACACCTCTACAGTACCAACAACCACTCAGACTGAGCCTATTTTGCACACTTCCACAGTAACAACATCTACTCAAGCTAATACAATGACATATACAAATGAATCTCAAGTAGTTTTGTTGAAAGCCGAGATACAGAAGTGGAAGAAAATTGTAGCTGAGTTTCAGACAAGAGTTGTCCATTCTTCAGTGCACCTAAGGACATTGAAAGACATAAGGGAGCAGGCTGCTAGAGTCGTTGGTGACTATGAGGAAAAGTTGGAAGAAGAGAAGAACAAGGGCGAGAAACAAAAGGACAAAATTATAGAGCTGGAGGCACAAATACAGATGTTAAGAGATGAAAAACAGGAGATGTATGATATCACCCAACATGTAGTAATGTGTCACTCCCCTTCTCTCAGCTATGAATTGTTCCTTCATGAATATTATTTATTTTTATGTCTGGAATGTATTTATGAGGAGATGGTTTATAATATTAAATACCCCATACAGTTTATTAGGACTTTGAGAAGTCATGACATCCTCACACAACATCTCATGTGTGAACTGTACATGCACAACTACCTGCTAAGAGATGATAAAAAATTCAATCAAGTTCCTTATGTGGGAGATGTCCAATTGTGGGCCTTCCTTTCCTAAACCATTAACTAGGTGAAGTGGAAGAAGGCACTTGATTATTTCGAGGAAAATCAGGTACACAGACCCCTTCAGGTGCGAATGGATAACTTTCAAGTTACACATATCATCAACAAACATAACTATTTCAAACAGATTCCCAATTGGCCACAAAATATGGAAACTACACAACAATGGTGTGCTGAGATTTACATAAAACAGTTGACCCATTGCAAGGAAGAGGCACTTGAAAATTGTGACCAAATATGGGCCTTATCACCACCCGTTGTCAGGGAACGAGAAGAATTTGGGGCTCCCAATTTTCACAGAGCCATGGAAAGAATATCCATGTATATAACATGTATGAGGTTTTGTGGGGTTCGATGGCTAGGTTTTAGATTTTCATTCCCCATCATCTGGATGCCACTTGATCAATATCAACTTGATTACAAGGTCCAGGAAAAATGGTGGAAGGGTATAATATTGACTGGGGGATATAAGTTTCCAGGGACAGATATGGCTGAGGCATATAACATAGTAGAACTTCATGCCCAACATCAAGGTTCCAACCCATATTTGTGAAATTGACGGCCTCCACGAGGACATGCACGTGACTAAAGTTTGGGGGAGATGTTGGCCCATGAAATTTCTTTCTTTCTACCACATTTTTCTATCCTTATTTACCTCCATTTCTATATTCCTTGAGCTATTGTGTGTAACCACAAGGGTAAGAATGCACCTCTATTATGTCATTGTGTGTATTAGTTCAAAAACATTAGAGATTGGTTGGGGGTTTACCAAAGTGAATCACTAATCTCTAAAATCTTGTAGGAACAGAGCAAACGCAGTCTGACAAGATGATGCAGTCAAGGATGCAGTGCAGTTCGCGGGTTGAAGGTGCAAAAGAGGACCTGTTCCATGGTCCAACATTAGGTTCTATTAATCGGTTCAGCCTTTGTGTATTTTTAGGAAGAGTTTTTACCCTAATCTTGGGACACTCTGTGCTCCATGAATTGTATAAAACGTCGAACAGAGATAGAGAAGGGATTAGCCAGTCAGTCAGCTAGCTAGGAGTTGTCCTGTATCAAGACTGCAACCTATGTAATCTCATTTTATTTAATGAAAATCGAGTTTCTTCTAAGTTTCTGAGTTTTTGTGGCAGTTAGTTCACTGCAGCCCTAATCAGGGAGTTGGGACCGCTCTTCTAGTCAGGTGTTGTCGGCTTATGATACAGTTTTGTTGTATTTTTGTGTGGAATCTATTAGATCTGTTTGTTCTACTTCATTTACAGTTTTCCTGCTTCATTTGAATGTTACAGTTATTTATGTTTAAGCATAATCTAGTTTATGTTCTTTATTTTACTACAATGATTGTTTACTTACATGATCAATATTGAAAGAAGCATAGTTTTCACATACAGTGCACGGTAGCCTGTAAAACATTCACGCCCTTGGGTTGACAAATTAAATGTATTAGGTGGTAAATCTAGACGATTAACTTTGATTTCTTTCATTAATATGAGTGTGAGTAACCTTCATTTTTTTAGTAAGGGAATGACTCAACCAAAAGGCTACAAGTTCCTCATCCAAAAAGCTACAAACATAGTTGTTGAAAGGGTGTGTGTTAAGAACCTGAATAGATCTACCAATATAATCACCACAAATACTGAATACACAATAGATCCACAAAGCAAGATATAAGAAACCACACTTTATTATTACCAAACCCTTGAGGTAGGGCAACACCGTACAATGGATCCTATTATGGAAGGGATCCTCTCCTGTTCACTTGCCGCTTCGAGGGGGCATCCTCCTATTGAGCTACTGCTCCAAATACACTAATTCTCTTCATGTCTCATTACATTTCTTGAACCCCTTTATATAGTGCTACCATCACCTAAGAACATTCTAGAGGAGGAATATTCTAGAAGTAGAACGTTCTAAGAAGTCCTCTTACATTTATTATATCTAATTACCCATTTATTATATCTAACTACCATAGTGGGCCTTATTTAATAATATAGTGGACCTAGTCCACCTTACATTGAATGACCTCCACTATTATCACTATGGGCCCTCTGGGGCCCCCCACTACCTCTCTAGCTACCTTACATTCCATCCCCCTTATGAAAGCGTTGTCCTCAACACTTGATGTATAACCATATAACAGGGTCCCATGGATAATTGTGGACCATAATGCTGAAGAAGACTGGAGAACCAAGGTCCCATGTAGAAAGGAAATCCACCATGCTAATGTAATCCAACCACCATTGTAAGCCAAGGTCCCATGTCCAAGTGCTCATGTGAACTCCCCGTGGAATATTTTGGAACCCAATAACCAACTCAAAATGAGGCTCCAAAGACTGACACCTGTCATGTGGATCCAAATAAGAATATCCATCCACATAGTGAAAAATGGTCATAGAAGAATCTGGAAGGAATAATACCATTGTAGAATATGCAGGATGGACACTGGTAATAATCATTGGCTCTCGATTTTTCACATTGATGCTCTCTACAGAAGGTGGATTAGAGTCATCAAATAAAATATGAAAGTGGTTGTCATCCCAGAAATGACAACTATCCATATACCAATCATCACAATCGACCTCAAAATCATACCAAGCATATATTTCTTGATTATATTCATCCCTGAGGCTCTCCATAAGAAATCTCTCCTGCATGTTATTCAATGAATCTTGAATATTACGAAAACTATCATTGAGGCCGTCTGTGAAGCCATGTACAAATGCATCCAATCTGTCATCCAGTGTGTGAAACAATTGGGCTTTGAATGATTCAAGAATTTCTTTCAGGGTTTGAGAGGAAATATCCATTTGATCACCCTATGAACTCTTCGGTCCCGCAGCCGTCACGAAAAAACCCAAAAAATAGAACAATAAGTTACGGCAGAAAATCACGGTTTTTTTTCTGGAAAAACTGTTGAATTTAAAATGCTCATAACTTCACTTCCCAGACTCTGTTTCGGGTGATTTTTTTTTTGAAATTGGGTGAAATTGTGAGAGGAACTCAGATCTGTAATTTCTTGGGGAAAATTATTCCTCCAAATTCTACAGAAATAAAAAAAAATATCACGCCACCGTCCGTGGAAAAAAAAACTCTGAAAAATTGCAGATTTTAAAACTTCAATATCTTGACCTTTCGGACTCCGATTTGGATGATTTTTTTTTTTAACTTGGGTGTTTTTATGAGAGGAACTCAGATATACAACCTGTTTCTGTAAATTTTGCACAGAAATGTACCAAAAATTTCTGGAATGTCACGGCCCTCTTTTTTCTTCTCCGAAAAAAAAAATCTGCAAAAATAAAAAATATTTGCCCACAATGTCTACCAAGGAAAGTGCTCTAATACCACTTGTTAAGAACCTGGATATATCTATCAATATAATCACCACAAATACTGAATACATAATAGATCCACAAAGCAAGATAGAAGAAACCACACTTTACTATTACCAAACCCTTGAGGTAGGGCAACACCGTACAATGGATCCTATTATGGAAGGGATCCTCTCCTGTTCACTTGCCTCTTCGAGGGGGCATCCTCCTATTGATCTACCTCTCCAAATACACTAATTCTCTTCATTTCTCATTACATTGCTTGAACCCCTTTATTATATCTAATTACCCATTTATTATATCTAACTACCATAGTGGGCCTTATTTAATAATATAGTGGACCTAGTCCACCTTACATTGAATGACCTCCACTATTATCACTATGGGCCCTTTGGGCCCCCCCACTACCTCTCTAGCTACCTTACAGTGTGAATGTATTTAACCTCATGCTATGATTATCCCTTCACATTAATAGGTTAAATTTGATATTCAAGGTGATTATTGTGACTTGTCTATATTAATATCGATTAATGGTTGTGAGTGCATTGAAGTGGATAAGTAAAGGATTGGCCCACTCTCATAAGCATAGTGATAGATTAAAAAAAAACACATCTCCCATATTGTCCCCCTAGGATACCCCTACCAAATTTTTTTTGACCTCTAGTTCAGAGCCCCAATATCTCAATTAAAACCATTCATTCAAGGGAATGTATTTTATCTTCCCCTTCATCCCAAGGTGCCTTGGGTTTCCCTTTTGGTCCACTAAGAAAGACACCTAATAAGTCCCAAAACCCCCTCTGATAATCCCTTCTTACATAAGAAATCCTTTGAAGGGTCAATCACACATGAAAATATTGAGTATGGGTCAATCACAAATCCCAACATCCATCTTCTCATGTAGATTTTTTTTTTTAAACCTACAGGAAGGGTGGCAATATCGACGATAGTTCATCGCAAGGTAATGAATGTGTTTTATTAAGCGTGGCAATATCGATGAACTTTCATCGCATAGATTTTATTAAGCGTGGCAATATCAACGAAATTTCATTGCACTTTGCCACGGTTTTGTGTCGCACATATAACATTTGTGTTGTAAATTTTTTCTCTACCAAACATTTTTGTCGCTATTGCCACGCCTTTTCGTCACAACTTTCCACACTTTTTTGTTGCATGTATCGCATCTACGTCGTAATCTGTTGGTAAGTTTTTTACTTTTGCATGGTTTTTCGTCCCTATTGCGACGAAGTTTCATCGCTATTGCCACGCTTTATAAGGTAAACCTATATTGAGGATGATGACATGTGGAGGGATTATTTTGTCATTGTTTCCACAAATAACTGGTTCGCGGATGTAGCGATAAAAAAATTTCCACGAAAAATAGTCTTTTCTTTCATGGAAAGTGCGACGGATATGTGTGGCAATAGCAATGAAAAACCATGGCAAATTTGGTCATATGTAGTAGTGTCATGATGAAAATGGGCCATCCTCGATGCCATATCTCACAAAGATCATTGTTGTTGGTAGTATGATACAATACACTAGCTAGCTGAAACATGACCTTGTACAACTTCTCATATCAAGTCCCAATCACTTTGGCCAAAGTGATATTGGACCCCTTTGGAAATAGGAGCACTTTTCCATCATGGAACAACACCTCATATCTCCTCTCCTCAATAGTAGAAATTGAAATCAAGTTCTTCTTCAAGCCAGGACCATACAGGACATCTCTCAACAACATGGGAGGTTGAGACTCCATCTGAAATGATATTGTCCCACTACCAACTGCCTTGACCGCCTGGTCATCTCCAAGAACTACCTTAAGATCGCCAATTTTGTAAGATCTGTCAAATTCTCATGAAAACCTGTCATATGGTGGGAGTCACCACTATCAATATACCAAACACTGGAATGTGTGGCTCTAGTGTAAAGACACACCACTAAAGAAAACTCCTTATCGAACCTGGTGGAAAACTCTTCCACCTCTGTTGAAGTTGTTGTTTGCTTCTTCTTCTTATTAGGACATTGTCCCACATAGTTCTGAAACTTGTGACATGAAAAACACTTGACTTTGATCATGTCCTTCTTGCCTGCACTCTTCGGTTTGTTCCCTCCCTTAGGACCCTTTTTGAAATTCTTCTTGTTGTTAGCAACAAGAGACACATTCTCCTCATCATTACCAGTAGATGAACTGCCATGCACATACCCTCTTTGGGTTTCCTCTTGAACAAAGTCATCCCAAAGACATTCCCACTTGGGAAGGTTCTCCCTTTCCATAATTCCCTCAACAAAAACAACCCATTGTTTGGTCACCCCATTCAATGTTGTCCTCACAAGTTCACTATCAACAATGGCCTCCTCAACATCTCCAAGTTCATCTCTCACCTGTGTCAACCTAGTAAGTTATGTGACCACATTTTCAGCCTTGGTCATTCTAATGCTTTTCAGTTTTTTCTCTCAAAACTATCTTCCGGTTCTCATTTGTACTTTGATACAACTTCGTCAAGGACTCCCACATCTCATATGCATTTGTATTCCTTGTCACATGAGGAATCAAATGGTCCTTGATGGCATCAAGGATGAGTCTCTTAGCCTTGATGCTCTTCTTGGTGTAGGCTGCCAGAAGAGTAGCATATGTATGTATTGTTACTAGGTTTTTTGTGGAGTTCTCAAGAATGTCCCATAACTCACTCTCTTGTAGAATAAAAATCATTCTCCACTTCCAAGAAATAGTAGCCATTGACCCTTATCAGTTGAAAACAAAAAATTACAAAATTTGTCTGGTAAAGTAACTTATGTCCCACTCTCTATATTGTTTTTTTAAATATACACTTCACTTCAACTCAACTCTCATACCATGCAAATTTTCAGACCCCACCCAGTTTCAAGTCTCACTGAGACAATTCATTGTTAAATGCCCAAAACCAAGTTTTATGACATCAGCAAATATTCAACATATAAACAATTCTCAAAAATTAAACATGGGTATTCTTAACATCTTCAAATGAAAAAATAAATTTCTATCAGCAGCAAAATAACTCATAAAATTATAGACACAGAGAGTTTTGGTCTAACATTGACCCTGGAAAAACCCACAAGGGGAAAACCAGTGAGAGAGGGAATTTTTATTATTTTCAAAGCTCAGAGAAATTCTTTTGTTACCGTATAAATTTTTACAGCAAAAATTTCACAAGCTTATCTCAAAAAAATGAGCCAAATCTCCTTCTGAATAGTCCCCCAAATCAACGCCTTGATTTATGTGCAAGAAATATGTACCATTGTATGACTGTCACAACATTTAATTTTGTATGGACTGTATTTAAATTCATGACCTCAAATCTTGGTTTGTTGTATGGATTTTTCAGCAATAAATGCACCTCGATTTATGTTCCAAACTATCTCGAAAGGTGTGCACCTTCCCTGTTGTATGGATTGTAATTTTATCAGTTGTACGGTCTCTCTAGAATCTGTACTATACAACCTATTTGTTGGTTGTACCCTCTACCTCAATTTATGTGTTGTACCTTGCCTTGGAATGCATGCCAATGGTCAACAACTTCCTCTCCTCTCTAGCTCGACTTCTCCTCTTCCTCTTTCTCTCCAAAAATTTATTCAACAACCAACAATGGGTGTGCCCTCCTTACCCTAATTGACTCAATGAGAGGGAAGGTGAAAGGTCATCTAATCCAATGGCCAAGATTAGATGAGATGAGTGGTGGAGATTAAATCACTTAACTCACCCACTTTCCCTAAGTTCAAAAATTCACCTTTTAATTTACATCTCATAAATTAAATTACTAGGGTCCACATTAGGCACTTTCCCACCCCCTAGGTGCCTAGGTGATGAGAAATACTTGCCTAGGTACTTTTTAATTAATTTTAACAAATACCATTCCTATGCATACCATTTCCTATGCATACCATTGCAATACCATTCAATGGTATGCAAAGGCAATACCATGCAATGGTATGCAAAGACAATACCATTGCCTATGCATACCATTGCAATACCATGCAATGGTATGCAAAGGCAATACCATTTCCTATGCATACCAATGCAATGGTATGCAAAGACAATATCACTGCCTATGCATACCAATAGTATGCATATGAATTAGTATTTCATTTGCATACCATTGCAATACCATGCAATGATATGCAACGGAAATACCATTGCATATGCATACCATTGCAATACCATGCAATGGTATGCAACGACAATACCATTTCCTATGCATATCATTGCATAACATATCATTTCCTATGCAATGGTATGCAATAATATGCATAGGCAATGGTATTGTCGTTTCATACCATTGCATGGTATTGTAATGGTATGCAAAGGCAATGGTATTTCCTTTTCATACCATTGCAATACCTATGCAACGATAATGGTATGCAATGGTATGAAAAGGTAACACCAATGCCTATGCATACCATTGGTATGCATAGGCATTGGTATTGTCTTTGAAAACCATTGCATGGTATTGCAATGGTATGCAAAGATACCATTGCATATGCATACCATTGTTTCCTATGCATACCATTGGTATTCATAGGAAAACCAATGTTTCCTAATCATACCATTGGTATGCATAGGCAATGGTATTGCAATGGTATTGCCTTTGCATACCATTGCATGGTATTGCAATGGTATGCATAGGCAATGGTATTGGCTATGCATACCATTTCAATGGTATTGGAATGGTATGCAAAGACACAACACCCACCACAAATTTGTTCCCCATGTTTAAAGATAAGAATTGGCTTCCAAACACCCACCACAATTTATTTATTTTATTATGTAATAAGGGACAACCAAGTGGAGAAATTTGTTTTTTTATTACAAAAAAAGACACATCTAATAATTCCAATTTCAATTGCACTTGGACAAACTTGTCTTCAAATTCCAAGAAGACACAAGAAGATACAAACAACAATTCCAATTTCACTTGGACAAATTTTTCTTCCAATTCCAAGAAGAAACAAGAAGATACAAACAACAATTCCAATTGCACTTCGAAAAATTTGTCTTCCAATTCCAAGAAGACACAAGAAGATACAAACAAAAATTCCAATTGCACTTGGACAAATTTGTCTTTCAATTCCAAGAAGACACAATTAGATACAAACAACAATTTCAATTTCACTTAACAAAGTTGTCTTCCAAATTTTCCTGCAATGGTCTAGAAATAGCACAAAAGTCTTTATGAATCTAACAAGAACACTAAAAAAATAAAACATGTATGTACAGGATGTTTTTGTCTGAAGTTGTCGCAGTTTTTTCTCGACCATGAGATAAATTAGGTGGGGTGTGCTTGGCACCAAAAAAATTCCCAGAGGGAATGTGCAGGCGTTCCTAGAATGCGTGCACACTAAATAGCATGCGCATTATAGGAACGTGCACGTTCCTGCTGAACATAAACGACCAACTCGGTCAAGTCACAAGAGCATGTTTGTGCTCTTAATGCAACATATATAACATTTAATATACACCAAACCCTTTTATGAATAAAAATGTATAGGGTTATGGGGACAACTAAGTCCTAAGGGGTTAGGATTGAAATTGTTTTCAAGGATAGAGAAATGGTTAGAGCACCAAGATGTGGGTGATGTGGTTGCAAGGGTTGTACACAATTTATATGCATAGTGCACTCAAGGCTCGATTTAATATAGGGTTAAGGATTGAGTATAAGTTATTCATAGTCTTAGATGGAGCTAGGGGGGTCTATGCCATTGTCTACTTCAAGCTCTAAGTCAACATCTAAATCTATATCTAGCTCTATGTGGTGGTCTAGCTCATGGTCTACGTCAAGATCTCGGTATGGTGACAAGATATTTGGAGGAATGGAACCTACTAAAATGGACATTATGACTGTTCGAAGGCTTAGAAATTATGAGATTGCAGTGCAACCAAATTGAAAGGACCGTTTGGAGGCAGAGAGATAGTGATATTGCAATGAATTGTTTGGAGGCAGAGAGATAGTGAGATTGCAATGAATCATTTGGAGGCAGAGAGATAGTGAGATTGAAATGAATTGTTCGAAGGCCCAGACATCATGAGATTGTCGTACACCTAAGTTGAAATGACCGTTAGAGGTGGAAAGATGTGAGATTGCAGTGCACCCTTTAGAGTGTTCGATCAGATCATATTATGATTAGGTTTATATTCTATATTTTCTGGGAAGGGGTGGAGATCAGAAAATGCACTACAAAGAGAACATCATTTGCATTCATTTCATTTACAATTTTTCTTTTGCAGTTTGTTTTCTTTGCTGATATGAATTTACTTGAGGCTGGAAAAATAAGTATGAGCTTTGATTTTAGGAATCTACAAAGTAATCTTATTTATGTGAGTGGATTAATCAAGATATATGTGCAGGTTAAAGATAATGAGTAATAGAGGAACAACAACAAGTCATGATAGGTTTCATTATTTTGGGCATTGTCAACTTCTAGGTCAATGTCCAAATCTAGATCTAGCTCTATATCATGGTCTAGGTCAAGGTTTATGTCAAGCTCTAGGTCATCATATAAATATAGATCTAGCTCTATGTCATGGTCTAGGTCATGGTCTAGTTCTATGTCATGGTCGTGGTCGTGGTCGTGGTCATGGTCATGGTCTAGGTATATGTCTAGGGGGGAGGGGGGGTAGAGAGTGAGAATATGGGGGGTCTATTTCATGGTATATGTAAATATCTAGGTCAATGTCTAACTCTAGATCTATCTCTATTTCATGGTCTAGGTCATGGGGGGAGATAGTGAGAGTGAGAGAGTGAGAGTAAGAGGGGGAAAAGAGGGGGGGTAGAGAGCTAGGGGGGTCTAGGTGATGGTATAGGTCTAGTTCATGGTCTAGGTCATGGTAAAGTTCATATAATTACTCGTATAAGTAATCCATTGGAAGAAGAACAAAAACTTAACACTCACCTTACAGGCGAGGCTACATTTATCTGTTGCACATGTATCATTTATTCGTTGTGAGACATGTCTCGCCTTTAGATGGACAGTGAGAGATGGAGACAGAACTAAGGGAAAATAGGAGGAGAGATAGAGTGAGTGAGACTAACAAGGAGGAGAGAGAGTGTGAGACTGGGTGTGAGGGGAAGGGGGGAGATAGAGAGAAGGGAGGCTAGAGATATATAAAGAGAGAAATTGGGGGAGAGTATAGGAGAGAGGGG
>ML780177.1:480199-490472 GCA_009831015.1 Picea engelmannii | reverse complement strand
CAACTACTCCTTTTAACTGCCAATGCCAGCTAGCCATAGAGCGTTTGCTATCTGTCAAGTAACTGATGCGGAATTTTAATGTCGAGCCGCCCTACAGACGTGCGCGACAATTGTTCGGCACTCTTCATCTTCTTAACTTCTTCCAATATCTTCACCTGGGGCGTAGGGTTTCCTATCGTTCGTGATCGAAACGATGGGAAAACAGAGATTCCCAAATTAAGCAAAAGTTTCAGGGATCGATCCCCTTTGATGCTATTATAATCTATATTGTTCCATTATCCTCCATGCTATTGACAGGAGCTGAGGGTGGGAGGAATAGGGAGAGAATGGCGGCAGGAGGAAGAACAGCATTGTGGTGGGATATGGAGGGCTGCCCCCTGCCTTCTTCGTCGGACCCCTACATTGTCACTTCCATGGCCTCTGCTTTACTTCGTAGATTTAGCATCATCAACGTTCATGCAGGAGGTGGTGGCCGCAACCCCCATGATCATTTCTCTGCGTATGAATTCTTTTCTCAGACGGAGACGGAGCTTGATCAGATGCTCATTAACTCTGGAATTCGATTGCAGCAGGCCCCTCCTGGTAAACACCACATCCGTTGGCCACGCTTCTCATATTCCCCTTTCTTCAAACCCCTCAATAAATTAATGTTTCAGTGTTTTCTGGTGAATTGTTCCACTGAATTTGTTATGTTTTAGGGTTAGGTATTTAGAGGGATGAAAAACCCTCCAAAAATCCCTTTATATTTGAGGGATTCAGCCTAATAAGTTGTAAAGTGTATCTAGCTTTTTTTGGGTGCAATCATGTCCGTCTTCAAGTTTGCATAGTTTGCCTTTTTCATCTTTTATTTTCTCATGGTACTTTAGGGTTGGTATTTGTTTGGGCTGAGGTTACAACATTGCAACATTGCAATTTGATTTGAATCTTTTGTGGATTGATCTAACCTGGTCGGCAGAGTGGTGCAATGATGCCCACCTTCAAATTTGCATAGTTTGTTTTTCTATCTTTTATTTGCTCATGTTACTTTAAGGTTGGCATTTCTCTGGGCATAGCAACACTGCAATTTGATTTGAATTTTTTATTAAATTTGATCGAGTTTGATCTGTGAAGTGCACTCAGCACTCGGCTTCTCTAGGTGCAATCATACCCGCCTTCAAATTTGCATGGTTTACCTTTTTCATTTTTGATTTTCTCACGGTAGTTTAGGGTTGGTATTTCTTTTGGCGGAACAGCACTGCGATTTGATATGAATTTTTTTTTAAATTTTCTCAGAGTTTGTGGCGTTTGTCCATTGATATTTTTACAGTATATTCTGGCTTAAGACATTCTTTAGGTTATGAATTGCAGGCAATTACAGTGAAATAGAGAAAATGATGATGGCGGATGTTCTTCTCTGGGCGATGGATACGCCGCCGCCTGGAAATATCGTATTTGTTGTTGGTAATGTGGATCTCAGTTACTTGTTTGAAAAGCTTCGCCAGAGATCGTATAATGTATTTCTCGTCAGCTCGTCTAGCATTCTAGTGCCTCAAGGCATGTTGAAGGCGGCTAACGATTATATGGGATGGTTGTCTTTTCTTCAGTCATTAGAGAACGAAATTCAGCAATTGCACTTTACTAGCGCTCATGGATTTTGTACTGTAAATGATCGCACTTTCTCTAATGCTGCCATCCCTAATTCTCTAACCTGTATTCATAATAGAGAGCTGGAAGAATCACATAACAGATCTGTTTTCAGCTATAGTCTGGAGAATTCATTCAACCTACCCTATTTCAGTGGTGGATGGAACGGTACAAATAGTCCTTCATCGAATGAAACAGGTAGAAGCTCTGTGCAACCACACCCTAGTTTTCATGGCCATTATATTACTACAGAGAAACCCAAGAGGGCTCCATTACTACCATCATCAACAGAGGCGCCCAAGAGACCTCCATTACTACCATCAACTCTAAAGAAGAAAAACCCACAAAAAATTCCATCTCCATCTATGAAAAATGCGCTCAAGAAGACATCAGGTCCCCTCAAAGAATTCAAGGCCTGGCTTCGCGGAGTCGTAAACAGCGACGAATATGCAGAAAACGGATACAATATATCAGGCATTCGTAAAGACTTCCAGAAAGCAACCGGAAAGATTCTGGATGAGCACCCGCTGGGATTTCTACAGATAATTGATCTTGTAGAGGAATGCAAGGATGTTGCAGTGCTCAAAGTAGTAAAGAAGAGCTGCCATGTGATTTTTCCTATTGTTAAACCCAATAAACAGAACAACCCTGGGTCTTCACCACTTTGGGGGAATCCAAATTCTAAACACAAGATAGAAACGGACCCAAGACAAAAGCAAATAGCTTCGCTGGATGACTTCGGGAAATATATACATCAAATGGTGTTCGCGGGTCAATTCTCGCAGGGTTTCCTGATGTCCTGTCTGCGTAAAAATTTTGAAGTGCGTACAGGAAAGTTACTTGATGTTAAGCATCTTGGTTACCAAAAATTGTCTGAACTTGTTGCATCATACAGTCACCTTGTATCAGTGAACAGTTCCGGCTCTGGACCCGTCCAATTATTTCCCGCAGGTTTTGTTAGCCAAGCTGTGCCCAATAATCCCATTTGCAATACAACCAGAGAAAAAACCTCCATGAATATACACTATGTTGGTAGTAATTTACTAAATGCAAAAGCAGAAGTGTGCAGCATTTCCTCTGGTGGAAGTGGCAAGGGACTAGCAGAGAATATAGCCCCGAAGGAAACTATATCTGTTGAACAGGTGTTCTACATAAATTCTGATGATTTGCTTTGTGCAACGGTCGAACCTGGGAGCGAATTGCTACCTTCTATACCTGTGACCTCAACAAAAGCAAAGGCCGAGTCTCCTTTTCAAGAGCATGGCACCAAGTCAGATTTTTCAAACACTTCTGGAGGATCTCAAGTTAGTGAATGGGAAAAGGCCGAGTCTCTTTTTCAAGAGCATGGCACAAAGTCAGATTCTTCAAACACTTCTGGAGGATCTCAAGTTAGTGAATGGGAGGAGGGCCACTCTTCTGCGTCTTCCTGTGGCGATTCTGATCAGATAGAAGCAGACGAGATTATCAAACCAATCCTCTTTTAAGTAATAGGACAAATAACAGTCAATCTCATATGAGTTTATCAACCCAATCCTCTTTAAATATTAATTAGGACCAATAATAGTCAATCTCATTAATGCTTCCTAATCCTAGGTACCTAGGACTCCCTATGAAAGGAGGTCAGTGTTAGGTACCAATTTTTTTATAATTTGGCATTGCAAGTTTCATGGTTAATCATGAAAGGAATGCCACTTTTCATTATCATTTTTGACAATGTTTTTGCACAATTTTCATTACCTTTTACGATGCTGTTTCAAAGGACTGAATTTTCCTCATTGGTTATTTAAATAGTAAGTATTTTTTATTATCAAATATGGTTGAATGGCTTGAATGTTATGACTTATTTAAAGTAGTTTTGATATTAGTGTTAGGACCCAAGCAAGTAAAGTTATTTTTAAAATTTCTCTTTATTGATTATATATATATATATATATATACACACGAATGTGAATGTGATCTGTATTATGATCTATTTTAAGTATCTATCACAATTTTAAAGAGTTAGTTTTGATATCTAAGTTTTGTTTTAATCCATTTTTATATATAGTTGGCATGATAAAGCTAATTTGTTTGGACTTCTTTTTTATATTTGAGGGAAGATCTTTAAATGAGATGAGATGAGATTTTACTTTTAAATGAGATGAGATGAAAATGAGATGAGATGAGATTTTACTTTTAAATGAGATGAGATGAGATGAGATTTTACTTAAAAAATCAAATGAGGTTTTACTTATAAAATTAGATTAGATGATAATTTTTGAAAATTGTTTTGAAAAGTTGGTATAGTTTTTTAGTTTTGAAAAGTTAGAATAATTTTTTTAGTTTGGTACCTGGAATATTTATGGAATTAAAATAAATAGTAATTTTTTTTTTTTTTTAAGAAGTAGGATAGTTATTTAGCTTTGTTTTGAGAAGATTTATAGGATTAGATTAAATAATAATTTTAGAAAAATATTTTTGAAAAGTATCATAGCTATTTAGTTTTTTTTTGAGAATATTTATGGAATTAGATTAAACAATAATTTTAGAAATCTGTTTTTGGAAAGTTGGGATGATTTTTTGCTTTGTTTTGAGAAGATTTATGAAATTAGATTAAATGGTAATTTTATAAGACTGTTTTTGGAAAGTTGGGATGATTGATTTTTAGCTTTGTTTGGGGAAGATTTCTAGAACCAATTCCAATCCCTCCCATTCAAAATCACTTCCCAAAGGAATGTCTATTTGGATGGATTTTTCAAACTTATGGACATATCTACCTCAATGGCACAACAAACATCTTCTGGAATTACAGGGGTAAAAAATTCCTTTTAAAGAGGGCATTGTCATCCTTATATTTAGCAAACATGTTCTTGGGTTTTTGATCATCTTCTAGGTTTTAGAGAAAGGATGATTGAATAAATCAAATTGGTGCAATGGACAAGATTTGGTCAAATATTTGGAATACGATCTGAACTTTCTTTTAGTAGTTAGCATGAAAATATAACTCACATGGAAAAAACATTAAAGGGGTCATCACAGTTTGTGACTAGCTCCACATTAGGGTGAGTGACGATTGTGGAGGATAAAATATTTGGTTTTGTTCCTTGGAATCTTGGGTTATATATATATATATATATATATATATATATATATATATATATATTTGAAGTGAAGGAAAGTAACTCAACAAATCTTGAAATCCATTTTGACAAAAGCATAGTCCTCTAAGAGTCTTAAGAGGATAGACCATGTTAAAGCTAAATTGGCGTTTTGGGACAACATTATTCAAATATTTAATCAATTCTCATGCTTTGCTTCTTTGATTATGGTTTGTGAAGTGAGGTGGATGCTTCCTTTAGCTCCCTTTGTAATACATAATTTTTATAATGCACCATGGACTAATCTAAGTTGTGTTGATTTTGAAGACATAATAAGAAATGACAATGGGGATCCCATTATATGTTATGCCAATAACATAGAAATATTCACACATAACCATGTTGAACTACTTGGCCTTTTATATGGCCCCTGGCATGCCCAATTACTTAATTCTTTAATTATTAAGGCTGAAAAAAGGTGCAACAAATCGTATAGGGAAAAAAGAGCAAAAGTAAGCATAAAATTGGTGTCTTCTCCCTTGTCTCAACTCCCTTGTCTTGAAAGTGTCCATTGCATGCTCCAAAATTTCTTGAAAATCTAAACATCTCACATTCGATGAGAACGAAATATGTGGCCAATGCTTTGGCTAACTTGGGTATTGATCTACAATGAGGTATGTAGAAAGTTCAATGTTTTATTGCTTCCATTCAAGCCAATCACATCCTCATGGTGCTTTTAAAGCATTTAATCCTTAAAGATCAAGAGCTCAACCCCCTGAACAATGTGTTAAGAGTATAATTACCTTTCACATAATCATTTGAATTGTTCATGGCTACGAGTTTTAAGATTTGTTGGTCTCACTTAAGGAATTCACTAAGATGTGTTTTTATTTTGGTTAAATAAGAGATGCATCTATATACTATAGATAAAAAATTATACACACACACACACACACACACACGAGACAATATTCTAGTTGAGTGGCCTTAGTATGGAGTTGAGTGACAAAGTTTGTGATTCAACTTCCTTAGTTCTAGGTTTATGATGTTTTTATAATAAAAACTATCATAGTCTTGGGTGAGAACAAGCTAATGATGGTCTCCTTTGACATGGTAGATGAAATAAAAATATGCATAGATATTTTATGATATTTGCACAAATAATTTATTTTTCGGGTAAGAGGGAAATGTGTAAACTTGAAATTTTTTCTAAACATATAATTTTTATTTATTAAATTTTTTCATAACTATATCAATTTTGATTTTTTTCTCCCAAAGTTTGACATTTTTTTCCCATTGTTGTTAAGTACAAAATACCTCAATACAAAAACACCACATTAGATCCAAGAACACTACAAAACAAATACCATTGCATTATTATCAAACTTTCCCATTACATTCTCATATTATTCCCCCTAGCTACACTACACGTGTATAGTGTATATGTCTTTGTTGGTGTAGCATCTACTTAAATGATGAAATCAATTATTACAATTGGTTATAGATATAGAGGACAAGTAGTAATAGTGTGGGGATATTTTTTGAAAAAAAGACAAATCAACTATTAAAATTGGTATACATGTAGAGGACAAGTAATACTAGTGCGGGGGTATTTAAAAATGAGAAGATTGTTTTATATATATTTGTAATATTAATGAAGTCCAACAAACCATGAAATTACTATGTAGTCTTGTGCAACATTTGAAAGTCTTATATGTGTGTGTGTGTGTGTGGGTGGGTGCAAGTTAATGATGGTATTTGATGATGAGTTAGTTGTAATGCAAACATGAAAAAAGAATAGCTTAAAAATAGTAGATCACATTGTTTTCTAGTGTGGTATATAACTTATTTAAAAAATTGTTAAGTTGTTAAAAAATTATAGCTAGCAAAAAAAGGTATGTATTTTAGAATTATGATAAAGACAAAAATAGATTAAAAATAATAAATAATATTAATTTAAAAATATGTATATTTGTAAGAGGTATATATTTTAGAATTCTATTATATGTTAAGACAAAAATAGATTAAAAATAGTAAACAATATTAATTTAAAAATTTAGAATTTGCATAGACTCTATTTGTGTATGTAGTTTCATTGACAATGAATTTGTGTAGCCTATTGAAAAATAATGTAAAAAATAGAGATATTGAAAGGTATTCATAAAAATGGAGGTTTCAATGTATTTGCAGACCAAACCATTAAGTTTGTCATCCAAAATCTAAATATGAGGCAACCAACTCAACAAACACATGCTAGATTTGTCATTTCCGCCCCCCGAAAAAATTGAAATGGAAGGACCTAAGAAACCCAGCACATGTTGTTGTGGAGGCGCTGGATCCATTCAACAAATGAGTTAATTTTGCAAGAGGAACTTAGATAGTAATTTGTTTGGGAAAATTTGGCACCAATTGCTTTAATTTCTATAATTGGGATAGTTTTGCAAGATGAACTCAGATCTGTAATTTGTTTTTGGAACGAGCACGTGCTCTTATGCCCAAGTTTCTATTTCGCTCTCTCTCTCTCTCTCTCTTGATTTCCCTCTTTCCCTCTCTCCCCCTATCTCTCTCCAAATCCCTCTCTATCCCTCTCCATTTATCTATCTCTCTCTCTTGATTTCCCTCTTTATTTATCCCCCCCTCTTTCCCCCTCTCTTTCTACCTCCTTGTTTCCCTATGTCTCTCTCCCTCTCTCTTTCTACCCCTTGTCCTCTCTCTCTCTCTCTCTCTCTCTCTCTGTCTCCGACCACTCAGTCTCTCCCCCACCCCTCTGCCCCCTTCTCTCTCTCCCTCCTTGCCTCTCTCTCTCTCTCTCTCTCTCTCTCTCTCTTGTTCGATTGATATCTCCCTAACCCTAACCCTCGCTAGGGATAGGGTTTATATGAAGTATGAACACGCCCTATTTAATGCAAAATATAAAGTATATATGACTTAAATTGCTCTTCCTTCTATTGTCATCGTCTCTTAGCGTTCATCAACCACAAATTATGTGGCTGTGCTAATACACCAACAAGAGGAGGCCAATTTTCCTAGTGGAGCTTGCGGTAGCTTTGTGTATACCCATAGTGTATACTCAACTTTGTGCAAACATTATGGATATACATAGAATACTAAGTATATACATAGTATTATGTGCAAACTTGGGTATACATAGAATACTAAGTTTGCAAACTATGGGTATACACTATGGGTATACTAAATGTATATTGCATACACATACAATGTGTATACTTAGTATACACTGTATTATATATATACCCATAGAATGCCCATATTGTACCCATAGAATACAATATAGGTATTATATGGTTATACAGTATACCCATAGAATAATACAATATTCTATGGGTATACATTATATAATATAGTATAAAAAATACTATACCCATATAATACCTATACTATACCCATATACTATAGTATACGAGTATTCTCTGGGTACACACAATGTTTGCAAACTAGTGTATACGCATAGAATACTCTATACCCATAGATTAGAATACAATATTCTCTAAACATAGTTTTTGCAAACTATTATATAACCATAGAATAGAATACAATATACACTATGGATATAGAATATTGTATACTCTATGGGTATACACTATATATACATATTATATACCCATAGTTTTCAAACATTATGTGTATACAATATAGAGTATACCCACATAATAGAGTAACATACAATATTCTGAGTATACAATATTATATACCCTCTATACCCATAGAATAGAGTACAATAATCTACGGGTATAAAGTATAGAGTACAGTATAAAGATTACTATACCCACAGAATACCCATACTATACCCATATACTATAGCATATAGGTATTCTATGGGTATATTCTATGGATATACACTATGGATATACACTATGTATATTGTACGCACATACACATAGTGTTTGCAAACTTAGGTATACATAATGTATACACATAGTGTTCACAAACATTATGGATATACTAAGTTTGAAAACACTATGGGTATACACTATGGTATACCCAAGTTTGCACATTATACAAAGTGAGTGCAAGCTAATGATGGTCTCTCATGACACGTTAGTGGCAATGCAACACTGGAAAAACAACAATCTATTAACTTGGAGGGATTATTCAAGGTACTTTTATAATGAGTTTGAATATGGTGTAAGAAGATGAAATGTACGAAATTGAATTAGATTTTCGAATATATAACTTTTATTCATAGAAATTGTGAATCAATAGGTCAATTGTTTTTTCTTCTAAAAGTGATATCTTATTTTTTCAACAAAATATAAGGTACATGCTTTCGTGCGTGCAGGTGTTGAGTGTCTTAACTGTTAATGTTTATGCCATTATTATAGTTCTTTGCATTTCAATAGATAAGAGCATCATAAGAACAAGATCACTGAGAAATACACATTCACAAGAGACACAACATTTATCCTAGGAAACCCTCTAGGGCAAGAAAACCCAGCNAAATAGCTTATACAATGTTCAAGAGATAACTCAAACCAATACAGATAGTCCTCTCCAAGAGATGCACCACTCTTCTCCCTCTCTCCAACTGGTAATTGCAGCTTGCCTCATAAGAGAATGAGCAAGTGAGTTGTCTGTTAGAAGTGAGGCGCTAGCCTCCTATATATACAAGACTGGCACGTGTGAGAGGGTTTCACTGGCAGGGCCGACCTCTCACTCTGGGTGGGTAAACCCACCTTTAATTAATTATGGGTCTTCAATAATAACCGCTGGGGCCGACTTCTTATTCCGCCCTTTATAATTGTCCGATGACCAATCCACAAAAGGGGATTTGGTCCTTATACAATTACGGACATGATTAATCCACAATGGGGATTAATCCTAATAATAAAATAACAATAATAATAAGAATGCTCTTCGCAGTTACATTATTTCAACATTAACGATGGAATTTCATTCCAAAAACTTGTATACTTGTAAAGAACCCGTTTTTATTGCGCCGTGCATTTTTTGGAAATTTTTGATATTAATTTTATATATTTTTTAAATTATCAAAGTCAACATATGCCTGAAATTACAATGTCTTTTGTTCGTGCAGGCTAAAATGGTCTTAAAATGATCAAAACATTTTTTTTTTTTTAGATCATAGGTATCGGTCTCATCTTGTGTCGCATATAACTCATTTGAGAAATGTTTAAGTCGAGAAAAAGTTATAGCATAAATAAGAGAGCTATGTACTCTAGGATTTGATACATGTGAATGCAAAAATAAATTAAACGTAGTAAACAATAATAATTACACACACACACACACACACACACACACACACACACACACACACACATATATATATATATATATATATATATTTGAAATATGCATAGCCGACTCGATCTATGTCTATAATTTTGTGAACAAATGAATTTTTTATCTTATAGAAGAATAACGTCAAAGACAGAGATATAGAGGGGTATTAAAAAAAAATAGAGATTTTTATGAATTCGCAGACTGAACCACTAGGTTTGTCACCTTGAACCTAAGTCCGATCCAACCAAGTCAACATACACCTTGTCAATCCTGCCCCAAAAAATTGAATTCGAATAAACGTGCACGTG
>ML780177.1:455225-474814 GCA_009831015.1 Picea engelmannii | reverse complement strand
GTCTCACTCTCACTATATCCCCCTCCCCCTCTCTCCTATACTCTCCCCCAATTTCTCTCTTTATATATCTCTAGCCCCTCTTCTCTCTATCTCCCCCCTTCCCCTCACACCCAGTCTCACTCTCTCTCTCCTCCTTGTTAGTCTCTCTCTCTCTCTCCTCCTCTTTTCCCTTAGTTCTACCTCCATCTCTCACTATCCATCTAAAGTCGAGACATCTCTCACAACGAATAAATGATACATGTGCAACAGAGAAATGTAGCCTCGCCTGTAAGGTGAGTGTTAAGTTTTTGTTCTTCTTCCAATGGATTACTTATATGAGTACTTATATGAACTTGACCATGACCTAGACCATGAACTAGACCATCACCTAGACCCCCCTAGCTCTCTACCCCCCCTCTTTTCCCCCTCTTCCTCTCACTCTCTCACTTTCACTATCTCCCCCCATGACCTAGACCATGAAATAGAGCTAGATATAGAGTTAGACATTGAGCTAGAGATTTACATATACCATGAAATAGACCCCCCATACTCTCACTCTCTACCCCCCCTCCCCCCTAGACATATACCACGACCATGACCACGACCATGACATAGACTTAGACCATGACTTAGACCATGACATAGAGCTAGAGCTATATTTAGATGATGACCTAGAGCTTGACATAGACCATGACCTAGACCATGACATAGAGCTAGATCTAGATTTAGACATTGACCTAGGGATTGACAATGACCAAAATAATGAAACCTATCATGACTTGTTGTTGTTCCTCTATTACTCATTATCTTTAACCTGCACATATATCTTGATTAATCCACACACATAAATAAGATTACTTTGTAGATTCATGAAATCAAAACTCATACCTACTTTTCCAGCCTCAAGTAAATTCATATCAGTAAAGAAAACAAACTGCAAAAGAAAAATTGTAAATGAAATGAATGCAAATGATGTTTTCTTTGTAGTGCATTTTCTGATCTCCACCCCTTCCCAGAAAATATAGAATATAAACCTAATCATAATATGATCTGATCGAACACTCCAAAGGGTGCACTGCAATCTCACATCTTTCCACCTCTAATGGTCATTTCAAATCAGGTGTACTGCAATCTCATGATGTC
Source organism: Picea engelmannii (assembly GCA_009831015.1). Taxonomy (NCBI): domain Eukaryota; kingdom Viridiplantae; phylum Streptophyta; class Pinopsida; order Pinales; family Pinaceae; genus Picea; species Picea engelmannii. The sequence continues at coordinate 473,692 of ML780177.1, read as the reverse complement.
TAGGACTTCGAACAGTTCATTTCAATCTCACTATCTCTCCACCTCCAAATGATTCATTACAATCTCACTATCTCTCTGCCTCCAAACGATTCATTGCAATCTCACTATGTCTTCGCCTCCAAATGGTCCTTTCAATTTGGTTGCATTGCAATCTCATAATTTCTAAGCCTCCAAACAGTCATAATGTCCATTTCAGTAGGTTCCATTCCTCCAAATATCTTGTCACCATACCCAGAGCTTGACGTAGACCATGAACTAGACCACCTCATAGAGCTAGATCTAGATTTAGATGTTGACCTAGAGCTTGAAGTAGACAATGGGATAGACCCCCCTAGATCCATCTAAGACTAGGAATAACTTATACTCAATCCTTAACCCTATATTAACTCGAGCCTTGAGTGCACTATGCATATAAATTGTGTAAAACCCTTGCAACCACATCACCCACATTTTGGTGCTCTAACCATTTCTCTATCCTTGAAAACAATTTCAATCCTAACCCCTTAGGACTTAGTTTTCCCCATAACCCTATACATTTTTATTCATAAAAGGGTTTGGTGTATATTAAATGTTATATCCGTTGCATTAAGAGCACACGCATGCTCCCGTGACTTGATCGAGTTGGTCATTTATGCTCAGCAGGAACGTGCACGTTCCTATAATGTGCATGCTCTTTGGTGTGCACGCATTCTAGGAACACCTGCACATTCCCGCTGGGAATATTTTTGGTGCCAAGAACACCCCACCTAATCTATCTCATGGTCAAGAAAAAACCATGACAACTTCAGACAAAAACATCCTGCACAGACATGTTTTACTTTTTTTAGTGTTCTTGTTAGATTCATAAAGACTTTTGTGCTATTTCTAGACCATTGTAGGAAAATTTGGAAGACAACTTTGTCAAATGAAATTGAAATTGTTGTTTGTATCTAATTGTGTCTTCTTGGAATTGAAAGACAAATTTGTTCAAGTGCAATTGGAAATTTTGTTTGTATCTTCTTGGAATTGGAAGACAAATTTTTCGAAGTGCAATTGGAATTGTTGTTTGTATCTTCTTGTTTCTTCTTGGAATTGGAAGACAAATTTGTCCAAGTGATATTGGAATTATTGTTTGTATCTTCTTGTGTCTTCCTGGAATTTGAAGACAAGTTTGTCCAAGTGCAATTGGAATTGGAATTATTAGATGTGTCTTCTTTTGTAATACAAAAACAAATTTCTCCACTTGGTTGTCCCTTATTACATAATAAAAAAACAAATTTGTGGTGGGTGTTTGGAAGCCAATTCTTATATTTAAATATGGGGAACAAATTTGTGGTGGGTGTTGTGTCTTTGCATACCATTCCAATACCATTGAAATGGTATGCATAGCCAATAACATTGCCTATGCATACCATTTCAATACCATTGCCTATGCATACCAATGGTATGCTTAGGAAACATTGGTTTGCCTATGAATACCAATGGTATGCATAGGAAACAATGGTATGCATATGCAATGGTATCTTTGCATACCATTGCAATACCATGCAATAGTTTGAAAAGGCAATACCAATTCCTATGCATACCAATGGTATGCATAGGCATTGGTGTTACCTTTTCATACCATTGCATACCATTATCGTTGCATAGGTATTGCAATGGTATGCAAAGGAAATACCATTGCCTTTGCATACCATTGCAATACCATGCAATGGCATGAAACGACAATACCATTGCCTATGCATATCATTGCATACCATTGCAATACCATTGCATAGGAAATGATATGCTATGCAATGATATGCATAGGAAATGGTATTGTCGTTGCATACCATTGCATGGTATTGCAATGGTATGCATATGCAATGGTATTGCCGTTGCATATCATTGCATGGTATTGCAATGGTATGCAAAGGCAATACCATTGCAATGGTATGCAAAGGAAATACTAATTCATATGCATACTATTGGTATGCATATGCAATGATATTGTCTTTGCATACCATTGCATTGGTATGCATAGGAAATGGTATGCATAGGAAATGGTATTTGTTAAAATTAATTAAAAAGTACCTAGGCAAGTATTTCTCATCACTTAGGCACCTAGGGGGTGGGAAAGTGCCTAATGTGGACCCTAGTCATTTAATTTATGAGATGTAAATTAAAAGGTGAATTTTTGAACTTAGGGAAAGTGGGTGAGTTAAGTGATTTAATCTCCACCACCCATCTCATCTAATATTGGCCATTGGATTAGATGACCTTTCACCTTCCCTCTCATTGAGTCAATTAGGGTAAGGAGGGCACACCCATTGTTGGTTGTTGAATGAATTTTTGGAGAGAAAGAGGAAGAGGAGAAGTCGAGCTAGAGAAGAGAGGAAGTTACTGAGCATTGGCATGCATTCCAAGGCAAGGTACAACACATAAATTGAGGTAGAGGGTACAACCAACAAATAGGTTGTATAGTACAGATTCTAGAGAGACCGTACAATTGATAAAAGTACAATCCATACAACAGGGAATGTACACAAACTTTGAGATAGTTTGGCACATAAATCGAGGTTCATTTATTGCTGGAAAATCCATACAACAAACCCAGATTTGAGGTCATGAATTTCAATACAGTCCGTACAAAATTAAATGTTGTGACAGTCGTACAATGGTACATATTTCTTGCACAGAAATCGAGGAGCTGATTTGGGGGAATGTTCAGAAGGAGATTTGGCTCATTTTTTTGAGATAAGCTTATGAAATTTTTGCTGTAAAAATTTCTATTGTAACAAAAGAATTTCTATGAGCTCTGAAAATAATAAAAATTCCCTCTCTCACTAGTTTTCCCCTTGTGGGTTTTTCCAGGGTCAATGTTAGACCACAAATATTTGTGTCTATAATTTTATGAGTTATTTTGCTGCTGATAGAAATTTATTTTTTCATTTGAAGATGTTCAGAATCCTCATGTTTCATTTCTGAGAATTGTTTATATGTTGAATATTTGTTGATGCCATAAAACTTGGTTTTGGACATTTAACAATGAATTGTCTCAGTGAGACTTGAAATTGGGTGGGGTCTAAAAATTTGCATGGTATGAGAGTTGAGTTGAAGAGAAGTGTATATTTAAAACAACAATACAGAGAGTGGGACATAAGTTACTTTACTAGACAAATTTTGTAATTTTTTGTTTTCAACTGAGAAGGGTCAATGGCTACTGGTTTAAGAGTTGATGACAGACTTGATGGGGAATTAAATTATGGTTCTTGGAAGTGGAGAATGATTTTTATTCTACAAGAGAGTGAGTTATGGGACATTGTTGAGAACTCCACAACAAACTTAGTAACAATACCTACAGATGCTACTCTTCTAGCAGCCTACACCAAGAAGAGCATCAAGGCTAAGAGAATCATCCTTGATGCCATCAAGGACCATTTGATTCCTCATGTGACAGGGAATACAAATGCATATGAGATGTGGGAGTCCTTGACGAAATTGTATCAAAGTACAAATGAGAACTGGAAGATGGTTTTGAGAGAAAAATTGAAAAGCATTAGAATGACCAAGGCTGAAAATGTGGTCACATATCTTACCAGGTTGACACAGGTGAGAGATGAACTTGGAGCTATTGGGGAGGCCATTGTTGATAGTGAACTTGTGAGGACAACATTGAATGGGGTGACCAAACAATGGGTTGTTTTTGTTGAGGGAATTATGGCAAGGGAGAACCTTCCCAAGTGGGAATGTCTTTGGGATGAATTTGTTCAGGAGGAAACCCAAAGAGGGTATGTGCATGGCAGTTCATATACTGGTAATGATTAGGAGAATGTGGCTCTTGTTGATAACAACAAGAAGAAGTTCAAAAAGGGTCCTAAGGGAGGGAACAAACCGAAGAGTGCAGGCAAGAAGGACATGATCAAAGTCAAGTTCTTTTCATGTCACAAGTTTCAGAACTATGTGGGACAACGTCCTAATAATAAGAAGAAGTAGACAACAACTTCAACAGAGGTGGAAGAGTTTTCCACCAGGTTCGATAAGGAGTTTTCTTTAGTGGTGTGTCTTTACACTAGAGCCACACATTCCAGTGTTTGGTATATTGATAGTGGTGCCTCCCACCATATGACAGGTTTTCATGAGCATTTGACAGATCTTACAAGATTGACGATCTTAAGGTAGTTCTTGGAGATGACCAGATGGTCAAGGCAGTTGGTAGTGGGAAAGTATCATTTCAGATGGAGTCTTAACCTCCCATGTTGTTGAGAGATGTTCTATATGTTCCTGGCTTGAAGAAGAACTTGATTTAAATTTCTACTATTGAGGAGAGGAGATATGAGGTGTTGTTCTGTGATGGAAAAGTGCTCCTATTTCCAAAGGGGTCTAGTATCACTTCGACCAAAGTGATTGGGACTTGATATGAGAAGTTGTACAAGCTTATGTTTCAGATAGCTAGTGTATTGTATCATAATACCAACAACAATGATATTTGTGAGCTATGACATCGAGGATGGCCCATTTTCATCATGGCACTACTACATATGACCAAATTTGCCACGGTTTTTCATTGCTATTGCCACACATATCTGTCGCACTTTCCACGAAAGCAAAGCCTATTTTTCATGGAACTTTTTTCGTTGCTACATCCATGAACCAGTTATTCGTGGAAACAATGACAAAATAATCCCTCCATGTGTCATCATCCTCAAGATAGGTTTACCTTATAAAGCGCGATAATAGCGATGAAACTTCGTCGCAATAGGGACGAAAAACTATGCAAAAGTAAAAAACTTACCAATAGATTATGACGTAGATGCCATACGTGCAACAAAAAAGTGTGGAAAGTTGCGACGAAAAGGCGTGGCAATAGCGACAAAAATGTTTGGCAGAGAAAAAATTTATGACGCAAATGCTATATGTGCAACGCAAAACTGTGGCAAAGTGCGACAAACTTTCGTTGATATTTCCACGCTTAATAAAATCTATTCATTGCCTTGCGACGAAAGTTCATTGATATTGCCACGCTTAATAAAACACATTCATTACCTTGAGATGAACTATCGTCGATATTGCCACGCTTCCTATAGGTTTTCAAAAAAAAAAATCTACATGAGAAGATGGATGTTGGGATTTGTGATTGACCCATACTCAATATTTTCATGTGTGATTGACCCTTCAAAGGGTTTCTTATGTAATAAGGGATTATCAGAGGGGGTTTTGGGACTTATTAGGTGTCTTTCTTAGTGGACCAAAAGGGAAACCCAAGGCACCTTGGGATGAAGGGGAAGATAAAATACATTCCCTTGAATGAATGGTTTTAATTGAGATATTGGGGCTCTGAACTAGAGGTCAAAAAGAATTTGGCAGGGGTATTCCAAGGGGACAATATGGGAGATGTGTATTTTTTAAATCTATCACTATGCTTGTGGGAGTGGGCCAACCCTTTACTTATCCACTTCAATGCACTCACAACCATTAATCGATATTAATATAGATTGGTCACAATAATTACCTTGAATATCAAATTTAACCTATTAATGTGAAGGGATAATTATAGCATGAGGTTAAAGACATTCACACCCTTTCAACAACTATGTTTGTAGCCTTTTGGATGAGGAACTTGTAGCCTTGTGGTTGAGTCATTCCCTTACCAAAAAAATGAAGGTTACTCACACTCATATGAATGAAAGAAATCAAAGTTAATCATCTAGATTTACCACCTAATACATTTAATTTGTCAACCCAAGGACCTGGATGTTTTATAGGATATTGTGCACTGTATGTGAAAACTATGCTTCTTTCAATATTGATCATGTAAGTAAACAATCATTGCAGTAAAATAAAGAACATAAACTAGATTATTGGTGCTTAAACATAAATAATCGTAACATTCAAATGAAGCATAAAAATTGTAAATGAAGCAGAACACACAGATCTAACATATTCCACACAAAACTACAACAAAACTATATCATAAGCCGACAACACCTGACAGAAGAGCGGTCCCAACTCCCCGATCAGGGCTGCAGTGAACTAACTTCCACAAAAACTCAGAAACTCAAAAGAAACTCAATTTTCATTAAATAAAACGAGATTACATAGGTTGCAATCTTGATACAGGACTACTCCTAGCTAGATGACTGACTGGCTAATCCCTTCTTTATCTCTGTTCAACCTTTTATACAATTAGTGGAGCACAGAGCATCCCAAGATTAGGGTAACAACTCTTCCTAAAAATACACAAAGGCTGAACCGATTAACAGAACCTAATGTTGGACCATGGAACAAGTCCTCTTTTGCACCTTCAACCCGCATACTGCACTGCATTATTGACTGCATCATCTTGCTAGACTGCGTTTGCTCTGTTCCTGCAAGATTTTAGAGATTAGTGATTCGCTTTGGTAAACCCCCAACCAATCTCTAACATTTTTGAATTAATACACACAATGACATAATAGAGGTGCATTCTTACCCTTGTGGTTACACACAATAGCTCAAGGAATATAGAAATGGAGGTAAATAAGGATAGAAAAAGGTGGTAGAAATAAAGCAATTTCATGGGACAACATCTCCCCCAAACTTTAGTCATGTGCACGTCCTCGTGCAGGCCGTCGCTTTCGCAGATATGGGTTGGAACCTTGATGCTGGGCATGAAGTTCTACTATGTTATATGCCTCAGCCATATCTGTCCCTAGAAACTTATATCCCCCAGTCAATATTATATCCTTCCACCATTCTCCCTGGACCTTGTAATCAGGTTGATATTGATCAAGTGGCATCCAGATGATGGGGAATGAAAATATAAAACCTAGCCATCGAACCCCACAAAACCTCATACATGCTATATACCTGGATATACTTTCCATGGCTCTGCGAAAATTGGGAGCCCCAAATGCTTCCCGTTCCTTGACAACAGGTGGTGATAAGGCCCATCTTTGGTCACATTTTTCAAGTGCCTCTTCCTTGCAATGGGTCAACTGTTTTATGCAAAGATTAACACACCATTTTTGTGTAGTTTCCATATTCTATGGCCAATTGGGAATCCATCTGAAATAGTTATGTTTGCCGATGATCTGTGTAAATTGAAAGTTCTCCATTCTCACCTGAAGGGGTTTGTGTACCTGATTTTCCTCAAAATAATCAAGTGCCTTCTTCCACTTCACCTGGTTAATGGTGTAGGGAAGGAAGGCCCTCAATTGGACATCTCCCACATAAGGAACTTGATTGAATTTTTTATCATCTCTTAGCAGGTAGTTGTGCATGTACAGTTCACACATGAGATGCTGTGTGAGGATGTCATGACTTCTCAAAGTCCTAATAAACTGTATGGGGTCTTTAATATTATAAACCATCTCCTCGTAAATACATTACAGATACAAAAATAAATAATGTTCATGAAGGAACAATGCATAGCTGAGAGAAGGGGAGCAACACATTACTACCTGTTGGGTGATATCATACATCTCTTGTTTGTCATCTCTTAACCTCTGTATTTGTGCCTCCAGCTCTATAATTGTTTCCTTCTGTTTCTCTCCCTTGTTCTTCTCTTCTTCCAACTTTTCCTCATAGCCACCAACGACTCTAGCAGCCTACTCCCTTATGTCTTTCAATGTCCTTAGGTGCACTGAAGAAGGGACAACTCCTGTCTGAAACTCAGATACATTTTTCTTCCACTTTTGTATCTCGGCTTTCAAAAAAACTACTTGAGCTTCATTTGTATATGTCGTTGTATCAGCTTGAGTAGATGTTGTTACTGTGGAAGTGTGAAAAATAGGCTCAGTCTGAGTGGTTGTTGGTACTGTAGAGGTGTGCAAGATAGGCTCGGTCTGAGTATCTACTGTATGCAACACCAACTTAGTTTGAGTAGCTATTGTTACTATGGGAGTATCGACAGTTTGAGTAGTTGTCGATACTGTGGGAGTATTGACAGTTTGGGTAGCTGCCGAAATAGTCTCCTTGACAATTCTCCTCACTGCTTCCTTGGAAATTATTTTTTATCTTCGTGCTCGTTTCTTCAGGTGGAGCACCTCCTTCTTTAGCTTGGAATTCTCAATCCTCAATTGCAGACTTTATCTAAAGGTTGTCCTATAACGGTCCTGAATAGGGGTTCTTCTCCTTGCACAAAATTCGACAAATTCCTGTTTGACAGGAATTCCTTCAGCCCATCCCGTAGGAGGAACCTCATTTTGAGCTTCATTTCTTGCAGCCTCTATGCCTGGCTCTTGTTTAACTCACACTTCTCCTGGAATAACAACAACCAACTCTGGTTCAGGGTTTTCAGGAGCAACATGCTCTGACACTGGTTCTTGTGTAACAATGTCAGTCATTTCTTGCTCACAAACTGGAGGAGTAGCTGTTGTGTCTTCAAAAATAGGGTTTTCTGGAACGACTTGTTCTGACACTGGTTCTTGTGTTACAACGTCAGTCATTACATGCTCACTGATGGGAGGAGTAGCTGCACCATATTCAGAGACATGAAATTCAGAAAGTTATGGCGCTGGTTCTTGTGTGACAACGTTAGTTACCTCTTGTTCATATATTGGAGGAGTATCAACATTCCTCTCCTGCTCATTAGACGGAGGGGTATCAACATCCATCTCATGATCATCTGTGGGCAGAATAACAACGTATCTTTCTTGTTCATCTGCTGAGGGTGTAGCAACATCTCTTTCTTGTTCATCTGCTGAGGGAGTAGCAACATCTCTGTCTTGTTCAGGAAAAGGGTTTGGAGGAATAGAACCCTCTGTTTCCTCTTCTTATGAATCCAGGTTAATGACCTGCCTCATTCCCCCAACTTCTCTAACTTCCACTGATGGTTTCTTTGTTTCCTCATCTTCATCCAAGGCTGATTCCTGTGTATCAACACCCATTCTCTTCCATTCTGCAATAGTTTCAGCAACCTCTGCTAACCTGCTCAACCCATCTCTCTCTGTTAGGGTTTCTACTACTTCTGGGATAAGTTCTACCAATTCCTCTTCCGAGAGTCTTATGAACTGCGACCAACTCACAGGGGTTTTCTCTAGCGCATGCATGACTAGTATCTTAACAAGGCCATGATTTGTGAGGGTTTTGAGTGGTTGGCGTGACCGCTGAGCTACTCCCGCCATCCGTTGAATGTTATTCCACAAAAAATAGGGCATGTTTATGCTTTGTTGGAAATGCAAAGATGTGAGCAATTTGAGATGATATTTGTAAATGGTAGAGGGGTGGCCTTTGCATGTCACATACCTTATGATGAACAGTACTACCTCAGCCCATGGAGGCAGAAGATAAGTTCATTTGTATCCTTTCCCTTTCGGCTTTACTTCTTCGCCTTCACGTAGAAACAACTCCGGAAATTACTGGAGTGGTGTTTTTTGGATAAACCATCGCTGAACGGATATTGGAAACCCACTATATTTTGAAACGGTTTCCCACATGAATATGATTTTTAATCCATGGACCGTGGAGGAGTGGCCATCCAAATTTTGGGTGAATTCTACTGTAATGTTTGCATCGAATCCCTGTAACCTCTCGAAATACACGTCCCAACTTGCATTCCAGAAAATTTGCCAGAATTTTGGATTTCGACGGACCTGTGTAGTATTTGTTGGCTCATACCTTACTGCTCCACCACCCATTCTATTCCGCCGACTGTGCCTGCTCGAGGAGTACCGACGACTAGTTCAGGAGAAATGACAGGCAAAAGAGTTTTGCGGAAAATGTGTTGTGGAAAGAGTCATGGATATTTTTTTTTCTTTTTAAATTAAATGATGTGGCAGGTAAGTAATGATGATGATATGACAACAAATTTAATAGCTTAGCGGATGATTAACGTTTTGGTAGGTGTGTCCAATCCATATGCATACAATGACGTTGGAAAGTTTTAAGTAATGATTGCAAAATCGTGTGATTAAAGAGGGTAATGATGACTCTTTGGGAAAAGACATAAAATATCCCCCAAAGTTAAAGTTAAGATCATCCTCAAGCACAAATTCCTATGCCATGTGTAATATTACCCAAATCTGTTAAAGTTGATTGAGGACATCCTTGGTGACTCACCTGTTATGGAGAAGCATAATCACAGGAATAGTGTCGTCTGCAGTCACAGAATATGACAACATTGAATCGAGCAGTGACATCGAAAGTGGTGGCAGCTGAAATATCGGTATCCATGTTGGCAGGAGTGTATACGAGTAACCGCAACCACAGTAACAACGGTAGGAGTAGCGGCAACTAGAGAGTAGTGGAGACTAGAGTAGCGGCGACTCGAGTGGAAGCACCTCGGAGTAACAACATATGGTACAACGGTGATTTGAAAGTAATGACACGTAGAGTAGCCGTGACTAGAGTAGTGACAACTAGAGTAGCGGCAACAACAGTAATGGCATCTCGTACAACAACGATTTTGAGGTAACGACACCCGGAGTAGCGGTAACAAGAGTAGCGACAACTGCAGTAACGACATCTCGTATAACGACAATTTTGAAGTAACGACACACGGAGTAGCAACGACTGGAGTAGAGTCAACTCGGAGTAGTGACAACTGAATTATTAGCTCGTTTAGTAGTATTCTAGACAACCACTAATCGAATTTCATCTAGCTCGTTTAGCTGCTCCAGACAATGTTTTTTGGATTCTAAAAGATCCAAACCTACTTTCAGGGTTGTTCTAAGTGTTTTAATTTTGAACTCTATGGGAAACAAAGGAGATTTTCCGTAGACAAGCTCATATGGAGAAAATCCCGTTGTATTCCACCAAGTTGTCCTGTATGCCCACAATGATTCAAGCAGCTTTTTCGTCCAATCTCGACGATGAATTGCTATATTTTTTGTGAGGATATTTTATAGTACCTTATTTGTGCTCTTGACTTGACCATTTTCCTGGGGATGATATGGAGTTGTTATCCTGTGCTTGATCCCGTATTTCTTCATTAACTCTGCTATCATATGTGATGTGAATTGTTCTCTTCCGTCTGAAACTATTTCTCTAGGGGCTCCATATCGAAAAAAAAATTCTTCGAACAAAAAGTTTGAAACAACCTGCTCGATTGCTTTTACAACTACTTTTGCCTCAACCCATTTTGTTACATAATCCGTGCACACCAGAATATGGACTTTCTGTTGTGAGGGGGGATTGAAAGGTCCCATGAAATCAATGGCCCATTTTTCAAAGGGCTCAAGGGCTACCTGGGGGTTCAAGGGAATTTCGTCTGCTTTACCAGGCTTCCCCATTCGTTGGCAGCTATCACACCCTTGGACATACTTCCTTGAGTCTTTAAAAATGATGGGCCAGTAATACCCCATTTGTAGCACTTTGTGACCTATTCATTTATCTGCAAAATGGCCTCCACATGGACCATCATGAGCAGCCTTCAAGACATCATAAACACCATCTTCTCCTATGTAGCGTTGGATTTGTTGGCCATGCCTAGTGTAAAATAGGAATCCATCATTCCATGTGTAACAGGCGCTGTGATGGATGATCTTTCGCCGTTCCCTGTAAGGAAAATGTTGATTCACCTTTCCTGTAGTAATATAGTTAGCAATATCTGCATACCATGGAACATGAGTAGAAATTGCAAAAAGGTGTTCGTCTGGAAAACTATATTCTACAGGTTCCTCTTGTGTATCATTTTCTAATCTAGACAAGAAATTTTCAACCACATTATCCTTCCTAGGGTGATCCATGATGGTGATATCAAATTATTGCAGTAATAATAACCATCTCGTGATCTGACCCGGGGTTATAGGTTTGTTCATGAGATACATGATGGCTGCATGATCCATGTGCACAAAAGTGGGATAACCTATAATATAGTGTCAGAATTTATTAACAACATAAATGACTGCTAAGAATTCCTTTTCTGTTATCGTATAATTTAGTTCACCTAGAGTCAAGTTCTTACTAATGTAGTATATTGCATATGGTTTCTTGTCCTCCTGCTATCCCAAAACAACTCCCACTGCCATGTGATAAGCGTCGGCTAAAATATGAAAAAAAATCTTCCAATCTGTTCCTTGAAGTATAGGAGCCTTACAGACTAGTTCTTTGATTTGTCCAAACATTGTCTCACATTCAACTGTCCACACAAATTATGCATCTTTGGTTATTAACTGAAAAAGAGGGTGTGCTATATAGGCTCGAACCATAGACCTTCTTATATGCTAAGGCAAATTCAAAGCCCTAGTGATGGCGTATATGCTACAAAATTTTAATTACACAATCATGAAAGCCAAAGGCCTGGTGATGGTGTATATGCTACAAAATTTCAAGTATTATCTTCTGGACCAGTCCTTCAAGTTGTCCATTGATAATTTAGTGGTCAAGTATTTGGTTAACAATACAATGTTGGAAGGTTGATTCTATCGATGTTTGCTACTATTTTAGGAGTTTGATTTTGAAGTGGTGGTTAAACTAGGTAAATAAAATGCAAGACCTAATCACCTCTCAAAAATCCACAATTGGAACAATGTTGGGATAACTCATAAAGTGTTGAATGTATATATCTTTTGCATGGAAGTAGTTATTGAATTCTTCACTAATATTTCCAACCTCAAATATAATCTACATGAACTAGAATAATATGGTGATAGTAAATATTGATAGCTCATAATTAAGGATACAAATTATTAGTTAATCATATGGTACTTGCACACATTAGCAATGGATGGGATTCTTGACTACTATGTGTTGGATCATGAATGATAGGTGGTGCTCTAGGAATCCCATGATGGACATAGAAACATACATTATAGTGAGAAGACACAACTATCACAACATACATTACAATTAGACATGTTGGATGCAAGTATCATTCAATTCAAGGCTAGAGTGCACTCTCCACTCCATTATTCATGTTATTATCTTCATTCACTCCTATCAATACATATTCTCCCTTTATCTTCTATCATTTGTTTACTTAGGGTTCATATATGTGTGTGTGTGGTTAAGATTTTGTACTAAAAATATGTTATAGTTGCATTGGTCAATGTAAGAATACAAAAAAAGGTTTTTCCCATAGTCTATGATTCATACTTTGTTAAACATATTGATGCTTGTCTACCAAAAATGCAATTCTATCATTTCATGAGGATTGTGAACTTTTACTAGTATAAAGCCTACTTTAAAAAACACGTCAAAATCCTTACCTTATCATTGTTGTTTCACCAGATCCATTAGCCAATACAACTTGATAAGAGTTGTACACGAGATACATTTCCATCACCAAGACTTGCATGAATCATAAAAGAAAAATTATTTATATGAGTAAATAATATATAAGCAAATAAACATGGATTTAGTTATGTAAATTACTCTAGAAAAAAATTAAGTGGTCGCATACCTTAATGAGCTTCCCTTTGTTTTGAGAATAGGTTACTCTCTACTGAACAGGGCCAACCACGTGAAGGTGGAAGATCATATGGCCCCTCCCCCCCCTCACATCGCTCTCAATTCCCCATAGCCAACAAATGATTTTGTTTATATAGAAAACATATAGACATTCATGCATAAATAGGATAGTCATCAAAACATATGAACATATAAACATTGAAGCATATGAACATATAAGCATCGATAAACATCCAAATACAAGTCATGAATTTATACATCTAATTTTTCTTTGATTTATGTTTTTTTACATTCATAAAATTGACAATTGGGGTATCATAATCATCCAAGAACATTGTTTTTCGTGTGCCCTGTCCTTCTATTGTTTGTGTTTCCATGCACTCATGTACCCTACTTATGGTACGTCACTGAGAAGGGTGTCGAGGCATCTGTGCAGGGTCATGAACTACAACAACAGAAATTATCATATCGATATGTTGAAATATAATTGAAATAACTAATTCATTATTTTGATTAACATTACACTATTACTCTTTACCTGTCTGTGTAGTTGTGACAGTTGGTGCATTAATATCTTGTCCACTTGGTTCCTCTCGTAGTTCACCCTCCTGAGCTACATACTCTTCAATTTTGAGAAGATAATATATAAGTATAAGTTAGGAAATAAATATCTACAATCACAGTAAATATTTCTAATTCTAAAGCATACATACCGGAATGGGTACTCTGCTCCCCACTATTATTGGACATGTGCACCCTTGTATGACGTGGTGTCTGCTGAATACTGCTAGATTCACTATTGCGGTAGCACTGTTGCTTGAAAACAAACATAAATACTTAGTTAAGGGTGATATAATAAAATATGAATAGACTTTACAAGCATGCTACTGCGGTTTCCTTATTCATTTTATTTACCTGCGTGGCTAGGGAGATAGGAGTCTAGCCCAAGATGTTTCTATATTCAATCACACTTTTAAAACCGTGCTTGTAAACAAGCTTTAGGTCCTCCTCGGTGGTAGCAGTGTCAAACATATTTAACTGCAATGCATAACGCCATTAAAAATACCAATAACAAAAACATATATTTGTTCGCTATTGTTAAATAAATATTAACCACAGTTAATCATTTAAATATTACGATTCAAGATTTTAGTTTTCCATAGCCACCATGGCCTAGTTCATGCTGCCCATGTTTTTCCACTTTGGCCTTGGTTTCTTTGGAGGTGTCTGGTAGCCTACATATGGAATTTTTGAAAAAAATTAGATATCAGAATTGTTTCTTAAAACATGAAAGAAAAACATAAATGATCATATTTCACTGATAATATGACATGTGTTGTACCTTGCTTGGCCAGCTCGTGGATGTCTTCCTTGTTTTTTAAACAAGTTCTCCTTTTGATCCTCTATCAGAGCCTTCCACTCTTTCTCCGGAACCATGGGAGGGTGCTTATGCTTGAGGTCTAATTGCAATTTCTCCCTATACTGGGCCCTGGTATATTTTAAATTCTCGTCGGCTAACTTTGCAACCACTTTCTTGCTGAAAGTGTTGCCGAACAAGTATACCATGTGGTCTATTAAATCATCTTTCCTTTTGCTATCTTGGCCATTCCACTGTGTGCGAATGGTGGGGCCCAACAACTCCAATGCTTTGTCAGTTAAGTTTCTATAGAAAACATTGTTTCCTGCAGAAACGTGTTATCCATTAATTTATAATAATCTCAACAAATGTCCATTTCAATTTTATGGAAAAAATGAATCAATTAATTAACAATTACTTGCAATCTTCTGAATCTTGATTGGAACACATGCGTCATCCACCAGAAAGGTGACATCTAGTAATCTGGTACTTTTAATTCATTCTGCTCCATGCCAAATAGTTTCCTCTCCATCTACAATATGTTCCTCTCTGGAGTCATGTGGGTCCCAGGCTTCGGCTCATCATGCTTTGGCATGTCATGCTGGTCAAAATCATTGCACTCATCAATGGATTTGAGGGGAACTTCAGGAGGCTCAAAAATCCTCACTTGCACTTTTCTATATCGACATTTTTTTTGCATTGGACCATCATTGCTACCTATATGTGAAGATGCCACTTACCCCAAAATTAATTATTGTATTTTGTAGCTCTGCAATTCTTGCCTTGTCCTCCTGTGTCAGGGGTCTTTTGCTAAGCAAACCTAGATATTCTATGTTAGCCTTCTTCAAGGCCTTTGTTACAGTTGTCATTGGGTTAGTGGAATAAAATATTTCCTCCTCATCAATATCCTCAGTGGGATCCTTCCCATGTTGACCATGCCACAATACATTGATGAATTAAATTAATGAGATGAACTTTAAAATTTGTGAAATTTAGTTATTGTAGTCATAAGTTATTACTATATTTAACATTTACTTGCTGATGCACAATGGGTGCCTTTCCACGGTCACCCTGGACAAATGTAGCGGGTGATTTTTGGACATGGTCACCCTGGACAGAAGTTGAAACAATAAATCAATCAAAAAAAGTTATGAAATTCACTTGTAACATTTAAAAAATGAAATATTGGAGTAATATCAGAAAAAAAAAATAATGAAATTTCAGAAATTTAGTTGTTGTAGTCATAAGTTATCACTGTATTTAACATTTACCTAGTGAGGCATGGCAGGTACCTTTCCACGGTCACCCTGGACAGATGTAGCGGGTGATTTTTTGCCACGGTCACCCTGGATAGATGTTGACACAATAAATCAATCAACGAAAGTTATGAAATTCACCTGTAACATTAAAAAAATGAAATATTGCAGCGATATCAGAAAAAAAATAATGAAATTTCAGAAATTTAGTTGTTGTAGTCATAAGTTGTTACTGTATTTAACATTTACCTGGTGAGGCACAGCGGGTGCCTTTCCACGGTCACCCTGGACAGATGTAGCGGGTGATTTTCTGCCATGGTCACCCTGGACATAAGTTGACATAATAAATCAATCAACAAAAGTTATGAAATTCACCTGTAACATTAAAAAAATGAAATATTGCAGTAATATCAGAAAAAAAATAATGAAATTTCTGAAATTTAGTTGTTGTAGTCATAAGTTGTTACTATATTTAAAATTTACCTGTTGAGGCACAGTGGGTGCCTTTCCATGGTCACCCTGGACAGATGTAGCCTGTGATATCTCACAGTCACCTTGGATAGATGTTGACACAATAAATTAATCAAAAAGAGTTATGAAAGTAATTGTAACATTAAAAAAATGAAATATTATAGTAATATCAGAAAATAAATAATGCAAAATGAAATATATGCAGTAAAAAATTGAAATATTGCATTGATAAATTGTAACAATGATTGATCAAAGGTTGATTTGAATAGTATGTAATATATTTACCCCCATAGCCACACCCCCTCGATCTATTCGATTTAAGTTGTAATTGATCAACAACTCTTCACCTGGAGCTATTGTTTTTTTTGCACATACAAATATACGATTTCCTTCGCATCCCTCAAATATGCAATTCAGTTTCTTAGTTGTTTCCACTGGTCGTGTACTATTTATAAAGCCCGCAATGTTTCTAGTATCTTTTGGCCTTCCATCAATATACATAGTTTCCCCTTTATTTTGATTGTTATCTACTAGTTGTATATAATTTGTGGCAACTCCGTATCTCTGCATACTTCACGTATATCGGACCAACATCAACCAGTGATAGTATTTGTATAATGGTCCGACATACTCCATCAATTCAGTTACAGTGCCATGGCTGAACTTTATTCCATCCATGAAAAATAAACCCAATCCATTTAAGGATGAAGGAGAAATGTGATACATCCTCCCACTGATGAAGAAATCTGTGTCCACTTCAAGTAGCTCCTTAGGTGCCCATCATTGCACTAGATGTTTATACCTCAAGGGAAACTCAATTTCACCTATGCTCTTAGCATCATAATAACATGACCCTCTGTTGGCAATAAAAAATTGCATGTGTATACAAAATATTTTCCTTACCTTTTCAGATCTAGTTGATCTAGAACCTGTAGATCTAGTACAACACGTCTCAGTTTCAACCTCTCTTAGTATATCTTGATCATCACTTGAGGAAGATAGATTCGACAGATACCTATTTGGTGGTACCTACACTCGTTAAAACAAGAAGATAAGTTATCATGCCAATATACATTTGTGGTACCAACACAGTTGCATATAGTTGCAATATAGTTGCATATAGTTGCATAAGTTGCATTGTTGCATTGTTGCATAAAGTTGCATATAGTTGCATATAGTTGCATAGTTGCATACAAAATTGTCATATGGTTGCATATAGTTCCATAAGTTGCATATAGTTGCATAGTTGCATAAGTTGCATTGTTGCAATATAATTGCATAGTTGCATAAGTTGCATATAGTTGCATTGTTGCAATATAGTTGCATATAGTTTCAATATAGTTGCATAAGTTGCATTGTTGCATAAAGTTGCATAGTTGGATAAGTTGCATATTTGGATATAGTTGCATATAGTTGCTATATAGTTTCATAAAGTTGCATATAGTTGCATATTTGCATATAGTTGCATAAGTTGCATATAGTTGCATATAGTCACTAAAAAACATTATAAGTTGCATTGTTGCATATAGTCGCCTAGTTGCATATAGTTGCATATTTGCATATAGTTGCATACGAAATTGTTGCAATATAGTTGCATATAGTTGCATAAGTTGCATTGTTGCATATAGTTGCATAGTTGCATACAGTTGGATAAGTTGGATATTTGCATATAGTTGCATATAGTTGTAATATAGTTGCATAAAGTTGCATATAGTTGCATAAGTTGCATAAGTTGCATTTTTGCATAAAGTTGCATATAGTTGCACATAGTTGCATATTTTCATATAGTTGCATACAAAATTGTCATATAGTTGCATAAGTTGCATTGTTGCATTATAGTTGCAATATAGTTGCATAGTTGCATGTAGTTGCATATAGTTGCATAGTTGGATAAGTTTCATATTTGCATATAGTTGCATAAAGTTGCATATAGTTGCATAAGTTTCATTTTTGCATAAAGTTGCATATAGTTGCATTTATGTTTATCATTAAGATGAAGTCATGTTCTAGACCAAATGTGGCAACATCATTGCACATGCATTTCTACTCACTTTGACATTTCTTCATTGCAATTGTTAAAAGGGTTAGTGTAT
>ML780177.1:409090-443973 GCA_009831015.1 Picea engelmannii | reverse complement strand
TCATCAATGAATATGACATAGTACAAAAAACCACTCATATTTGATGTATGTGGTCCTATGTATTCTGCATATTTGAGTGGTTTTTTGTACTATGTCATATTCATTGATGACTTCTCTTGGAAGTCTTGGATTTTCTACATGAAGACCAAAGGATAAGTCTTCAATCGATTCCAAGAGTTTAAAGCTCTTGTGGAGAAACAGTTTGGGAGAAAAATCAGAGTATTGAGGACAGATAATGGGGGTGAGCATACCTCCAAGGAGTTTAATGAATTCTTTGCAAGAGAGGGAATCAAGAGGGAGGGAGTTGACTATTCCTTACAACCCACAACAAAATGTGGTTTATGAGAGGAAAAATAGGGCCATAGTTGGGGTTGTGAGATCCATGTTGCATGATTAGGGGCTTCCACTCTTTCTTTGGGCTGAGGCATGTTACACTGTAGTTTATCTGCAGAACATGAGTCCACACAAAGCATTGGGGGATAAGACTCCTGAGGAGGCTTTCTCTGGGAATAAGCATGAGGTTGGGCACTTTAGGATTTTTGGGTGCCTTACATATTCACATGTACCTTCTGAGAAGATGACAAATCTAGATCCCATGACAGAAAAAGGGATTTTTGTTAGGTATAATGAGACTTCAAAGGATTTTCGCATATACATCCCTTCCTTGAGGAAGACAGTTTTGAGAAGGGATGTGAGATTTGAGGAGGATAGATCCTTTAGGAATTCATGGGGGACTGAGAGGGGTGAGAATTCATCACCTCAAATCTAGATGAGTCCACAATAGACTTCAGTGACACAGAGTTTAGTACCACCAGCTTCGATGACGACTGGTCCACAGGTTATAGGGCCACAAATGTCAGGATCACAGGTTATTGGTCCTCATGTTTCAGGATTGAGTGCTCCAGATTCTACTTCAGGTTCACAGTCTTTAGGTGATCGGGTTGATCAGGGGGAGTCCCCTCCATAGGACACTACTTCAGAGAGGAGGAAGCCCAAGTGGCTTCAGGACACTCCGAGGGAAGCACAGGGATATTTGGGGAATCCCAAGTAGGCTGTGAGGGAGAGTAAACCTCTTAATATATTTTGCAACTACACTACGATGATGAGCAGCATCAGGGATTCTAAGCATTCCACTTTTGAGGAGGATGTTGGAAGACAGGTTTGGAGAGATGCCATGATGGAAGAGTATAGTTCCATCATGAAGAATGATGTTTGGGAGATTTTTCCTAGACCTTAGGGGAAGTTAGTGGTGACTTCTAGGTGGATCTACAAACTCAAGTATGTTGCAGATGGCAGCATTGAGAAGTACAAATCTCTTTGGCTTGGGGGTTCTCACGGGTTGAGGGAGTTGACTATGATGATGCCTTCACTTTGGTTGCTAGATATACCTCGATTAGGGCAATGATCTCTATTGCAACATAGATGGGTTTGAAGATCCATCAGATGGATGTGAAGACTGCATTTCTAAATGGTCTCATATAGGAGGAGGTGTATATTGAGTATCCATTGGGATTTGAGGTGCATGGGAGAGAGTCTCATGTGTGTAGACTGAAGAAGGCATTGTATGGGCTGAAACAAACTCCCATAACTTGGTATTATAGGATTGATGCCTACTTGCAGTAGTTGGGCTTCGAGAAGAGTGAGGTTGATCCCAACCTGTACTTCATTGTGGTTGAAGAGGATCCTCTCATACTCTTGCTATATGTTGATGATATTTTCATTATAGGGGCTGAGAGACTCATCACTAGATGCAAGGAGAGCCTTGATTTAGAGTTTGAAATGACAAATATTGGACCGATGCATTATTTTTTGGGGTTGGACGTTTGGTAGGAGCCTAGACACATCTTTCTAGAAAAGGGGAAGTATTCTTGTGACATTTTGAGGAGATTCAAGATGGAGGATTGTAGGCCCATGACCACACCCATGATTACTAACTGGAAGAATGTCACATACCCACTATGGAAATCAAAATTTTTGCCCTTTTTTGAGGGACAGAACCCCCGAAATCCTATGGAGCTTAGCACAAGCTGCAGACACCACCTCTGCCTCGACAGAGTCTCTGTGCGACCTCCTGGTTTTTAAGGATTGTTCAGTTCCTTTTATGAGACGAAGTGGCCTTTTTCAATTTCCAGCTGAAATCTCAATTCAATCGATCCACAGGTCCTTCGAAAGTTCCCCTGTGCAAATAGCACTAGGCACGAGCTCCAAAACTCCCAAGCGACCACAATGCTATGACCAAGGCCTACTCCTAAAGGCACTTGTCTCAACTCGCCATCTCGTGAGTTCGCGAGTTGAAGCTCTCGACTCCTCCTTTCCAATCTCGCAATACCCGAGATCACAAAATGGGTATAGCTCCCTTCTGTCAGTGCCCTCCGTGCGTGACCACCGGCTAGGCTAAACACTAGCTCCTCTTGCTACTCGCTGCTTCATGAGTTCAAAGGGTGAACTCTCGTTCCCTCCTTGTGTGATCCTCTGAGACTTGAAAGTCAACGAAGGTTGACCTTCCTTTCACACTTCTCGCAACTCGCCACTTCACGAGTTGTAGCATCAAATCTTGGCACCTTCCCTTCACGAACCCCCAAGAAATGATATTTATTTTCCCTCTCGTGTTCTCGCTACTCGCGACTTCACAAGTCAAAGGGTTGAGCTCTCATGCTCTTATCCTGTGAATCCCCGAGATGCGAGAAGTCAACAGAGCATTGACTTCCTTCTCCAGGTGACGCGTGTCCACCTGTCAATCACACAGGCCCCACCTTAAAGTTCTGCCATGTGTTCTCTCATGCCCGGCTCTCGGCACTTCGCTACTCGTGAAGTAAAAAATGACTCCTTTCAACCTTCGAACCCCCAAACGCGCGATAGGCAATGAGGTTCCTGATCCAACGGTCCTCCCGTTCTCTGGATCCAACGACTGTCTTCGCTCCTTGCGACTTCGTCACTCGTGACTTGGAGCACCCAACTTTTGGGCTCTTACCTTGCGAACCTCCGAGTTTACGATATTCCTTGATCTCTACCACCTGTCCTCCCCAGATGGATGGTCCTGATCCTCTCGCGACTTCGTCGCTCGCGAAGTCGAAAGACTTCCCTCTATGACTCCTGATGTTCGAATCCACGATATGGGCGATCTTGCGACATGCGTCCCCTCTCAGACGAATGGCTCAGATTTCCTCGGGACTTCACTACTCACAAAGTCAAGATGCTTGCCTCTGTGAGTCCTGGTGCCCGAATATCCAAAATGGATGATTTTGCGACACGTGTCCTCCCGCAAACGGACAACTCAGATTCTTTCGCCCCTTCGGGACTTTCGGGACAAAAGTCTTGACCTCCTATCCACCGATATGCCAAAATGATGACACATCGTCAATGTGGGTCCCACAACAGAACTTCCCACCTTTTTGGAGTTTCAGACTTTGCTACTTCACGAATCCTAATGCTAAGCTTTCGGTTCTTCAACCCACGAAACCTCGAAATACCAAGTTTCGATGCACTTCACCAATAATTGGCTCACACAAATCCTTTCGCCCCTTCGGGACTTTACCTTTCGCGGCCTCACGAATATTGAGGCAAGGGTTTTAACCCTTCAACTTGCGAATCCACGAAATGAGATTTCGTGAGTGATCCAACGGTCCTTGTCGACCCAGATCCTACGGTCCGATTTCTCCCGGACTTAAAACTTGAAAATAGGCTTACCGTAACTCCCCTGCTCCTCTGCAAGATCTGATGGCTCTCAGGACTTCGTGAATTCTCCACGGAGAATTTCGACCGTCCAATGCCTCCTTGATGACTCTTGCAAAGTGAACGCGGTATTCCTTCGTTGCTATTTCAGGATTTCAAGAGGATCATTCTTCCTCGTACAGGGTTACTAAGACTTGCGCCTTCAAATCCCTTTTCCAGGTTCTTGGTGAGATTTCTAAGAAGGGTCTCTCTATGGGGAGATCTATCCAGGGTATTACATGAGACGGATAAGGGTATAGATTTCCTGAGAACAGACTTGAAGTCTGAATTAATTCGATATGCGTATAAATAGCGATTTATAAAACATAATCCATACGTAGTCTTTCCATTATAAGCATGCAACCACCATTTCTAAATCAAAACACTACACAGGCAGTCTTATACTCAAACCATTCATAAAACTGCATAGACTGTGAGCATACATGTCAACATATAAATTTCAAGATGCAATATGTAAAACACTTATCAGAAATAATACCAGATGTGATTGCAACTGCTGAGAGGGGTGCTCGTTTCCACCCAACCGTAGTCTCAACGACTCCCAATGGATTTACCACTAGCCAACCCCGAGCTGAGACCGCGATGTGCGAGACTGCGTCTCAGTTTTCCAGTGACCGAGAATGAGGGTTACTCTCCTCCTTATCTGCTATCACTCACTCTACATATCTCTAGAGTTCTTCCTCCTTCCCTCGCGTCTGCCCCCTTCTCGCTTCTCCCTCACGCCTTTTCCTCTTGCGAGGTTGCGTGTGGCATGATTTTCCTCGCACTGGTCAGGCCTGATGGCTCTATGGATGGGAGGTTCACCCCCCCCCCCANCCATCCCTCATTACTCATGAGGATTCATTTACCTACCAATCCTGGCGAGTCATTTAATTCAGGGCCAACGAGCCGCTTTTGGTTCTCCGGGCCAGTGAAGTCCAAATACGGTATTGGTTTCAGTGGAAGTTAACACCACCTTTCTAGGTGCCTTCCACCACCTTTATTTATCCATCGTGTTCTCTTTTTCATCATATCCCCCCTCAACATTCCTGCAATATATATATTCATAATATTATTCACATTCATTGACCTTTTTCACAAGGTCCATTCACATCACACATTCACATTTTTGAGTTTGCCACAGTTCTTGGCCAGTATAGTTATTTTTACAAACTGGGGGAAACAGGGTGTTACAATTCCCTCCCCCTTAAAGGAACATCATCCTCGATATTCTTATATATCAACATGACATGCATGTACTGAAGTAAACAAAATCGGATATGCCTGTCTCATGGCATCCTCCATTTCCCACGTAGCCTCATCTGGGCCAAAATGTCTCCATTGCACCTTGACCTATGCAATGGTTCAATTCTGGAGTGGGGTTTCCTTTCTATCCAGTGTGCACTGAGGTTCTGGTAGAAATTCTTCCTCCGGTTCCACTTGGATCACAGACTAGTCAATTATATGATTAGCATCATGTACATATTTCTTCAATAATGAAACATGGAAAACATTACGTGCTTTTACTGTGGGAGGAAGTGCTAGCCTATAGGCTACAGGTCCCACTCTATCTAGAACCTCAAAGGGTCCACAATACCAAGGTGCCAACTTGGCACAAGCTCCCATTTTTAGGGAACTCTTCCTGGGCCTAACTCTGAGATATACATGATCTCTCGCTTTGAACTCTCTTGGAGTTCTCTTTTGACCGGCATAAATTTTCTGTCGGTTCTGAGCGACCTTCAGGTTTTGTTTTATCTGAGTCACCTGCTATTCCATTTCTTTCAACATTTCAGGTCCAAAAGAAATCCTGCTTACGGGATTACTCCAGCTGACTGGAGTGTTACACGGTCTACCATAGAGGGCTTCGAAGGGGCTCATCTTCAAGGATGTTTGGTAGCCATTGTTGTAGGCGAACTGTATTGGTGGCAGGTAGTCTTCCCACTTCTTGGGTTGATGCATTACATGAATTCTTAGCATGTCTTCAATTATTTGGTTCACTCGTTCTGTTTGTCCATCGGTTTGAGGGTGATAGGCAGTGCTAAACAACAATTTGGTCTCTAAGCCAACCATCAGTGATTTCCAAAAGTTAGAAGTAAATTTCGTGTCTCTGTCAAACACGATCTATTTTGGCATACCATGCAGTCTAAATATCTCCTTCATGAATACCTCAGTGATGTCTATTTCCTTGCAAGTTGACCTGACGGGGATGAAGTGAGCAGAATTTATCAATTTATCCACCACCACCATAATGGCATCATTCTATTTGTTTGAGGTTGGTAATCCAGTGATGAAATCCATGGAGATGGTTTCCCATTTCCATTCTGGGATTGGTAAAGGCTGCAATAATCTTGTTGGGTGTCAATGTTCTGCTTTAACCTGTTGGCACTCTAGGCATTTGGCTAAGTACTCGACTATGTCTTTCTTCATTCCAGGGCAATAGAATTGTCTCCTGGTGGCCATGATCATCATCTAGTATCCTGGATGACCAGAATGGGGTATTTTATGTAGTTCATCCATAATGAACCTCTTCAAATCGTCACAATCTGGGATATAGAATTTGCTTCTGTAAGTGAGCAGACCTCCTTCAGTCTTCTGGTAGCCTTCATATTTTACTCCGACGGGTTCTTGCTGTAGGTACATGGTCACAGTCCGGACGAAGGGATCTGTTTCTTATGCATTTCTGATTCTTTCCTTGACATCTGTCTCGCAGGTGCTCACCGCTACCAGGTGAATTGTTTTCATACTTCTGCTAAGGGCATTGGCCACCCTATTTTCCTTTCCTTTAATGTGTTTGATCTCAAAATAAAACTCGCTAAGGAGGGCCATCCACCTAGCTTGTATAGCATTGAGCTTTGGTTGATCAAACAGGTATCACAATCCACAGTGATCTGTCATAAGTACAAATTTTCTTCCTAGGAGGTAATGCCTCCACATTTTCAAGGCATGCACTATGGCAACCAGCTCTAGATCATGGGTCACATAGTTGACTTCATGCTCGTTCAATTTTAGGGATTCATAGCAGATCACACTTCCTTTTTGCATAAGGACTCCTCCGAGCCTTTTCTTATAGGCATCTGTGCACACGAGGAAGTCAGCTTCTGGATCGACGATCTTCAGCACAGGCGCGTGGGTCAGTAGATGTTTCAGGGTTTGAAATCTTTCTTCACATTTATGTGTCCACAGGAATTTTGTCCCCTTCTTCTGGAGGGCAGTGATTGGACAACCAATCTTGGAGAATCCTTTTATAAATCTCCTATAGTATCCTGCTAATCCCATAAAGGATCTGATGTCCGAAACATCCTTTGGGGTAGGCCATTCCATGATAGACCTGATTTTGTCAGGGTCTACTGCTACTCCTTCAGAGAGAACATGGCCTAAGTAATGTATTTTCTTCTGGAAGAATTCACATTTGCTAAATTTGGCATAGATCTGATGTTCTCTTAGCACTTGCAACACAAGTCTAACATGCTCTTCATGATCTTTTCTTTTCTTGGAGTAAATTAATATATCGTCAATAAAAACAAGAACAAATTTGTCTAGGAACTTGTTGAGTACATTGTTCATCAAGCACATAAAAGTGGCAGGGGCATTGGTCAACCCAAATGGCACTACCACAAAATCATAGTGGCCATACCTCGTTTGGAAGGCAGTTTTATGGATGTCTTCACCCTTGATTCAGACTTGATGGTATCCCGACCTCAAATCAATCTTTGAGAAAATAGATGCAACCCCCAATTGATCGAACAGGTCATCGATCCTGGGCAAGGGGTACTTGTTCTTTATGGTTACTTTATTGAGTTGTATATAATCTATACATAGTCTAAGGGTACCGTCCTTCTTTTTCACGAACAAGATTGGTGCTTCCCATGGAGACACGTTGGGTCGAATATAGATTTTATTAATCATTTCTTTTAATTGCATCTTGAGTTCAACTAACTCAGGTGTGCTCATTCGGTAGGGTGTCCTAGACACTGACACCGCTCTTGGTGCAAGTTCTATCGAGAAGTCTATATCCCTTCTCGAAGGTAAACCTGATACCTCTTCCAGAAACACATCTTTGTATTCTCTCAGGATAGGGCAATCGTCAAGGCTTGGTTTTCCACCTTCGATTGTTTTCAACACCTGTATTGCATATAGGGGACATCCCTTTTGGAAATACTTTCTCATTTGCAGAGTTGATATTTGTCTCACGGAGACAGGTTTTCTGATGCAGGAGCATCTCCCACGTCAAGCGAGCCAGCGCGGAAGTGGAGGACAGTTGGACAAGCCAACACAAATTTTGAAATTTCCCTTAAATTGATGCGCCATCTTAAATGAAGCCATTAAGATGAAGCGCACTTGTAAATGTAATTGGGACATTGAGCCATACTCTCGTCCTTAGTAGGTAGGATGCATTTAAGATAGTTAATGCAGTTAGATAGAATTTAATTCTAGACTAGACAGTTGTAGAGAGCAAGAGGGAAACGGGATATAGACACCCTCATTGTGTATTGTATCATTAGTTAGAAGCATCGATGCAGAGAGCTGTGTAAGAACACCCATGTACAAACATTTGAATTAATAGAAAGATTTAATTCAAATTCATGGTTTTGTATCTGTTCTCTGTATATTGATGTTGATATGCTCATGAATGTTTGCCTCCTGTTACACATTTTCTTTATATGCTGTATTTGTGATTTCATGTTGAGTTTGGAATCTGAACGGAAGAGGGAATGAGTTTCAATTGTTTCTCTATTTGAGCCAGATAATTCCTGCAAGGAGTGCAGTTGAAGTGTCCGCAAGGAGTGCGTTGACAAAGGGTTCAGATAGAGATAAATTTTGTTCTCATTCATCTAGAAGGTGCAGATAGGCACAGAAGCCGTGCAAGGAGTGCGCAGGCCGGGAAAAGATCTCAGGGTTGCGAACCTGAGTGAAGTATCGAAGGACTATTGCTGTAGGAGTGCGCAGAGTCAAAGGAATTCAACACTTAGGAAGTGTCTGAAGGTTGCCGCAAGGAGTGCGCACAAAAGTATTTTCCAAGGTGCAGAGTTGGAGAAAGCTCAGGAGGGAGAAGGCCCTTGGAATTTGTTGAAATACAACGCAGGGAGTTGGTGCGTGAAGTGTTCAAGCATGTGTTTCCAGTTTGCGCGTAGATGAACCAGTTTCACAGAGGAAGACTGGGTTCAATTTCCATAAGGGAGTAAAGAGGAAACAAACGGTTGGAACTCTCCTAGGAGGATTCGCGATAATCCGTGGGCCATTGGATCTTGCGGAGGTGCAAGGGAGATACAACGCCATATTCTCTAGAGGTTCGAAGCTCAGGAGGGGCAGAGTCGTTGATCCGAGTCATAAAAGGACCGTCGGATCTGCTTGTGGATTCGCATATCGGGGTCTCGGGGATTGAAACTCCGTAATATTGCAAAGGGATTCGCGAAATCACGATATGCGATATCCCCATGACTGCGAGAATGGTGTGGGGCCATAGGAGTCGGTAAGCAGACAGGTGGCACATCGTATGTCGGGGTTTCGTGAGTAGAGGGGCTGAGAACTTGGCATCAAGGGTCGCAAAGCATGAGGACACGAGAGCGGCGAAGTGGTGAGAAGAATAGGAGCCATTCATCTGAGGAGGACAGGTGGCAGAGATCGAGAGATCTCGCGGACTCGGAAGTTCGCAGGGTGAGAGACCAAGCATTGGGTAATCCAAGTCGCGAAGACGCGAGGAGCGAGGAAGAAGGATAGCCATTGGATCTGGGTCATAGGAGGACCGTTGAATCGGAAACCCCATCGCCTATTGTGCATTCAGGGTTCGGAGGTTGAGAAGGGTCACTTTCGACATCAGAAGTCGCGAAGTGCCGAGAGCCGAGGCTCATGTGGACATGCGTTCCCTGGAGAAAGGAGTCAACACTCCGTCGAATTCTCGCATCTCGAGGATTCGCGGGATAAGAGTGTGAAGGCTTGATGCTTCAACCTACGAGGTTGCGAGTAGCGAAAAAGCGTCAAGGGAGGATTCAACCCGGCATTGACCTATCGCGTCTCGGGAGATCATAACAGGAGGGCACGAGAGTTCAACTCACGAACTCACGAAGGTGCGAGTTGCGAGAGGCGATGACATTTAAGCCCTAGCCTATGGTTGCATGTGGGGAGGGTGCTGACAAGGAAAGGAGCCATAACCGTATCACTGGTTCGGGTATCGCAAGATTGGGAAGGAAGATTCGGAAGCTTTGACTCACGAACTCGCGAGATCGTGAGTTTTAGTCCAATCTCCCGATTATAAAGAGGTGATCCTGTGGAGAGGTTGTCGTGGGTACGGATTTCCCAATAGGGAATTAAAAGAGCCTTAGTGTTCTTCGGGTCAGTACAGAAGAAAAGATCCTGTGAGCAGACGTGCTTGCGATTGTGTCTACGTCAGTTTGGTATTAGAGCACAAAGAGACTCTTTTCTTTCTATAGCACGGAGAAGGAAATTCACTATGCCACCAAGAAGAGAGAGACAATCACCTGATCCAGAGGATAGGGAGATGCCGTGAAGAAGAGGTTGACAGATGGCAGATCCAGCCATAGAGAGACAAATGCATGATCTTCGAGCTAGACTCGAAGACATGGAGACAACGCAAAGATGCACAGCCAGTGCATGGGATCTGAGTGATTCCGAAAGTGAAGTCGAGGCTGAACGTGAGGAAGAAGTTGCAGCCAAAGATGCATCAAACGAGCGTTTGATTAGATCTATTGCAAGGATGGGTGTAAGAGAGAAGATGGAAATTCCAGTTTACGAGGGAACTTTGGATGCACAGGAGCTTCTAGACTGGATTAGAGCTCTGGACACATAATTTGGCTATGAAGATGTCGAAGAGGACAAGAAGGTCAAGCATATTGTCACTAGATTGAAGGGACATGCAGCATTGTGGTGGGATGAACTACAAGCTGACAGACACTGCAAGGGAAAGAAAAATATCAAGAGCTGGGACAGAATGATCATGAAGATGAAGGCGAAATTCATCCCGAGGGACTATCAAATTTCTTTGTTCAGGATAATGTAGAACCTGAGACAGAAGCTGATGACAGTGAAAGAATATACTGAAGAGTTTTACAGGTTGAATATCAGGGCAGGTCATCGTGAAAGTAATGATGAAAAAGCTGCCAGATATATGAATGGCCTGAGATATGATATCCAGGATGAGATGAGCATGGTAACCATACAAACGGTGGAAGATGCTTATCAGATGGCTTTGAAAGCAGAAGAGAAGCTGAGACGAAAGCAGAGTCAGAGGGGACGAGGTAGGAGTCAGCCCAGAGGCAAATCAGTTGCCCAAGAAAGAACCCAGAAGCCCAGGGACGACTGGAAGAAACCTCAGGGTAAAGTTGAGAGAGGTGGAACCTCACAGAGAAGGCCATATGTTGAACATAGAGGACAACATAATGAGTAGAGAGGAGATTATGCTGACAACAACACTTTTCCTCGTACTAGAGGTAGAGGAAGAGGAAGAGGTGGAGTAATAACATGCGTCACATGTGGAAAGAATGGGCACAAGTCCTATGAGTGTCCAAAGAAAAAGAAGGACATTGGAGAAACTCACATCATGGAAGCACAGAGGCGGGATGTTGAAGCAGAAGACGCTGAAGGTGGAAGATCGTTGATGATGTGAAAAGTCCTTTTGACACCAGAGAAAGAGGTGGAAAGTTCAGTCCAAAGGACCAGACTTTTTAGGACTGCTTGCAAGACCAAGGACAGGGTATGCAAGGTCATAGTGGACAGTGGTAGCACGGACAATCTCGTTTCAACCGAGATGGTAGAAAAGCTGGAGCTGGAGACGACTGATCATTCAAGCCCATATAAAGTTTCGTGGCTACAAAAGGGACACCAGGTAACTGTCACAAAACAATGCTTGGTTTAATTTAAGATAGGGGGATATAATGATAAGATCTTATGTGATGTCATTCCTATGGATGTTTGTCATCTATTGCTGGGTAGACAATGGAAATATGACAAGAATGTGATTCATGATGGGAGAATGAACACATATACCCTGGAGAAGAATGGGAGGACACACATGTTGCTTCTGATAAAGGATAAGGAGGTGACGCCGGAAGTAAGCAACACAGTACTTCTCATGAGTGGGAAGGAACTTCTTACAGAGGTTAAGAAGAAGGAGGATCCAAAGTTCATTGTGGTCAAAAAGCCGAGGATTGTTCTGACTAGCACAAGAATGGATGATTTTCCAGAGGAGGTTCAGGAACTGCTGGAAGAGTTCGCTGACATAGTAGTGGACGAATTACCTCATTCGTTGCCACCGATGAGAAGTGTGAGTCATCATATTGATCTCATACCAGGAGCCATTTTTCCAAACAAAGCCACGTATAGACCGACGCCGCAGGAGAATGAAGAAGTTAAGAGGCAAGTCCAGGATTTTTTGGACAAAGGGTTGGTCAGAGAAAGCTTGAGTCCATGTGTTGTTCCAATAATACTCAGTCCGAAGAAAGACAGAGGCTGGATGATGTGTACTGACTCAAGGGTGATCAACAAAATAACCATCAGGTACAGATTTCCATTGCCGAGGATGGATGATCTAATGGATTGTTTAAGTGGAGCCAATTTTTTTTTGAAGATTGACTTGAAGAGTGGATATCACCAGATTCGCATGAGAGAAGGTGATGAATGGAAAACAACATTCAAAACAAACGAGGGGTTGTATGAATGGCTTGTTATGTCGTTTGGCTTAACAAATGCACCGAGTACCTTCATGAGGTTGATGAACGAAGTCTTGAAGGAGTGCATCGGGAAATTTGTCATTGTGTATTTGGATGACATACTAGTTTTCAGTAAAACAACAGTGGAGCATCTGAAGAATTTGGCTATAGTGATGCAGAAATTGCAGTAGGAGAAGCTGTTGATAAACATGAAGAAATCCTCATTCATGAAGACATAACTCATTTACTTGGGGTTTGTTATTTTGGCAAATGAGTTGAGGATGGATCCAGATAAGGTGGAGGTAATCAAGAATTGGCCATCACCGAAGAATGTATTCGAGGTGAGAAGTTTTCACGGATTGGCTAGTTTCTACCGAAAGTTCATTAGAAATTTCAGTGGAATTAGTGTAGCGATGATGGATACAGTGAAGAAGTGGCATAAGTATTTTCACTTGACTGATGAGGCTGAGAAGAGCTTCAAATTTTTGAAGAGGAAGATTACAGAACAACCAGTTTTGGTGTTGCCGGATTTCCAAAAGACATTTCAGGTGAAATGCGATGCAAGTGGATTTGCAATAGGGGCAGTCTTAAGTCAAGAAGACAGGCCGATCGCATATTTCAGCGAGAAGTTGAATGAGGTGAAAGTAAAGTACTCCACGTATGATAAGGAATTCTATGCTATCATACAGGCATTGAAGAAATGGAGGCATTACTTGATACCCAAAGAATTTGCCTTGTACAGTGATAATCATGCACTGCAGTTTGTGACTCAACACGAGAAGTTGAATCAGAAACATGTCAAATGGGTTGAGTATATGCAGAATTTCACTTTTGTGATAAAACATATTTCTGGTACTACTAACAAAGTGGCTGATGCTTTGAGCAGGAAGTGTTTGTTGTTGCAGGAGTTCAGATTCAAAACATTGGGTTTTGATGATCTCAGAGATATGTACGCAGATGATCCAGATTTTATGGAAGCGTATGAAGCAGCTGAGAATCAATTTCTCAGAGACAG
Organism: Picea engelmannii; assembly: GCA_009831015.1. NCBI lineage: Eukaryota > Viridiplantae > Streptophyta > Pinopsida > Pinales > Pinaceae > Picea > Picea engelmannii. The sequence continues at coordinate 430,584 of ML780177.1, read as the reverse complement.
AAGAAAATGGATAGAATACATGATCCAGGAAGGGTTTTTGTTCAAGGGCAATCAACTATGTATTTCGAATTTCTCCATGAGGGAGAATCTACTGAAGGAGAAACACAGTGGAGGATTGGCCGGACATTTCGGTCATGAAAAAACATTTGCAAAGCTGAGAGAATCATACTTTTGGCCAGGGATGCGATCAGAGGTCAAGAGATTTGTAGACAGATGCAGAATTTGCCAGCATTCGAAGGGAAGGAAACAAAATGTGGGATTCCATCAACCATTGCCCATACCTGAAAGGCCGTGGGATGCGATTAGTATGGATTTTGTATTAGGTTTTCCAAGAACACAAAGAGGTTATGATTCAATATTTGTGGTAGTGGATAGATTTTCCAAAATGGCACACTTCATTCCATGTCAGAAGACCAGTGATGCAACTCACATTGCCAATCTGTTCTTCAAAGAGGTCATTCGACTTCGTGGGTTGCCGAAGAGTATACTTTCGAATCGAGATACAAAATTCATAGGGAATTTTTGGAGGACCTTATGGAAGAAGCTGGGAACTAACTTGGAATTTAGTTCAGCTTATCATCCTCAGACAGATGGATAGATAGAAGCAGTAAACAAAAGTCTGGGAGATTTGATGAGAAGCTTGGTGACAAAGCACCACAATAGTTGGGACAATATATTGCCGCAGGCAGAGTTTGCATATAATGACTCAGTGAACAGGAGTACAGGGCAAATTCCATTTCAAGTTGTCCATGGGATGCAGCCGAGAGGAATTTCTGAATTAAGGGATTCCGAACAGACTGCGACTAGGAGCGCTAGTGCAGAAGAATTCGCTGAAGCAATGAAGGAACTTCACTGCCAGATGAAGGAGTGGTTGCAGAATTCAAGTCAGGAGTATAAGCGCAGAGTATATCAGCATAGAAGAAAACTTCAGTTTGAGGTTGGTGATCTGGTTCTGGCACATTTGAGGAAAGAAAGGTTCCTGAGAGGAACATACAATAAATTGAAGATGAAGAAAATCGGACCCTGCAAGGTCTTGAGAAAATTTGGGACAAATGCTTATGAGATTGAATTACCCGATGGGATCGGAATTTCTTCGATATTCAATGTCTCAGATTTGTACCCATATAATTCTGAAGGAACAGGGACTGGAGATGAGCAGCCAGTGATCCAATGGAAAAAGCAGATGCCAGTTGCAGATAAGCCACAGATGGAATGCATACTGGACAAGAGAGTGAGTAAGAGGACTAGGCGAAATCAATACTTGGAGTATCTGGTCAAATGGAAGAACCATCTAGTTGAAGATGCCAGCTGGGATACTGAAGCAAAAATACAGAAGCATGGACAGACCGTGCATGAGCTCATGGATAGGAGCCCATGAAAGTTTTCAAGCGAGGGAGTATGATGCAGGAGCATCTCCCACGTCAAGCGAGCCAGCGCGGAAGTGGAGGACAACTGGACAAGCCAGCACAAATTTTGAAATTTCCCTTAAATTGATGCACCATCTTAAATGAAGCCATTAATATGAAGCACACTTGTAAATGTAATCGGGACCTTGAGCCATACGCTCTCATCCTTAGTAGGTAGGAGGCATTTAAGATAGTTAATGCAGTTAGATAGAATTTAATTCTAGACTAGACAGTTGTAGAGCGCAAGAGGGAAACGGGATATAGACACCCTCATTGTGTATTGTATCATTAGTTAGAAGCATTGGAGCATAGAAGATGTAGAGAGCTGTGTAAGAACACCCATGTACAAACATTTGAATTAATATAAATTTTTAATTCAAATTCATGGTTTTGTATCTGTTCTTTGTATATTGATGTTGATATGCTCATGAATGTTTGCTTCCTATTACACATTTGCTTTATATGCTATGTATGTGATTTCATGTTGAGTTTGGAATCTGAACGGAAGAGGAAATGAGTTTCAATTGTTTCTCTATTTGAGCTAGAGAATTCCTACAAAGAGTGCAGTTGAAGTGTTCGAAAGGAGTGCGTTGACAAAGGGTTCAGATAGAGATAACTTTTGTTCTCATTCATCTAGAAGGTGCAGACAGGCACAGAAGCCGTGCAAGGAGTGCGCAGGTTGGGAAAAGATCTCAGGGTTGCGAACCTGAGTGAAGTATCGAAGGACTACTACTGCAGGAGTGTGCAGAGTCAAAGGACTTCAACACTTAGGAAGTGTCTGAAGGTTGCCGCAAGGAGTGTGCGCAAAAGTCTTTTCCAAGGTGCAGAGTTGGAGAAAGCTCAGGAAGGAGAAGGCCCTTGGAATTTGTTGAAAGACAGCGTAGGGAGTTGGTGCGTGAAGTTTTCAAGAAGGTGTTTCCAGTTTGCGTGCAAACGAACCAGTTTCACGGAGGAAGACTTGGTTCAATTTCCAGAAGGGAGTAAAGAAGAAACAGACGGTTGGAAATATCCTAGGAGGATTCAGGATAATCTGTGGGCCGTTGGATCTTGCGGAGGTGCAAAGGAGATACGATGTCATATTCTCTAGAGGTTCGAAGCTCAAGAGGGACAGAGCCGTTGATCCGAGTCATAAAAGGACCATCGAATCTGCTCGTGGATTCTCATATAAGGGTCTCGGGGATTGAAACTCCGTAATATTGCAAAGGGAGTCCTGAAATCGCAATACGCGAAATCCCCATGACTGCGAGAATGGTGTGGGGCCATAGGAGTCGGTAAGAGGACAGGTGGCACATCGTATGTCAGGATTTCATGAGTAGAGGGGCTGAGAACTTGGTGTCAAGGGTCGCGAAGCACGAGGACACGAGAGCGGCGAAGTGGTGAGAAGAACATGAGCCGTTCATCTGAGGAGGACAGGTGGCAGAGATCGAGAGATCTCGCGGACTCGGAAGTTCGCAGGGTGAGAGCCCAAGCATTGGGTACTCCAAGTCGTGAAGACGCGAGAAGCGAGGAAGAAGGATAGCCATTGGATCTGGGTCGTAGGAGGACTGTTGGATTAGAAACCCCATCGCCTATTGCGCATTCGGGGTTCGGAGGTTGAGAAGGGCCACTTTCGACATCAGAAATTGCGAAGCCGAGAGCTAAGGATCGTGTGGACACACGTTGCCTAGAGAAAGGAGTCAACACTCCGTCGAATTCTCTCATCTTGGGGATTCGTGGGATAAGAGTGTGAAGGCTCGACGCTTCAACCTGTGAGGTTGCGAGTAGCGAAAAGTGTCAAGGGAGGAGTCAACCCGACCTTGACCTATCACGTCTCGGGAGATCATAATAGGAGGGCACAAGAGTTCAACTCACGAACTCACGAAGGTGGGATTTGCGAGAGGCGCTGACATTTAAGCCCTATCCTATGGTTGCATGTGGGGAGGGCACTGACAAGGAAAGGAGCCATAACCGTATCGCCGGTTCGGGTATCGCAAGATTGGGAAGGAAGAGTCAGAAGCTTCGACTCACGAACTCGCGAGATCATGAGTTTTAGTCCGATCTCTCGATTGTAAAGAGGAGATCCCGTGCAGAGGTTTCCATGGGTACAGATTTCTTGATAGGGAATTAAAAGAGCCTTAGTGTTCTTTGGGCCAATACAGAAGAAAAGATCCTATGAGCGGACGTGCTTGCGAGCGCGTCTGCGTCATTTTCGGATCCCTTGAAGAGTTATCTCTTTCCCTTATTTACTTACACATTCTAAGGTTTTATTGTAATAGTCCAATCGGGCTTTATGGGCGGCTATCCAATCCATAACAATCAACAGATCATACGATCCCAAGGGTAATAAGTTGAGGGTTTTTTGGGTGGGGAATTCACCCAACATTAATTGGCAGGATGGTATGACCCCTGTTATCCTCCTTTTGGTGCTAGTGGCTAACTGTACCAACCATGGCTTGGTATGTTTTTGTGGCTATAGTTTACACTTATCAACAACTTTAGGGGCTATATAACTCAAATTTGAACCAGGGTCAATTAAAACAGACACTAGATGGTTGGAAATCATACCTTCTATTTCCACTACTAAAGCTTGGTGGTCGGCTTGGTTATTATCCAAGGCTACATAAATTTGTGGCTCACTCCTAGCCACATCATTGATAGTAGTAGCTTCTTGGATTTTATAAATCCTCTGACTATTCTGTTGTTGGTGTCGGTAGTCTCTCAGGAGATGTTCTTCTCCGCAACCCCAACATTTCAAAGGTTCTCTCTTTGGGTTATCAGTCTTCACTGATATGGGTCCAGAAGTTTTATTTCCACTCAAGGAGGGAAAATTATATTGGTGCATACTCCAGGCTGGGAAGCTCATTCTTGGGTTCTTCTTATAGTTCTTAAATCCTGGGGATTTAATTCCCCTTTTCTGAAATCTTGAACTATTCTTTTGTTTCCATCCTTCGTGAGGTTCTGCTCGATGCCCAAACTGTTCATGACAATAGGTTGCCTTTCGAATAGTGTCTTCTAGAGTCTTTGGCTCATCAAATTCAATTCTATTCCGATAGTTCTTAGGTAGTCCACTGATGAAGTGTTGCACCTTTTCCTTTTCCACCTTGATATAGGGTACATACCTCAACAAATTGAGGAATTTGTTGACATATTCTTCTATAGTGAGTTGTCCCAGCATGAGTTCATAAAACTCTTTAGTCTTTTCGTCAAAATATTTTTCCAAAAGATACTTCTTTCGGAAGTATTTCTCAAACCGTTCCCAAGATAGGTCCTCTTCGCGAACCCCTTTCACATTCTTAAGGTCGTCCCACCAAATGGAAGCCTTTCCATTCAAGTTGAAGGTGGCCACTCGGGCCTTCATATTTTCTGAAAAGTCACGGACTCAGAAATACTTCTTTAGTCCAAGTAGTCAGGCCTCTACTTCCTCTCCCTTCTTTATTTCACCGTCGAAGGAGGGTGGTTTGGCCTTTCTGAATTCTTTGAATTTTCGACCTTTGGAAGACTTTTGCTTCTTCTGTTTTCTTTGGGGATAGGAACTGGTTCTGCTGCTAGAATAGCCCTCTGAATCACCAGCTTCCTTCTCAGAGGAATCACCAGACGCTTGTCCTTTACCTTTGGGGTGGATATTTTTCGAGGTGCTCCTCTCAGTGTGACCACTGATATGACCATGTTTCTGAGTTTCAGGTTCATGCTGCATTTGTCTTTGTAGATCAGATAAACTCTGTAGTAAAACTGCATTAATTTCTGTTTGCGTTTTTTGTTCTTTCATCATCCTTTCATTGTCAGCCTTGCATCTTTGTAATTCTACCATGAGGCTCCTCACAGTCTCGGCTAGACTTGGAGAGGTCCCTGCTGCCCTTCTTTCATCAGACTCTTCATCTCTATTATGGGAGCCCTCTCCCACTTCATGGTGAGTCACCATACTATGTGTTGATAATTTCCCGCGGTTAATCTTCCGCTTGTGTGCAAAAGGAAAAACGATGGTTGTTAGTCAATATTTATATGTATTTATAACCAGTACATAATTCATATTTTCACATGTACACACACAATAGGGATTTTTTTTATTTTTCATTCTTAACTTCGTCTTTTTGATCAGGAAGGTTAAGATAGGGGGTTACTCCTTTTAAGAGTGTTTTGAACGGAGCTTCTGCGCAACTCATTCATGAGCCCAAGCAGGCTGAGTGTTGTAACCATGCTCTGATACCAATTTGTCACATACCCTCTACGGAAATCAAAATTTTTGCCCTTTTTCGAGGGACAGAACCCCCAAAATCCTACGGATCTTAGCACAGACTATAGATGCCACCTCTGCCTCGACAGAGTCTCTGCATGACCTCCTGATTTTTAAGGATTGTTCAGTTCCTTTTATGAGCCGAAGCGACCTCTTTCGATTTCCAGCTGAAATCTCAATTCAATCGATCCACAGGTCCATCAGAAGTTCCCCTGTGCGAATAGCACTAGGTGCGAGCTCCACGACTCCCAAGAGACCACATCACTATGACCAAGGCCTACTCCCAAAGGTGCTTGTCGCAACTCGCCATCTCGCAAGTTCGAGAGTTGAAGCTCTTGACTCCTCCTTTCCAATCTCACAATACCTGAGATCATGAAATGGGTATAGCTCCCTTCTGTCAGCGCCCTTCACACGTGACCACCGACTAGGCTAAACATCATCTCCTCTCGCTACTCATTGCTTCGTGAGTTCAAAGGGTGAACTCTCGTTCCTTCCTTGTGCGATCCTCCAAGACTTGAAAGTTAGTGAAGGTTGACCTTCCTTTTTCACTTCTTGCAACTCGCCACTTCATGAGTTGTAGCGTCAAATCTTGGCACCTTCCCTTCACGAACCCCCGAGAAGTGATATTTATTTTCCCTCTCACGTTCTCACTACTCACGACTTCGCCAGTCAAAGGGTTGAGCTCTCATGCTCTTATTCCACGAATCCCCAAGATGCGAGAAGTCAACGGAGCATTGACTTCCTTCTCCAGGCGACGCGTGTCCACCTGACAATCACGTGGGCCCCACCTTAAAGTTCTACCACGTGTTCTCTCATGCCCGACTCTCGGCACTTCACTACTCGTGAAGTCGAAAACAACTCCTTCCAACCTCCGAACCCCCGAACACGCAATAGGCGATGAGGTTCCTGATCCAACGGTCCTCCCATTCTCTGGATCCAATGGTTGTCTCCTCTCCTCGCGACTTCGTCACTTGCGACTTGGAGCACCCAACTTTTGGGCTCTTACCTTGCGAACCTCTAATGTTCGCGAGATTCCTTGATCTCTGCCACCTGTCCTCCCCAGATGGACGATCCTGATCCTCTTACGACTTCGCCGCTCGTGAAGTCGAAAGACTTCCCTCTATGACTCCCGATGTCCAAATCCCTGATATGGACAATCTAGCGACACACGTCCGCTCTCAGACGAACGACTCAGATTTCCTCAGGAATTCGCTACTCACGAAGTCAAGATGCTTGACTCTGTGAGTGTTCGTGCCCGAATCTCCGAAATGGATGATTCTGCGACACACATCCTCCCGCATATGGACGACTCAGATTCTTTCGCCCCTTTGGGACTTTCGGGACAAAAGTCTCGACCTCCTATCCGCTAATATGCCGAAATGTTGACACGTCATCAACGTGGGTCCCACAACGGAACTTCCCACCTTTTTGGAGTTTCAGACTTCATGACTTCGTGAATCCTGATGCTAAGCTTTCGGTTCTTCAACCTACGAAACCTCGAAATACCGAGTTCTAATGCACTTCACCAATAACTGGCTCACACAAATCCTTTCACCCCTTCGAGACTTCGCCTTTCGCGGCCTCACGAATCTTGAGGCAAGGGTTTTAACCCTTCAACTCGCGAATCCACGAAATGAGATTTCACGAGTGATCCAACGGTCCTTGTCGACCTAGATCCTATGGTCCGATTTTTCCCGGACTTAAAACTTGAAAATAGGCTTACCGTAACTCCCCTGCTCCTCTGCAAGATTTGACGATTCTCGAGACTTCGCGAATTCTCCACGGATAATTTTGACCGTCCAATGCCTCCTTGACGACTCTTGCGAAGTGAACGTGGTATTCCTTCGTTGCTATTTTGGGATTTCAAGAGGATCATTCTTCCTCGTACAGGGTTACTAAGACTTGCACCTTCAAATCCTTTTTCCAGGTTCTTGGTGAGCTTTCTAAGAAGGGTGTCTCTATGGGGAGATCTATCCAGGTTATTACCTGAGATGGATAAGGGTATAAATTTCCTGAGAACAGACTTGAAGTCTAAATTAATTCAATATGCGTATAAATAGTGATTTATAAAACATAAGCCATACGTAGTCTTTCCATTATAAGCGTGCAACCACCATTTCTAAATCAAAACACTACACAGGCAGTCTTATACTCAAACCATTCATAAAATTGCACAGACTGTGAGCATACATGTCAACATATAAATTTCAAGATGCAAGATGTAAAACACTTATTAAGAATAACACCAGATGTGATTGCAATTGCTGAGAGGCGTGCTCATTTCCACCCAACCATAGGCTCAGTGTCTCGGTTGGCCAGTGACCGAGAACAAGGGTTACTCTCCCCCTTCTTTGCTATCACTCAGTCTGCATATCTCCAGAGTTCTTCCTCCTTCCCTCGCATCTTCCCCCTTCTCGCTTCTCCCTCACACCTTTTAGTCTTGCGAGGTTGTGTGTGGCATGATTTTCCTCGCATTGGTCAGGCCTGACGGTTCTACGGATGGGCGGTTCACCCCCCCTCCCATCCCTCATTACTCATGAGGATCCCTTTACCTACCAATCCTGGTGAGTCATTTAATTCGGGGCCAGCGAGCCACTCTTGGTTCTCTGGGGAAGTGAAGTCCACATACAGTATTGGTTTCGGTGGAAGTTAACGCCACCTTTCCAGGTGCCTTCCACCACCTTTCTTCAGCCATCATGGTATCTTTTTCAGCATATCCCCCTCAACAGTCCTGCAATATATATTCATAATATTATTCACATTCATCGACCTTTTTCACAAGGTCCATTCACATCACACATTCACATTTTTGAGTTTGCCACAGTTCTTGGCCTGTATAGTTATTTTTACAAATTGGGGGAAACAGGGTGTTACAAAGAATCTCCATGCTTCTGAGTCATGGTTGGTTGATCCCACTTTATATCGTTAGTTGATCGGTTTGTTGATGTATTTGGTCAATACCATACCAGATATTTGTTTTGTTGTCAACACTCTTAGTCATTTTACGATGGAGCCTAGGAGAGTGCATTGGGTGGAAAAAAACATGTTCTCATGTATCTTTGTGGTACAATGTATTATGGCCTAGACTATTTGAGAGGGGATGGAGTTCGATTGGTGGTCTATACTGATTTAGATTGGGCAGGATGTGTCAGTGAAAGGAAGAGTACTTCTAGATGTTGTTTCAAATTGGGCTCAACAGTGGTGTCTTGGTTCAATCAGAAGCAAAATTCAGTGGCTTTGAGTTCTGCAGAGGCTGAGTATATGGCTTCTAGTCAGGCCAGTTGTGAGGCCATTTGGATTCGCAAGTTGTTGGTGGGATTATTTGGTGTGCAGTTGAGAACCACTATGATTTATTGTGCCAATCGGAGTTGTATCAAACTCTCTGAGAATCCATTTTTTCACGACAGGTCTAAGAACATTGAGATTCGATATCACTTCATGTGGGATTGCGTTCATAGAGGAGAAATTGAGCTATAGTATATATTTACAGATGAGGAGGTTGCATACATACTCACAACATCTTTGGGGAAAGGCAAGTTTGTATTCTTTAGGGATAAGCTTGGAGTGGTGAGAAACACCTTCCTCGGTAAGAGGGAGTGTTAAAATTGTTAAAGTTTAAGCTATTATTAGGTTACCTTTCTATTTACTAGATAACAATAACATAGACATGATCACTGAGAGAAATACAATCACAAGAGTAAACAAGAATTTATCCTGGGAAACCCTCAAGGGGAAGAAAACCCAACAAAAATAACTTAATATGGATAGCCAATACAATGCCAAGATAATGAACCAAACAATAGAGAATATCCAACATTGAGCAACACACCTCTCTCTCTTCCTTCTTTCGGAAACCAACAACTGCAACTTCCTTCAAAACTTGCGCACTAGATGAGTGAGCTGAGTGTGTGTCCAAATGAGGCACTGGCCTCTCTTATTTATACAATCTGGCAAGTGTTGAACATGTGTCTTTTCACTGGCAGGGTCGACCTCTTCTTCTGGGTGGTTATAACCACTTTAATATATTCTAGCTGGGCCGACTTCTCATTCTGGGTGGTTATAACCACTTTAATATATTTTGGGACCGTCTTTTTATTTAGCCTATTACAATTAGGGTTTGACCAATCCGTAAAAGGGGATTTGGTCAATTACAATGCCCGACATGATCAATCCACAAAAGGGGATTTATCTAATCAATAATAAATATATTTTATCTTTATCCACAAAAGGGGATAACAATATTCTTTGCAGTTACACAATATTTTAGCACTCCCTCTTAACCAAGAAGGATATTCTTTATCTTTTGATAAGTCACTGGATGCCGACATCAACTAGGTAGCAGCATCCACTGGATAACATCATCAACTGGGCAACATCATCAACTGGGCAACATCATCAACTGGGTAATCATCATTAACTGGATAACTGGAGGCACCCACTTGGTTATCTGGCATTATGATAATTGACTGGCATATCTATAAATCATCGGAAGTTTTGTTCTCTTTATCTTCGAGCAGAAGATACTCTTTCTTTCTTTCATCTTCACGCAGAAGATACTTCTTTCTTATCTTCACATAGAAGATATATTATCTTCACATAGAAGATGTCTTATCTTCACACAAAAGATATTCTATGAGTTTTTCCATTCCTTTTATGTTCTCCCTTCTCTTGTAGTCATCTATCTCACCCATCCACTGGGGAGGACTACTAATATATCTTCACTCCTAGTCATCCCACATGAACTAGAGAAGCTAAGATGCTAGCCTGGGCAAGACTAGACTCCCTTTCCATGATCCATGCAGGATCACGACACAAACCTCAAGAGACAACTAACCATTCCACATGGTCAAGGCTTGTGTTCCTGGCTACTCAATCCTTGGCCAGAGGAGAGTATTTGCCCACTGCCCCTTGGAGAAACATCCACATTCCTCTCTATGAGGGTGGTCACACCCCTCTCTACGAGGGTATTCTAGCATGTCCCTACAGTATCCAAAACCCAACATTTGGACAGAGTCCAACCTTGGAAAATTTCTCTTTCCCCTTCTCTACGAAGGTCTCTTCCTTTTCCTTCTCTATAAGGTCTACCTATGGGATTTCTCTTTCCTTCTCTACGAAGGTCTTTTCTCTTTCTCCTTATCTACGAAGGTCTAGCTATGGGATCTGAAAAAAATCTCTTGTGGTCCAAAATCTTTCCATGGTATAATACCATGCTACCCATCTATTGGGAACCATCCATCTACTGGATAACTTTCATCTTGATCAAAATATATGGGCACCATCCATCTTCTTTCCTAACTGCATCAAATCACGATCCTCCATTTCGAATTTGGAGACATGGCTCCCTCTTGCACCAAACTAATAACTTCTAATCAACATCCTTTAAGTTCTTCTTCTATAATATCTCGGGTGCCTTCTTGAGTTCGAACATTTCTTTCTTTCTGAATTCATACTGGATCAACCTACTCCCTTTGCATCTATAAGAACGGTACTGGAGCAACCTGTAGTTACCTACATCTCATCCACTATATCTGAGTATCCATCTTTTTCTTCATCTTGAATATTTCTGATCTGCATCTTTAGGAGCCTGCTGCTCCTATATCAATATTGGATATTGTCTGGTCTTCACTGACTATCACCATATCATACGTCCTTCTCATGTTGTTTGCAAGTCACGACATAAGTTATTTCTTCCGAGACTTGTAAACTTACTTACAATATGCTTTCTTTGTCACTCTCATGAGTAATCATAGCTAAAATAAATATTTTAGCTCTTTATCCTTTTCTTTGATAAGTCTGCATAGACACTGAAATAAAATGAGGTTAATTCACATTCTCACAAAAATCTAACTTGTAATGATAAAGTATTAAAGTAAACAAGATACTAAAAATAAACATGAATACTTATCTTTTGTTTTTTGTGTGGGGAGGCTCCACGGGCTCCACCATTTGCTATCAACTATCTTCAACTTAAAGTACATCATCCTTAATTTCTGCTAAAGCTTTCTTTGAGGGAGGAGATTCCTCTTCCTCTGCCACATGTTCTTGATGCTTTCTTTTCCCTTTTCCTTGAGGACAGTCATAGTCCCAACTTTTGACAGTTGTAGTATCTGATTCTTCGTGTGTGCAATCTGCCCTTAACTTATCAAACTTGGGTAACTTGCTTCTTGCACACACTCCTTGTACAAAGGGAATCCAAAATGTTGGAAACCCATTTAGGGTTATGGTTACAAGTTATTTGTCACTAATGACATCTCCAATAGCTGCAACTTGATCTTTGATATGAGAAACTCTCATAAGATAGGATGTGACAGATTCTGAGTTGTCCATCTTCATATTACGAAGCTGATTTCTTAAGGTAAGATTCTGGCTAATGTCTTTGCTTTCATATAATTTGTTGAGTGCTTCATACATTTGCCTTGTTGTTTGTAGTTTGGATATATGAGGGATCAAGTGATCTTTTACTGAATCTGACATCTTTCTCTTTTCTTTCTTTTCATTCTTCTTATGCTTGTTCTTTTTCTCTTCTTCATCTGGTTCTAGTACACCCACTGTAACATGTTCTAGGAGATCATTCTCGTCTAGAATCATGTGCAACCTATGCTTCCAAGATTTGAAGTTTCTAGATCCTTCCAACCTGTCTTCTACCCTCATGCTAGTATCCATTCTTTCTTGTAGAAGAAACCATATCCCTCCGAGCTATAGAAATAATAAAAAAATCAAATTACTTGGATCTGAAAACTGAACTCGCCAAAAGATGTGTTGGATTGAGGCAATTAGCCTGGTGTGTTTAGATTTCAGAAAATACAACTTTTACCCCTCCAAACTTGATCTACGAATTTCTGGACTGGTGCTTCTGGTTTTCTGGTACTTCTGATACTTCTGGTTTTCTGGTACTTTGTGTAAACTAGGGTTTCACTTTCCAGGAGATCTATCCACTGAAAAAGTGCGCTAAGGATGCCAAAATGTTCCTTGAGGTAGGGAGCACCTTACTAGATGTATTTGAGGCTATAAACCTTCTTTAATAAAAAACCCTAATTTTCATGCACGACAACAGTGACGTTTTTATTTTTCCTGTGAAAGATGCTCTCTTCAGCTTAGCTCTGATACCATGTTAAATTTTAAGCTATTATTAGGTTACCTTTCTATTTACTATATAACAATAGCATAGACAGGATCACTGAGAGAAACACAATCACAAGAGTAAACAAGCATTTATCCTGGGAAACCCTCAAGGGGAAGAAAACCTAGCAAAAATTCCTTAATATAGATAGCCAATACAATGCCAAGATAATAACCAGACAACAGAGAATATCCAACACTGAGAAACACCCCTCTCTCTCTTCCTTCTTTCAGCAACCGACAACTGCAACTTCCTTCAAAACTTGCACACTAGATGAGTGAGCTGAGTGTGTGTCCAAATGAGGCACTGGCCTCTCTTATTTATACAATTTGGCAGGTGCTGAATAGGTGTATTTTCACTGGCAGGGCCGACTTCTTCTTCTGGGTGGTTATAACCACTTTAATATATTCTGGCTGGGCCGACTTCTCATTTTGGGTGGTTATAACCACTTTAATATATTCTGGGTTCATCTTTTCACTTAGCCTATTACAATTAGGGTTTGACCAATCCATAAAAGGGGATTTGGTTAATTACAATGCCCGACATGATCAATCCACAAAGGGCGATTGATATAATCAATAATAAATATATGTTATCTTTATCCACAAAAGGGGATAAGAATATTCTTTGCAGTTACACAATATTTTAACAAAAAATAATTAAAAAGTACCTAGGCAAGTGTTTCTCATCACCTACGTGCTTAGGGGGTGGGAAAGTGCCTAATGTGGACCCTAGTCATTTAATTTATGATATGTAAATTAAAAGGTGACTTTTTGAACTCAGGGAAAGTGGGTGAGTTAAGTGATTTAATCTCCACCACTCATCTCATCTAATATCAGCCATTGGATTAGATAACCTTTCACCTTCCCTCTCATTGAGTTGATTAGGGTAAGGAGGTCACACCCATTATTGGTTGTTGAATGGATTTTTGGAGAGAAAGAGGAAGATGAGAAGTCAAGATAGAGAAGAGAGGAATTTGTTGAGCATTCAAATGCATTCCAAGGCAATTTACAACACAAAAATTGACGCAGAGGGTGAAAATAATAAAAATTCCCTCTCTCACTGGTTTTCCCCTTGTGGGTTTTTCCAGGGTCAATGCTAGACCAAAAATCTCCGTGTCTATAATTTTCTGAGTTATTGTGTTGTTGATAGAAATTTGTTTCTGCATTTAAATATATTTCGAATCCTCATGCTTCATTTATGATATTTTTTTTTATGTTGAATATTGGTTGTTGTCATAAAACTGGATTTTGGGCATTTAACAATGAATTGTTTCAGTGAGACTTGAAACTGGGTGGGGTCTGAAAATTTATAGTATTTCCATTGCATACCATGGCAATAGTATTGCAATAGTATGCAATGATATGCAACAATTTTATTTCCATTGCATACCATTGCAATAGTATGCAATGATATGCATAGGCAATGTTATTGTCATGCATACCATTGCAATACCATTGCAATTGTATGCAACGGTATGCAACGAAAATACCATTTCCTATGTAGGAAATTGCATACCATTGTATGGTATGCATAGGAAATGGTATTGTCTATGCATACAATGCAATGGTATTCAAAGGAAATACCATTTCCTATGCATACCATTGCAATGGTATTGGAAAGACAATACCATTACCTATGCATACCATTGGTATGCATAGGCAATGGTATTTCCTTTGCATACCATTGGTATTGCAATGATATGAAATGGTATGAAACGACAATGGTATGCAACGAAAATACCATTTCCTATGCAGGAAATTGTATACCATTGTATGGTATGCATAGGAAATGGTATTGTCTATGCATACAATGCAATGGTATTCAAAGGAAATACCATTTCCTATGCATACCGTTGCAATGGTATTGGAAAGACAATACCATTACCTATGCATACCATTGGTATGCATAGGCAATGGTATTTCCTTTGCATACCATTGGTATTGCAATGATATGAAATTGTATGAAACGACAATGGTATTTCCTTTGCATACCATTGCATGGTATGCATAGGCAATACAATTTCCTATGCACACCATGCAATGGTATGCAAAGGAAATACCATTTCCTATGAATACCAATGATATGCATAGGCAATGGTAATGCCTTTTCATACCATTGCATGGTATTGCAATGGTATGCATAGGCAATGATATGCAATGGTATGCAAAGACAATACCATTTCCTATGCATACCATTGCAATACTAATATTTCATGGTATTGCAATGGTATGCATAGGCAATGGTATGCAATGGTATGCAAAGACAATACCATTTCCTATGCATACCATTGAAATACTAATATTTCATGGTATTGCAATGGTATGCATAGGCAATATCATTGCCTATGCATACCATTGCATACCATGCAATGATATGCAAAGGAAATACCATTTACTATGCATACCAATAATACATTTTCTCTACTATATGAGGGTGGGTGGAGTAATAGATAAAATGTATTATACATTTTCTCTATTATTCCCCCCAACCCCACCCTCAATGGTATGCATATGCAATGATATTGGGGCGGGGGTGGGGGGAATAATAGAGAAAATGTATTATACATTTTCTCTATTATTCCCCCCACTCCCGCCCTCAATTTTATCTATTATTCCCCCCATGCCCACCATAAATTTTATGCATAGGCAATGTTATGTCCTTTGCATACCATTGCAATGGTATTGAAATGGTATGCATAGGAAATACCATTCCTATGCATACCATAGGCAATGGTATTTCCTTTGCATACCATTGCATACCATTGCAATACCATGCTATGGTATTCAAAGTGGTATGCATAGAAAATGGTATTTTCTTTGCATACCATTGCATGGTATTGAAATGGTATGCATAGGCAATGATATTGTCGTTGCATACCATTGCATACCATTACAATATCATTTCAATGGTATGCAATGTTATTGCTTATGCATACCATGCAATGGTATGCAATGTTATTGCTTATGCATACCATGCAATGGTATGCAATGTTATTGCTTATGCATACCATTGCATACCATGCAATGGTATGCAATGGCATTGTCGACACCATTGCAATACCATACAATGGTATGCAAAGGAAATATCATTTCCTATGCATACCATTGCACATCAAATGAAATACCATTGCATATGCATACCATTGCATGGTATTGCAATTGTATGCATTGGTATGCATAGGAAATGGTATTGCCTATGCATACCATTGCAATGGTATTTCCATTACATACCATGGCAATGGTATGCAAAGGAAATACCATTGCCTATGCATAGAAATGGTATGCATAGGCATTGATATTTACTTTGCATACCATTACAATACCATTGCCTATGCATGCCATTGTATACCATTTCAAAGGCACACAATTGCATGGTATGCATAGGAAATGGTATTTGCATACCATTGTAATGGCATTGCAATGGTATGCAAAGGAAATACCAATGCCTATGCATACCATTGGTATGCATAGGTAATGGTATTGCCTATGCATACCATGCAATGGTATCCAAAGGAAATACCATTGCATACAATTGCAATGGTATTTCAAAGCCAATGGTACTGCCTTTGCATACCATTGCATACCATTGCCTATGCATACCATTGCAAAGGAATACCATTGGTATTTCAATGGTATGCAATGGAAATGGTAAGCCTTTGTAAACCATCCAATGGTATGCAAAGACAATACTATTTCCTATGCATACCATACCAATGGTATGCATAGGCAGTGATATTTCCTTTGCATACCATTTCATATGCATACCATTGCAATACCATGCAATGGTATGCAAAGGAAATACCATTTCCTATGCATACCATTGCATAACATTCCATGGTACTGCAATGCTATGGAATGGTATTAATAGGAAATTGTATCGTCGTTGCATACCATTGCATACCATGCAATGGTATGCCATGGTATGAAACACCAATACCATTTCGTATGTATACCATTTCAATACCATGCAATGGTATGAAATGGAAATACCATTGCCTATCCATACCAATGGTATGCATATTCAATGGTATTTCCTTTGCATACCATTGCATGGTATTGCAATGGTATGCATAGACATTGGTATTGCCTTTGCATACCATTGCATGGTATTGCAATTGTATGCAATGGTATGAAGAGGCAATACCATTCACTATGCATACCAATGGTATGCATAGGAAATGGTATTGCCTTTGCATACCATTGCATTGTATTGCAATGGTATACAATGGTATGCATAGGCAATGGTATTTCCATTTCATACCATGGTAATGGTATTGCAATAGTATGTCTTTTCAATTTTATGCAATGGCATGCATAGGAAATGGTATTGTCGTTGCATACCATTGCAATGGTATTGAAATGGTATGCAACAACAATACCATTTCATATGCATATCATTGCATTCCATTGCAATACTATGCAATGGTATACAAAGACAATACCAATTCCTATGCTTACCAATGGTATGCATAAGCAATGGTATAGTCGTTGCATACCATGGCAATGATATTGCAATAGTATTCCTTTACAATGGTATGCAATAGTATCCATAGACAATGGTATTGTTGTTGCATACCATTGCAATGGTACGAAAAGAAAATACCAATGCCTATGCATACCATTGGTATGCATAGGCAATGGTATTGCCTCTGCATACCATTTCATGGTATTGCAATGGTATGCAACAAATGGTATTGCAATGGTCTAGGACAATCTCTCTTCTTGATGGTTACTCTTAGTAGTGGTCAAGACGACTGGTCCACCTCATCGGACAATCATTCTTTCAAAGCTCACAGTTGTGAGAAGTTTCGAAGAATGGTCTGTTTCGGAGGTTGGTGCAGGACAGTCATTTCCTTTGGAAATGGTACGGACAGTCATTCCATAGGGAAGATTCATTCTCTATAGGCTGCACTTTGTTTAGTGTCGGAGGAATGGCCCGGATAGGTGAATAGTCCAGGTTCAACAATTAGGGATAGGAATTCCCTAGGGCATACTCATTCTCTCCAGGTTGCACTTTGTTTAGTGCCAGAGGAATGGATCGGATAGGGAATGGTCCAGGCTTAGAAATTGAGACAAATATTCTTCCTTTCTTGAGAAGAATAGTCCAGATATCTCATAGTTGATGTTTTACCTTCTTAGGGCAGATGCTCTTCCAAATCTCACAGATGTGAGTGGAAGAATGGCCTAGATGATTCAATTTATATCATAACAATGTTTTCTATGCAGGTTGATGATATGATTGTTATGGAGACTGTATGTCTCTGGATAGTAGATGTATACTATTGTGGTGGATGTGTTCCACTGATTGTGACTATCTGTCACTGATCAAGTATCTGTGTGCTACTTGGTGTGGTAGTGTACCACTGGATTGTAGTTGTGTACTACTATGGATAGACACAATTGCGTTCTATTGAATGACATTGTTCTGATTGCCTTGAAGACTATCAGTAGTGTTGGAAGCGATTATCATCTAGATGGATGATCAATGGACAGAGATTTCCCAGACAGAAAATGGTTCAGGACATATGTCCGGATTAGAAGAAAGGCTCTTGTGTCACTCTGTGGAGTGAGTGACCTATCCAACATCATGTCTGATTACTCAGATGGAGTATGGTTTCGAGATATGATGCAACTGATGACACTGATAGTAATGATGGTACTCATGATCTAGTCATGAGATAGTCTATATGACTATATTGATGCTACCGGGTGAATGGCATGTTTGTGCTCAAGACCATTACCTTCAAATACCTCCCTAGCTAGGAGGGAGTGTTGATATTATGGTAGTTGCGGGAGGTATTTACCTCCATGTGTAAACCTGACGAGAATATAATATTTCGGGAAGCAATAAGAAACCCTATTTAGTTGGCTAATAACCCTAGAAGACAATTCAGCTCAAGAGGATAATTTGTATTAGGTTATTAGCCTCCAAGAGAAGAAGTCGGCTAAAGGAAATATTATATACTAAGTAATTAGAAACCTAGAATGAGAAGTCGGCCTACACATATTTCAAGTTTTAGTATAAATACAGGAGGTCAGTCTTCATTCTGGCAAGCATTCTCAGAACTACAATAGCACACTTGTGCGCACTGCAGTTGGGCAGTTTTGTGCGCAAGTTCTGGAGAAGTTGTTGCCGCCAGTCTGTATTCTTGGTCTTCTCTAGGTTTGGACTTTCTGATCAGTTTTTGTTGTTCTTTCTTGGTGCACTATCCTTGGAGAGATGTGCGCTATCTTGTTTGCCTATCTAGCCTAGGGTTTGCTTCCAAAATGATTCTCTATCAAGGTTAAGGTGCTCGGGGGTGGCTTCGGCCTATGGTTGGGTGACAATAGTGATATTGTCTATGGTTAAATGAGCACACCCATTATATTCTAACATACAATATGGACATGTAATTTTTGGGAATTGATATGGGAAAGCAATTCAGTGTTGGCTTTAGACCTGTGTGAATTGTGCAATGCTTATTCCATTGCATTCTCTTGTTATTTCTATGTTATGAATTATCATCCTGTCGATTTAGCTTTAGCCTTGTCTTCAGAGTATATTTCATATTGACGATTATTTGAATGTTCTCCATGATATGTTGGTTCATTTTGTATGTGTGATCAATTGATCATTTAATTATTATTGATTTTATTTCTGATGTTAAATGATGGATAATATCAAGGCTCAGAATTGAGTTTTATTTCGTTCTCAGATATTGATTATCTTAAGATCACATGATTTTTAATTCGTTATCTTTCTGCTGTTATAAATTCACTCGAAATATCAAACACTTCTTTGAATTTATTCTAGAAGTACTAGTATTGTTCTATCATAGGTTTCCCTTAAATGCGGGACAAGCAGGAGCTCAAACAACATAGGGAGATAAACTCAGTTTTGTTGATCAACTAGAGGTTAGTCTGTGTGTTATTTAATTAAATTATTTATTAATGAAATGATGATTGCATTAATTAGCTTTGACTGTTTCCGTGTCATTGTTTCAATCGTATTCGCTTAGTATTTATTAGTTTGATATCTTTAAACATTAGAAAGATTTATGTTCTTAATTTATTTATTTTAAAACATTATTACAAACATCCATTTTCACAAGATTTCAAGCAAATCTTGTAAACTGTATATAGATTGTTTATAATCATTTGTACATTCACATTTGTAATTAGTATATCAACTGTTGGAATCATAGCTTTAGATTAGTTTAATTTTTTTACTATTTTTAGGACTCGAGTTGGCTAACGGAGCCATTAAACTTGTCGGGCCAGATCATACCAAATGGCTTGGGTTAATTAGACAACCCCGGTCCGGATCTAACCTTCTAGTTCATGGAGTCTCACTTACGCACGTCAACACGGTGGCAGTGGCAAGATCCTCCCTTTCTTCCTCCTCTCTTCACTCTATTTTCCCAATGAGAAACACAAGCATAATTTTGCACACAATATGACCAAAATCGCTCTCGGGTCATTTATAGAAAAACACCAGCAAAAGCGCACACGTGTTCTTAAGAGCCCGCACACGTTCTTAAGAGCATGCAATCTCTCTTACTTCTTAACCTACGTGGAGGTTCGACCACAACCGAACCTATAGCTGTAGGAACGCATGCACATTCCTAGGAATGTGCACACGTTCTTGCGAGTACGCGTTCTTGTTCATGGCCTTGCCACTTGTTTAGCCACAAAATTATTGCACTCACCCCACAGTATACCCAAGTTCGCACAAAACACTATGGTTATATACACTAAGTATACATAATATCTAAGTTTGTGAATAACAAATTTGTATATAACATAGTATTTTGTGGGTATATATATATAATACTAAGTTAGTGTATAGGAAGTTTGTGCTATACACTAACTTGCTATACAAACCACATAGTAGTTGTGACTAACATAGTATTTTGTGCTATACAAAAGTTGTTTAAAACTTTATCTACCCATATGGACTGGATACCACAATGTTGTTGATGTAATTTATAAATGTTCTTGGATGCTTGCTAGTACCTTCACACTAAATGATGAAAATTTCTACAACAAGTCAAAATTGCAACAATAGAACATTTTCCACTTATAATAATGTTACTCATACATAGCTAAAAAGCAAGTCAAAATCCACGTAGACATACACCACACAATGCAAATCATCAATAGAAAATATTACAACAATTGATTTCATCCAGAAACTTGTAAATACATAGACCATAATTGCTATTCTATAGTCTTTTGTCGCATCCCAAGGATGACAATTGATCAATGATGCATCAACATCTACATGCACCCATTGTGTAGATTCATGAATAGTGAGTTCCTCGGAATCTTATAGTGTATACCCTATACTGTATAATGAGTTACTGAACATCTTATAGAGTATACATTATGTATATTGTATATTATATATTATACTTTTATATTATATACTATATTATACTATAATATAGTATGTAGTATATAGTATAATATAGTTTTTTTTTCCTTGGAATATTTCCTAGGGAAACCCATTAGGCACTTCCCCTCATTTTGAGGATAGTACCCAGGGTAAACTAGATTTTGTAGAAAGTCAAGATTTTTACGATAACTAATTCATTTAAGAGCTACACATCTCACTTGGGAGAATTGAACTTGGGTGTAGAGAAAGCACCCTTCAACACAAACCACTAGGGCTAAACCCAATTCACTATATAGTATAATATATAATATTTTATTAGTGTATATATATATATATATATATATATATATATATATATATATATATATATATATATATA